>LPNX010161125.1:2762-335915 GCA_001517045.1 Pseudotsuga menziesii | reverse complement strand
TAGGCCTTTTGGAGGCTCTGTAGTGGGATTTTCAGGGAAATATGGTAGGCAAATGGACAAATGAGCCATGTAGTGAGGTAGATGAGGTAGTTAACCATTTCTGGGTGTTAACATGATGATTGAATATTTTATAATTCCAATGGTTTTGTGAAGGAGCTATCAAATATAAAACCTGAGAAAATATTTAGGTTGCATCAATACCCTTTCAACCAATTAAAAAAAAATTGTAATGTAATACACCGAGAATTAATAATTTATTATTAATTCTGCTGAAGAATACTTTAATTATTATTTTTATTATTTTATTATTTTTAGCAGAAAGTCAAAAATAAAATATTTGTAATAAATCATTTTTTCTTTAATAAAATATGTTGAAGGGGGGAAAGAGTGGAAATAGTTGTTAAGTGTTTGTTGACCCACTAGAGGAAAAGACAAGTGGTTGAAGCCACTGAGTGAAAACTCAAGAGGCAGGAGGCATCATCCCCAAAAATTAGGTCACAACTCCTAGTTGAGTGCTAAAGAGAAGAATGCTCATAAATGACCAAGTCCTAGGCAAAATACTATATATTAGTATGTCCATGAGCAACAAGAGGCTATCGTTAGGCGGGGATTGAATATGAGAAGGAAAGAGATGGTGCATTGAAGGATTTTTCTCTTGTGGTTCAGCGAACAGGCTCGGGGGTTCTGGAGCAAGTAACTTGGCTGCTCTGGGAGTTGGTTGGGAGGAACAACTTTTCCACTTTTGCTTTTCCAGCAGTGGTGCCAGGTTCTTATTTTATTTTTTAAATTTACTGTAGAATGTTGTATTCTAGATCTGAACGGGTTAAGTTAAAAAAACCTAGTATGCATCGATTAGTCTAGCTTATTTATCAAGTTCCTATTCAGTTATGTTGACTATAAAACGTTAAATGGTTACTAGGAAAGTTTCTTAGATCAGGCATCCAAACTTGAGTTAGGATTTTCTTTTATGGATTATATGATGGAAATCAAAATTCTGCACTTAATGGATATGTATCGAACTATATCAAATTCTTTCCTATGCAACATATTTTAGTAATGCATTTATGCACTCTTTACCTATATTATTCTTAGTCTGTAAATTGAAACTAATAATAGGTGGAATATCTAGATCCTTTAATCATGTAAGTATAAATCTATCTACCTCAGGTTTAAACAGATTAAGGATTATATATTCTATCTTTATCAAGATTATATATATACCAACATATGATAACTGAGTTCCTTACATATATAGAATGGCATCAGAATGCAATCATAAGACTTTATTAATGTATAGAGTAGATTTGTTACAATCAAATCATATGAAGAAACCCTACATTATGATTATAATACAATATTTATATAATCTGTATGGATCAAAATTATTATAGTAAACTTAATAAAACTATATATCAATCTTTTACAAAACGATTATATTTATATAGATCCTAGCAACCAAATATATTCGTATCAAGGATCCAAGCTAAGTAAACATCTACAGTTTTAAAAACATATGAATTATGAACTGATCCCTTACGGATCCACAATCTAAGAATAAACCTTCATTTACAATCGCAGAGTAATTCCTTTACGAAATAGAGGACAACAACCGTCACCTATAGGAAAAGTATCTCGAAGATCTAATAATCTATTGAAAATCCTTCACGGATCTAGCAATTAACAACTTAAAGAATCCACCATCTCTTTATAAAACAAATTGTAGAAGTAAATATTCCTTTTAAGATCTACGTTAAAACCAATATAAGGCCAGCCGAGTATTAATGTCCATATTGAAATTTCAAAACCAAATTACTATTTAAATATTTGTTTCCCCAAAGACCGACATCAAAGCCATTGCCGATGGTAGTCGAGTCTTTTAAAGATTGCATTTTAGTTTATAAGTAATCGCCAACCCTACGGTCCGTATTAACTTCAAACAAATGTGAAGTAAGATAAAGAATGGTCGTAATTCCATCTAATGGCTACCATTAAATACATAGAGACCAAACACTTAAAGTAATATGTAATCATCTCCACTATTTCATTATCAACCGAAGGCAGCATGATAACATATCAAACTAACCACTATGATCATGGTCGTAAGACCATCGTAGATGGCGATCATTAATTTAAAAAAACAACAATATACAAGATTAAACACAAAGCAAAATGCGTAATGGAATCACACAGTCTCAAAGATCGGGTATCACTTATTATTATTCAAATCACAAAGGGGTTGTAAGACCATCACAGATGTCTTCCACAGTAGTTAAAAACCAATGCTAAAAATAACAAGAGAATGGGGGTAAGTTAATTCCAGATGGCACCCAAACCCTATCAAGACTATTAAGAACATTACAGAGAATCTAATCACATTGTCGAAGCAATGGATGCAAATTCAATGCAAGGTAAACCCTAAGGGTTTTACAAATGCATGTAATAAAATTTAAGAACTTATCTTAAAAACGGTTGTGGATACCACTCTTAACCTCACAGATCTTACCTAGTGTGACCTGCAACCACAAATATGGTTTGGTCAATATGCTTTTCAAAACTATAAACAATAACAAGATTTTTAATTAAGGGTTGAGAAAGGCTTACCTGGGAATTTAGAAATGCGGGCCTAGGAGGAGGTGACACTGTTGCCTCCCTCTATAGCGCCTTCAACCTGCACATTTCATGTTACAGTCAGAAATTGAAATTGATGTAAACAAAACAAATTGAGGAATTTCGATTTGAACCCTTACCTTGGCATTTTCAGAGATGGCTAGGGGTCGGCTCCTCTAGAGTACCCTTATCCCTCCTCTTCCTGCAAACACAAACAACAACTATGTCAGTACCATAATTTTCCAAGTAAATTGTAGAGAACAAGTTTACAAAATGTCTTTACCTATGAAAATAGAATTTATGGTCAGAGTGTTGACAAGCTTTGTTGAAGCATAAGCTTTGCAATGCAGACCGTCATAGAAGTCTTGGATGCCCAGAAGCACCTCAAAAATGTTAAACACCACATCAATTAACCCGGTGCAACACCAAAAATCCTTACACCCTAACTTTGCCACTAGGAATAGCTTCGGCTCTCACTGACTTCACTAAACCAAACAACCTGAAACATTTCCACCATGAACAGGGCAGAGCTCGGCTCTTCCTTCCCACTCAAACCAAACAGGACAAATGAATCCTTTCAAACAGTTTCCCCAACACTTTAAACCACTTCCTAAAACCTAGCTGAAACTTGGGATAGATGGACGATGGAGATTAAGTTTAGAAGTTGCGTGGAAGGCCTGGCTATGCTGTCAACTCGCATCTAGGACACGCCCTTTATTACCAATTCAACCAAGGACAAGAATAAATAACTCATAGACAAAACCGTTTTGAGGCTTAAATCATTGCATGTAGAGTAATCAAGTGAAACCATACGATATAACCCGACTTTCAACCTTATGACATATCGTATGAACCATGGCATAAATCACATATAATGCTAAGAACCATAATACATTGCAAACCATGGTATATATCAAACATGCCAAGAGCCATAACTTATCGTGAACCTTGGGGTAGGGCATACCATAACCAAATTTATATATTTCCAAAACATTATTTAAAGACCTTCGCAACTTTATTAATATAACGAAGGATTACCATATGGTCAACACCATATGCATTTACAAGCCCCAAGCCTTTGCGCTTAGGGGGAAGATCATAACATACCATAAGCTTAGTCTATGGTAAGCCCCAAGGCTTGTAAAGGTTCACTTAAATAACAAGTTCATTTTCATATTTGTTCCTATTCATAGGGAGCAAATTATCGCACTATGGGTTCTTTGGAAAGGTGATGAAGAATTCATAGCCCACTCATATCAATTTATTCATAATTCAGTTTCAAAATTGCATTGCACTTTGTTGTAGCGAACAATAAAAAAATTATCTTGACTAATTCAATCCTATACGTTCTCATTACAACAGATCTCCCATTCATGGAACCAAAATAAAGAAGTGGATGGAGTATCTAACCGCAGATAGATCTATAGAGTGTGGAATATATGCAAAAAAGTATAAATTCTATTTCTATCAATATAGTATAGATCAATATCTATCCCAACGAGATAGATATTGAAATTCCATCCCGAATATTGGTTGACATTGAAACTTGGACCATATTATGCTATCAAATAACAAGCCTTATGCTTGGGAGCTTCCAATGATTTTATAAACGAAGTTCTGACCATGAACACAATTATAGAAAGACGCAAAAGCACAAATTTATGGGGTCACTTCCGCGACTGGATTACTAAAACTGAAAAACTGCCTTTACATTGGATGGTTCGGTGTCTTAATGATCCCTACCCTATTGACCGCAACCTCTGTATTCATTATTTCTTTCATCACAACTCCTCCGATAGATATTGATGGTATTCATGAGCCCATCTCCGATTTTCTTTTTTTATGGAAACCATATTATTTCCAGTACCATTATTCCTACCTCTGAAACTATCGATTTGCACTGCTATCCCTTTAGGGAAATAAATATTTTGTAAAGAGGAAAATACAATAAATACTTTTTAAAGAAAAAAATGTACTAATGGAAATGTTATGTGATAGTTGTTTTTATTAATTATCATGAGTTAAATTTTTTTATTAAATTTTTTGTTTGTAAAATTGCATTTTAAATTGATAAAATATATTAAAAACCCTCAAATACCTTAATTACACTTAAATTGTGTAATTTCCAAAACTAATTGAAAAATATAATAATAATAAAATTACATATTTAAATTGCACGAAAGCAAGTAAAGCAAATATAAAAGACTTAGACCGAATTTAAACCTTGTTAAGGAAAAGACCAAAACATCACAATGACAAAAAGAGAAAATGAATTTAAAAAATAATAAAATAAAATGAAGGAGAAAACAAAAAAAAAATATGTTAAAGGTATAAAAAATTTAAAAGGAATAAAAAATTTAAATGAGATAATAACAAGATAAAAGGATAAGGGTTAAAAAGTTTAGTAAAAAACAAAAGTTAATTATGAGAAAGAAAGAAAAAATAAAACTAGCACATTTATATGGTTTGTAGTTGGATCGCATTTGTAGGAATCAAATAGTTGAGAGATTGTGATGGAATGAAAGATATTTGGAATATTTTTCATTTTATTTTTTACAATTTTTTAATTAAACGGGTTTAACTCTAAGTTATCTATGTTAATACAAATATTCTTCTTGTTATTCATTTATCAACCATCAATTATTTTTTATTTATCTCATTTTTTTTAGTTATCTTCCATGCATGTTGGTTATTCATTCATCATCTATGAGTTATCCATGCATCACTAGTTATCCTGCAATCCTGGAAAAGTATAGGTCGTAGTCCACCCCAAATATTCAAAAAATGCCTATCAAAGTAAAAATTAACTAGTGAGAAAGAATAATGAAAATGTTGAAAAGAAATATAAATATGATAAAGAAAAATAAAATGAAAAAACTATTTAAAATTACAATTATGATGATGGCAGTGATGATGATAATGATAGTTGATGTCCAATGAGACCAACTTTGGTTTATTGGGCCTTAAGGAATTACTTTGTTTTATGTAACAAATTATTCATATGCTCAAAAAGCTTAGAAAGAAGCACACTGAGGTCACCATAGTTTTGACAAGTTAGAAGATTAAAGAGGTTAGTAGTATAGTAAAGATTGGGAAATTGTGATTTAATGTGGTTGTACTCAAGGGAATATAAGAGAGAGTGAAAAAAGTCGATCTACTTTTTGAACTTTCCAATAGGAGTAGTATATTTATTCTACCTTTTGAACTTTCCAGTTCGTTGAAATCCTTACATTTTTTTGGTAAAATTCAAATTTAGAAGTGTTCGAAGTGTGCTTTTGAATCCATAACTAGATTCAACACCTTAAAATACCACCATGACATCCAAATTATGAAATTTTAATTGCTAATAATATATGTGATTCTAAGTTTTTTTTTTTATAATTCCAATGGTTTTGTGAAAGAGCTATCAAATATAAAACCTGAAAATAAATAAATAGTTGAGTTGAATATTTTTTTATGTTTTAAAAATAAATGTATATTCTAGGTATTTAGGTTGCATCAATACCCCTTTAACCAAATAAAAAATGAGAAATAATTATTCTTTTGAATTTTCTAGTAAGTTTTTGTCAAAATCCATAAATAGATCCAGTGTGCTCAAATAACCCTATAACACTTACATTAGATTATGTAATTTCAATTTTCCATAATGTGATTCTAAGATTTTAAAGATTTCCAACAAACTTATAACAAAACAAAATAAAAAACATATAAAAAAACTTAAAATATTTAAAGTATATTAAAAAATGAAATAAATGGAATTTAAAAAATTTAAAAAATTTAAAAAATATTTTTCATTTTCAAATAATTCAATTTAATAAATGTATTTTTAAACCTTAAAAAGCATTTTAAAATTTAAATTATGAAAATGAATTAATGTAAAGTCAAAATACTTGATTTGCAAATAAAACATACACTTGGTGGCTTAGTGGCATGAAAAATAAACAATTATAAAATAAAGTTTTTTTTACTAAGATTTAACTACTCTATTGTGAAAAAGTTGCTAAGAGTTTTCATCTCAAATAAAAAGATATTTTTTAAATCATTTTTTTCATGTAAATAGATATTTTTAAATTATTTATGTGTTTTTAAGATGATTGAAGATGAATTTCATTTATTCATAAAATCGCATTTGTACACCCACATTAAAATGAAATTTTAAAATATTTATTATAATATTAATCTTCTTAACCTTTTAACTAATCACAAATATAATGATTTAATAATGCTTTTTTAAAAGTTTCTTGGATTAGAAATAAAATTTAAAACAAAGTGATTCTTTACCTTTTTCAAAGTTTAATAAAACAAAGTTGGTCTCTAATAACCACCACTATCATCATCAGCATATCATTATAGTAACAGAAATGGACTAATACAATGTAATAATATAAATTTATTTTATATAAATACATATTGTTATTATAAGTGATTTCTTTTCGAGTCAATCCTTCTTACCACTCATGAAGGAAAACCAAAGCGGTCAAGGCTCGACTCTAAGCGTAGATATGTCTTTGGTCGGGATATTTTGATGGATAGAGTTGATTCGCTCTGTTGGAGAGCACTGATCAATCCTCTAGAGTATTGCATGATGAACAAAGAAAAGTGGATTGAGTGGGACACTCTCCAATGGAAAACTTTGATAGATTACATCCCTTCCATTAGCCTTCTGGCCAATAAGTGGTTAGTTTTTGTCTTCCTTGAGGAGAAGAATGTTTCGCTCATCCTAAATCTCTTTGGACCATACAGAAAGGCTTAGTGGTTTTGAGTCATTGGCACTCTAGCTTTGATCCTCTCCGGGAAAGGGTGGTCAAACACCACCTGTGGGTACTTCTGCCTACCCTCCCTTTCCCCCTGTGGAACAAGGATTTCCTCACTGGCCTTGCTAATTCTCTTGGGTGTTTTGTCGTGTTGGAAAAGGACTTTCATCTGATCTTTGATAAGCGCATGGCCAGAGTCCTTGTCAAACTGGATGTCTCTAAAGGTTTACTTTTTGAAATTGATATTGCATGTGGCAAGAAGGTTATATGTCAAAGACTAGATTACCTTTACGTGCCCTTCAGATGTAATTTCTGTCATAATACTGGCCACCTCCAAAACCCTTGTACCTCCCTCCTTCATGGTCTTCCTATTTCCAAGGGATTTACCTATTGTGATACTCCTTCTCGCTCTCCTCCTGATGTTTCTCCCAAGACTGAAGAGGTTTAAGCTCTATCACCTAAAGGTTTATATGGCTCATCATCTCCTACACTTTATGATGACCTTACAAAGGGTGAACTCCTTTATATTGAGGATGTGGAAAACTAATCTCATTTGTCTCTCCCTGCTAGTATTGTGGCCACTCCTACTGTACTTAGCTCTACCCTAGATATTTCACCTATTGCAGCTCCAGAGTCTTACCCACAACCCTCTTTTCCTTTGACTATTCTTGCCATCACCCCTCCACCTCTCATTTCGACCATTAAGGATCCTCCTCCCTTCACTTCCGAGGACTCGCCCCCCCCCCCTCACTAGCATTGCTCCTGCACCTTGTCCTCCTCCTCCTCCTCCTTCAAGTACTTATGACTCTCCCTCCTTTATGGATCTTTCACTCCTCAAATCTATTTCTATCTTCTCTGATAAATCTCCTATCTCTCCATCTAAACTTCCTCTAGACTTCATCAGATTTGAAAATGTTACTATACACAAGTTTAGGAAGAGCATCCCTCCTTCCATCCCTCTGGGTGATTTAGGGACTATTGGTCTTTATACTCCTCTTTATGTTAGACTTAAGGCAACTGCCAGAGCTCCCTTGTCTTCCCTTTTATCCTCCCCTCAGGAACTTAGAGCATTGTCACCTGATGAGGAAGGTTCTCCATGAAGATTATTTCCATGCACATACGTGGTTTTGGAGGGCTCACCAATCAAAAACCCCTTCACTCATTATTCTTATCTTTAAATCTTGATATGATCCTTATATAGGAAACCATGTGCAACTACTATCATGCTCTTCATATTTTTTCCAAACATAAACCTGGCTGGGAATTTTGTGCCATTGATTCCTTATGCCTCTCTAGGGGTATCCTTTCTGGTTGGAACCCTCTTGTCTTTCGTTGTAAATCCTTTGATTCCTTTGTGAGCATACTGATAAAATCCAAGTTCAAAGGCCTTAGTGATGAGCTTTCTATCCTCAATGGCTATGGCCCTTACTCCAACACGACTTTTTTCTGGGATAAAGTACTTGATGGGAGATTATTTGACCTGCCTAATCTCTTACTTTTGGGGGATCTTAACTTCACTCTCTCGGCCTAAGAATTTTGGGGTAACAAAGCTCATGTTGATCCTTTGGCTCCCTTTTTCTCTCAATTGTTGGCTAGTAACAATATGGTTGACCTTTCCCCTCACTCTCCTGGCCCTACTTGGAGAAATGGGAGGGTTGTGATTGAGGGAATCAACAAGAGATTGGATATATTTCTGGCCTATTTCCATCTTCTTCCTATTCTCCACCGCTTTAGATCTTGGACCCTACCTGATGTGATCTCTGACCACTACCCTGTCTGTTTGGAATGGGAAGTTTGATCTTCCTCTCACCACTATCCTTTCAAGTTTAATAGGGCTTGGCTCTCAAAGAATGATTTTCCCTCTATTGTCTTGTGATCATATGTTGATTCTCACCCACAAGATCAAAAGGCTCAAAAGTTTTGTTAAAGACTGGGGAAAAAAATAGTACTCCATAAGGAACCAAGAGATTATTGGCATTGACCATGGGATCCAGTCTCTCATGTCTTTGTAGACTTCTGGTATTCTTTCTGACTGTGATTCTAATCACCCATCTACTCTTAAAACTAAAAAGGAAAGATTCATGGTCCATGAATTCTTGACGTGGAAGCTTAAGAGTAAATCCTTATGGATTAGTGAAGGAGATGCTAATACAAAATTCTTCCATAATTTTTCCTCGACTAGAAGGAATTCCAAGACTATATGGTCTCTTAAAAATATTGATGGAGAACTTGCTGATGATGTTGGTTTTCCTCTGGGTAGACCCGGGTTTACTGTAATGTACCAACAAAACCCCTAGCTCACTGGCCCTTTCGGCGATAGACCGCAGAATGGCCTAAAGTCTCACCCGAAGTGATCCTAGATGGTGTGGTTGAAGACTCATGTGTCCTCAACTAGGTTCTGTAGCATCCTACGTTCTCCTTGCTCTACTTAACCAGTTGAGTCTCTTTATAAACGCTATATCTCTCTCCCGAGAAGACTCTGCTACGAGACTGACTCTTATCGCATCACGGCTTCCCTGACGATGCGCAACCCTTCTCTTCTACTTGACTCCTTACCTGCGATATCCCACACCGTGGCTCCTCCGATAGTGCGATATCGCCTTCCTGCGCTGCGATAGCTTCTATGGTAAGACTCGATAGGACTCTCCAACTCTCAAGGTCCAACGAATCTCTTTCTGTTTATACTAGCTCAGTTACTTTCACAAGGGTGTTAAACAACTTCACTTAAGCTCTACAGTCTAACATGCTTGACATCTATTGCGCTTAACTTGCTGAACTGAATATACAGGAATCACTTAACACTGTGACTGTTACGGTCTGAATCAAACACTGATAAACTTATATGCGGAATACTTAACACATCCAACTCGCATTTAACCTTCTACGTTACTGTAAACTGAAGGATAACATACACACCTTCATTAACTGTTAATTAAGCTCATGTAACAGGTAACATATAGCAAACAAGTAAACACAATCACATGAAACAGTCGCACAACACACGGATTTTACGTGGTTCACTTCCAACGAGGAAGCTACATCCACAGGAACTTGTGTTTATATTATATCTGGAGAGAGTACACACAGTTTCGCTACAACCTATTATGCAGCTCGAGATCTTCTGGGAAACTCCGCGTTCTCAGCTGGAGCCCTTCTCTCTTAGATCTCTTCTCCTTCTATTCTGCTTTCTTCTTACAATCTTTCCTCTCTCTCTCTCTCTCTCTCAATCCCTGCGGATTGTTACATTCATACTCAAGGAGTCGGCTACTGGTTACAGTAAGATAACTACAGACTGAATAACAGAACCAGAGCTCGACTCAAAGAATATCTAACTGACTAACTAACTGACCAACTGACCATCTAACTATCTAACCCTTCATAATAAAAAATACATGCTTAAATAGGTGGCCCGAAGGTCTCACCCTGATACAACACTGTGGGCCTATCCCAACAGTAACCCAAAAACCCTAACTGTGACAGTCGACGTATCTGTACTTTGAACTGCCGCTTACTGGTCATACTGCAGCTCTCTATAGTCTTCCACGCTTCCCAGCTTTGATCGTGGGTATGGGCGCCGCTTCCTCGGTTTCTCCCCTTCTGTCCTTTGTCTTCAATACCTCGGCTCGTTGCTCCTTTTCCTTTATGAGAGTAGTTGAGCCCTCCTGTATTCTCCGCTGCCTTAAGTGCAGTGGTTGAGCTCTCTCTTCTCGGTCGCTTCCTCTACTGTTTCTTTTGACTTTCTTGTCCCGATATAGCAGCTTTTCCTGTAGCTGCGGGCCCTGCTCCAACAGTCCCCTAACACTTACTTGTGGCTCGTCCCCGAGCCACTAACAGTTGGCTTTTCTTGCTATAGCTTTTCCTTGGCTTCCTGCGAAGTTCGTGCAAATATTTCTCGAAGTCCTGCGACTTCTTTGTCCATAGCTTCGACACAGTCTTGTGCCACTTTCTCTAAAATAGTATCAACACTTTCCTTAAGTGAGCTCCAAAATAAATGGAGGACCATTTATAGGCTGCAAAATTTCTTGGAACAATCTCTCCTCCTGCTACCTCGGTCAGGTTTGTACCATTCACCTTAATTTCTACTGGGGCGCTTGTCCAAACAGATTCATCAAAGCCCTCATCATTCTGAATATATGGAAAGTAGATGTCTTTCAACATATATCTAAGTTGATCTTCATTCCAATAATTTGAATTTGCATGGATATATGCACATTGGTAAAACTTCCATGAGGAGATATGTCCTTTTCCAAATTTAATGTAACTACTTTCTTTGACATTTTCTGTATCTCTCTCATTTTCAACATCTCTGCTTCGTTCCTTTCCCGTTTCCTTTTGTTTTTTTGAGTCTCGGATGCCTGTTTCTTGGTCCTTTTTTCTTTCCATGAGATATTCTGGGAAACTCCACACACACAACCGGGATCCCTTCTCTTTCTTAGTCTCACTTTTATTCTTCTCTGCTTTCTTTTTCTCTGCTCTGAGCTATACTCTTCTACTATATGAGCTTGACTCCTCATCCTTGGCATCTGTTTGACCTGTGGTGCACCTAATTTCATAACCTTGGGCGGCTTCGTCATAACAGACAGGAGGCCACCACTCTGGAATCGTCGCACAACGTCTTCTAAAGGTTCCTTCTCGGACATACACCACCTGGTGCAATACTCTGGACTGGCAATGGCTGCAAAATTGGGGAAACTAGCACTCTGTAACTAAAGTATCTCTGTTCAGGAAAACTCTTACAAATTGCTCTATAACTCTCAGAAATCGCTAAAGTAACCCTTCTGTGTGAATGATCTATGTACTTATAACGAAGGCGATAATCTCTGAAACAACGGTCACTTAGGTTGGACCCATCGGCAGCATTTATTGCATGGACAAGACAAAACCCGTCATTTCTATCCTCATTAATTGCTGAAAATCCGATCAAATTTCCTTTGAAAATTGTGCACAGGCGCCCGTCTCGACCAAGATTTACCAAATCTGGGAAAATCACTGTACTGTTTCCAAATCTAGGGCAACGGATAGCTGTCGTATCCGGATTAATTGCTTGGCAGAAGGCGACGTGACTGGCCCTCTGTCCCTTTTCAAAATCATCTACGTGGCACGAGGAACATCGCATCGCTGCGATGTCACACCGCATCATCCTGAACCAAAAGTTTCACGCCAAGTTGTTGAAACTCCGCAACGTTCAAAATTTGCACAAAATAAACACTTTTTTTTTAGTGTAGACTAGTTATAGGTACGATGTCTCCTTTCAACTACACTGGACATCTGCATAGCTAGTTCCATGCGTTAAGACTGGGAGGTGGAGTGGCTATCACTATAAAGCTTAAGCCAACTGCCATTAATGAAAGTAGGAACAAGCTCCCCACTCAGTTTACTGAGCTGAACGACACCTCCTTCTGTAACTTGTTGAATCTGATATGGCCCCAACCAATGTGTCTTGAATTTTCCTGGAAACTTAACAAACTTGCTGTCATAAAGGAGCACTAGGTCTCCTGTTTGAAAAATCTTGCTCTTGATGTGCCTGTCACGCCAAGCTTTTTCTCATGCCTTCTGCACTTTTTGATGAAATCCTGCGATGAATCTGTCTTCTTCTAAGGCAAGCAGCTGCGCTAACCTGTCATTCATCGTATCTGCATCAGCCATCTCGGTAATTTGAGCAATTCTTAAACTGGGAATAATATATTCCATAGGCATAACAACCTCTTGTCCATACACCAAGCTGAAAGGTGTGTGTCCTGTAAGTTTCTTGCATGTAGTTCTATAAGCCCATAATACAGCATTAACCCTGAGGTCCCAATCATTTCTTTGGCTGTTACAGATCTTAGTAAGAGCATTTTCTAGAATCTTGTTAAAAGCCTCCACCATACCATTAGCTTGCAGGTGGTAGGGAGTGCTCTTATGGTGCTGTATCTGAAATTCCTCCATCAAGGCCTCAATAGTGCGATTCAGAAAATGTGTGCCTTGATCACTCATCAAAATTACTGGACATCCAAATCTACTTATGATGTTTTCAAAAATGAACTGTGCAGCTGTAGCAGCATCACAATTCCTTACTGCTTTGGCCTCTGCCCATCTGGTGAGGTATTTTGTTCCTGTGATGATGTATCTTGCACCAGATCGTTTTCCTGGTGGGTTGATAGGACCCACAAAATCTATAGCCCATTTGTCAAATTCCCGCAGCGTAATCTGTGGTCGCAGCGGCATTTCATCTCTCTGCGAAGGTTTTCCTACCCTCTGGCAGATATCGTAGCATCTGCAAAACTCCTTAGTGTCTTTGTGCAATGTAGGCCACCATAATCCTGCACCTAGAATTTTCTGCGCAGTCGGCTTTCCTACAAAATGACCTCCTGTGGTACCTGAATGTGCTTCTCTGATAGTGGCCTCTTTCTCGTGTGGCATCACGCATCTGCGCAGGACTTCATCTGGACCTAACTTGTATAATTGTCCTGCGATCAAAGTGAAATCTACTGCTTTCACAACTAACTGTTTCTTCTGCTGCTTAGTAAACTCAACTGGTGCCCACCTTGTAGTGAGGAAGTGGATAATATATTCGTAATACTCATCTGCGATATGGATAGAAAACAATTGCGCATCTGGCAAATTATCCTCTAAATTACTTGGTTCTTCTCCTGAGTCTATTCGCGATAGATGATCAGGTCCGACATTTAATTTTCCTGTTTTTACAATAATTTCAAAATCATACTCCTGAAATAAGAGTAACCATCTGCAGATCCTTCCCCTTAACACTGGTTTATTGACCAAATAATTTAAAGCGGAATGGTCAGTGAGCATCTTGAATGGGGCACCCAGCAGGTAGTGCCTGAACTTATGTAGAGCATACACCATAGCTAATCCTTCTCTTTCTGTAGTGGTGTAGTTCTTTTCTGCGGTATATAACTTTCTGCTGGAGTACGTGATAGGGTGATCAATACCCCCTTCTCCTGGTTGTGTTAAGACAATCCCCAGTGCGATGCCAGATGCATCCACATGTACATGAAATGGCTTGTTCCAATCTGGGAATACTAAGATAGGTGTTGTAACCATCTTTTCTTTAAGAGTGTCTAAACTTTGCTGGCATTCCTCATTCCATAGGAATTTCACTTCTTTCTTTAACAACTTTTCCATCGGTGCTGTGATCTTTGCATAGCCTTTGATAAATTTTCTATAGTAGCCGGTATGGCCAAGCACTGTACTCAATTGCTTGACTGAGTTGGGTGCTGGAAGATTTACAATGATGGCAATCTTTGCATGATCTACCATCAAGCCTTGTCTGCAAACAATATGACCCAACAAAATACCAAATGGCGCACAGAATATACATTTCTTCAAGTTAAGAGAAATATGATATTGCCTACATTTCTCTAACATGAGCCTTAAATCTCCTATATGATTTTCGATTAATCCAAATACAGTCCAGTCATCAAAATAGAATTCTAAGAATTTATGAATGTATTCCTTAAATACAGCAACTACTACTCTAGAAAAGATAGCTGGTGCATTTTTAAGACCAAAGGGCATTACCGTATACTGGAATGAGCCCCATTCTGTCGCAAAGCTGGTCTTATGTCGATCCTCTGGATGGATTCTTATCTGGTGATAGCCTGAACAGCCATCAGTGAATGAGTAGATCTCCTGTCCGCCCACATTGTCTAAAACTTCATCAGTGAAAGGTGTTGGAAATGGATCATGAAGTGATGCGTCGTTGAGTTTGCACAAGTCAACACAAATCCTGATTTCTCCTTTAGTTTTCTTTTCCTGCACAACCATGGGACTAACCCATTCGCTCTCTTCTATTGGTTCAATAATGCTTGCTGCTAGCATCTGATCAATCTCATCTTTAACTTTTTCTTTATAACGAGGATTTAATCTGTATGGACACTGCTTAACTGGCCTAGCATCCTCTTTCAAAGGTATGCGCATGACTCCCAAATCTCCTACTATTCCCTTCATCTCTGTGAACTTAGTGGTAAATAGGTCATGATAGTCGTGTAACAAATCTGCGATGTGTCCTACTGTTTCATCATCCCAATAGTCTCCAATAGAGGCAAACTTAGGTTTTGTTTCTGTGCCAATATTGATCTTTTTAATCTTAATAGGCTCTGTGATAGCTGGAATCTCTAGCTTTGGTCCATCAACTTCACGAGTCCCTTCAGACTCCGGAATGTTGATACTACGAGGATTCTCATCCTCATCACTTGGCTCTTCTGTGAAGTTGTAGCACTCTAGCGCATGTTCTAACTGGATGGCCCAATTAGGCTGAGTATACACTAGTAGGGTACAATCTTCAAATATCTTAGTCTTTGTAATACCTAGAGCCTGATCAATGCTTGGATACTCAGATTCAAAAGTGAGAGTGAGTAGAAATATGTCTATCATAACTGGCCATGTAATCGTTCCTCTGCGCAACTCTGTCTCAGTGTAACAGTTCCTTGGGACTGTGTCTAAAGTGTGAATGAATAGGTGAACCCATTCATCCTATGGAATGTCCAACCAACTCTGTTCGCAAATCTTAATATGTGACCTGGGGTCACTTTCTCCTATATATTTCTGCTGTAAAGGCTCCTTGTTATTAGAGAATCTGATCGCCATCAGTCTCTTAAAATCATCCCATGATGCGATATGTTCTTTATGTGCATGCCACCATCTTGCAGGTGTGGCTTTGACTACAAGGTCAATAGCTGCCATCCTCTGCTCATGAGGAATTTCCTGCTCAAACTGTTGTAAAAATTCGTTGACATCCGCTAAGCCATGAAATGATGGAATATCCTTAACCTCTGTGCCAATCCATCGCAGTGACTTAGTCATAAACGCACATCTGCGAGCTGAGACTTCGTAAAGTCTATTCTGCCAATTTTCTAAGCCAACATCTGAGTCTGATGTGCATGAGCTATCGCATCACCAACTAATATTTCCTTCTGCGGTGGGGTTGATATAATCACTCTGGTTAGCAGTCATCTGATAGAGGCTTTCCATACTATGCACCTCTTCCTCCGCTCTGATAGGTTCAATATAACGAGGACCTTGGAAAGGATCCAACGGTGCGATGACTCGAATCTGATTGTCCTCAAAGGTCATTTGTCTTTTCTTTAAATCGATAATAGCCATGTTATCAATTGCCCAATCAATACCTAGTAAAGCTGAATACGGTCTGCTATCGCCAATGATTTCTATGACTTCAAAGTCTGCAAAGCTGCGAACTCCATCAATATCAACTGGTACTTGCGGTAATCGACCCAGTGGCGATACCCTCTGCTGATTGGATAGTCGCAGATGGATAGGTGATCTGGCTAACTTAGGGCTACCCATCTGTTCCCATGTCTGCTTAGTCAGAACATTTACCTCTAATCCTAAATCTAGGATTACCTCATCCATTTCAAATTCTCCAATTTGCGCTGTGAGTCTCATTTCTCTTCCTGTTCTTGTATGGCCCATAATATTATGAATAGCACGCTGCGTACTGCTCACGGAAGAAGGTTGTTGGTACTGGTCTATGATGCACTGAAGCTCTCCGATAGCTTTATCATTTCTGATGAGTTTCAAACAACTCCGGAGGAAGGATTGGACACTTCCTGTCAACTCATCTTCTTCGCACCTTCCCGATGTGGTAGCCTGCGATGTCTGCACAGGACTAACGCCACAATGTTGCTGCTGTTGTGGTACGCCCCTACAAGGCAATACCTGCGATCCTGATGGTGTAGGTTCAGTAAAGAAAGTTTTAGCTTGCTGAAACGTTTCTTTGTTCTTCTGCAGGTCAAGTGGTGTTGATTTATCAGTGGCTTTACGCACCCACTCCAGACCTGTATTCTTTTCGGCATCCTGCGATGTCTTATTGGTAGAAGCACCACTGCGAGTCACAATATTGACTCTTGGTTCTGGTTCTTTCTGCTCAGCAGCAATAAGCTGAATATTCTGGTTTACTGCTAGCTTCGGGTCCCTAATATTGGTTATCAAGATAGGACATTCTTCTATAGTATGATCATAGGACTTGCAATATTTACATGTCATAGTAGGGTTCTGACAATCCCTAGCATAATGTCTTATGGCTCCACAGTTGTAACAAATAATCGGTCCACGGCCACGGCCAAAGTCTCCACCACGACCAAAGCCTCCACCACGGCCTTGTCCTCTGAATCCTCCTCCACGGCCAACAT
This sequence comes from Pseudotsuga menziesii, assembly GCA_001517045.1. Classification (NCBI taxonomy): domain Eukaryota; kingdom Viridiplantae; phylum Streptophyta; class Pinopsida; order Pinales; family Pinaceae; genus Pseudotsuga; species Pseudotsuga menziesii. Next base: position 318,400 of record LPNX010161125.1, on the reverse strand, counting down.
GAGCCGGTTCATGCTGTAGTCCTGCTGCTGGACCTGATGTCTCTGACTAGACTCTGTATAGGTCATGTTTTCTCTCTATCATGAGATCATAAGCTTTGCAATTATTTTCATCATGTCCTACTGACTTACAGAAGTTACAGTATAAGTTCTTAGGAGTTTGTACATACTTCTGAAGTAAAGGGCATTCCTGTGGTCTATGTCCTCTTATTTTACAGATTTCACACCATGGCCCTTGAGTCTGTACTAAGGGGTTAGGAGCCCCACTTGCTAGATACTCAACAAATACTGGACAGTTATCTTTAGTATGGCCCTGTCCTTTACACTTTGTACACCATAACTCTTGTGCAACCTCTTTTCCTTTCTTAATCTCGTGTAGCTGTAAAGTGAGATTGGCTAACTGATTCTGTAAGTTTGTCATACCTGTACTAGTCTCAGCTAGAGGTGAAGCCTGTAGTTTCATTGCCATATCCAACGCTTCATCCTGCGTACGGAGTCTCTGCTGCATTAGTGGAATTCTGATGTGAGGGAGCAGTGCTGCGATGAACCATTCATTATGCTGCTCCGGCGCAAACTCAAAGCTAACTTGGTCTATAAGGGCTTTAAATTTCTGATCAAAATCCCATACCGACTATGTGGGTAATTGTTTGATGTCTTTAAGTTCTGTAATACATTGTGACTCAGACTTAGGTTTCTTAAATTCCTTAATCATGGTGGTCCTGACCTGTACGAGCGTTCTGGGATGTGCTATCGTATACTTCATATACCATGTTAAAGCTCTTTCTCTAAGTGTAGTAGCCAATTGGACAAGTTTAGTATTATCATCTTGGATCTGTTTAATGGTCCATACGGCTTCACATAGGAACCAATGATGTTCTGGGTCTTCTGCCCCTGTACCCTTAAAGGTAGGTAATTTCATATCATCCCCCATTCTGTTTCTACGTGGTGGATTCTGATTTGCTGTGTTACTACCACTCGGCAGTGTAACTGTAGTATGTACTGTGTGTGAACTACTAGATGGAGTTCTTGCAGGATTAGTCTGAGTCCCGGTTTCTTTCTATGGGGTATAAGGGTGGTAAGGGATACCCCCTACTGTTCTTTCTCTATTATTTTGAATCTGTTCTCTAGTACTATCTGAACTGTCTTCAAAGAAGGAAGGTCTGAAATCTACTTTATATTTCTTACCGCTACATGTACATCCAATTTCTTCAAAATCACTCTCAAACTCTTGTGACATTACACTTACTTAATTTATTCATCTGAGAATATATCCAATACTCCTTTTTCATGTAATAACATCTTAAGGGACAAATTTAAAGAGTTCAAGTACTTACCACGATATCTTGTGAAGAAGTACCTCTCGGTTTAAACTCTTTCTTTGATCAACTGCAAACTCTGTAATGAAACCTTCTAGCAAACTCGCAAGCCAGAAGTCTACTACCCGCGAAATGGGATTATTAACACTCTTCACGGTGTGAATCAGCTCCGGTGTCTAGAGAAAGTTCCTTTTCTTCTTGAATATGTGCTTGTCAGTCAACTTTGATAACCAATCGTACAACTCATTTGCATAGGTTACAAAAAATATCGCATGCAGGTCTGTGTAGATATGTTTTTGTAACCAGTCCTCTATACTCAGTCTAGAACTATTGTTTTCTTTTTCAGCAAATTCTCTCTCCTTAGACTCAACCCACTGGTTAAGTTCTTCCTTAGTAGGCTGCCAACAGAACATTAGCTCTTCAATTTTTTCAAAACTGACAACAGAACCATTTGTTGGTTTTCCTTTGGGTAGACCCGGGTTTACTGTAATGTACCAACAAAACCCCTAGCTCACTGGCCCTTTCGGCGACAGACCATAGAACGGCCTAAAGTCTCACCCGAAGTGATCCTAGATGGGGTGGTTGAAGACTCACGTGTCCTCAACCAGGTTCTGTAGCATCCTACGTTCTCCTTGCTCTACTTAACCGGTTGAGTCTCTTTATAAACGCTGTATCTCTCTCCCGAGCAGACTCTGCTACGAGACTGACTCTTATCGCATCGAGGCTTCCCCGACGATGCGCAACCCTTCTCTTCTACTTGACTCCTTACCTACGATATCCCAAACCGCGGCTCCTCCGACAGTGCGATATCGCCTTCCTACGCTGCAATAGCTTCTATGGTAAGACTCGATAGGACTCTCCAACTCTCAAGGTCCAACGACTCTCTTTCTGTTTATACTAGCTCAGTTACTTTCACAAGGGTGTTAAACAACTTCACTTAAGCTCTACAGTCTAACATGCTTGACATCTATTGCGCTTAACTTACTGAATTGAATATACAGGAATCACTTAACACTGTGACTGTTGCGTTCTGAATCAAACACTGATAAACTTATATGCGGAATACTTAACACATCCAACTCGCATTTAACCTTCCACGTTACTGTAAACTGAAGGACAACATACACACCTTCATTAACTGTTAACTAATCTCATGTAACAGGTAATAGATAGCAAACAAGTAAACACAATCACATGAAACAGTCGCACAACACACGGATTTTACGTGGTTCACTTCCAGCGAGGAAGCTATGTCCACAGGAACTTGTGTTTATATTATATCTGGAGAGAGTACACATAGTTCCGCTGCAACCTATTATGCAGCTCGAGATCTTCTGGGAAACTCCGCGTTCTCAGTTGGAGCCCTTCTCTCTTAGATCTCTTCTCCTTCTATTTTGCTTTCTTCTTACAATCTTTCCTCTCTCTCTCTCTCTCTCAATCCCTGTGGATTGTTACATTCATACTCAAGGAGTTGGCTACTAGTTACAGTAAGATAACTACAGACTGAATAACAGAACCAGAGCTCGACTCAAAGAATATCTAACTGACTAACTGACTGACCAACTGACCGTCTAACTGTCTAACCCTTCATAATACAAAATACATGCTTAAATAGGTGGCCCGAAGGTCTCAGCCTGATACAACACTGTGGGCCTATCCCAACAGTAACCCAAAAACCCTAACTGTGACAATCGGCGTATCTGTACTTTGAACTGCCGCTTACTAGTCATACTACAGCTCTCTGCAGTCTTCCATGCTTCCCGGCACTGATTGTGGGTATGGGCGCCGCTTCTTCGATCGCTCCCCTTCTGTCCTTTGTCTTCAATACCTCAGCCCGTTGCTCCTTTTCCTTTATGAGGGTAGCTGAGCCCTCCTGTCTTCGTCGCTGCCTTAAGTACAGTGGTTGAGCTCTCTCTTCTCGGCCACTTCCTGTATTGTTTCTTTTGACTTTCTTGTCCCGATATAGCAACTTTTCCTATAGCTACGGGCCCTGCTCCAACAGATGATGAATCCCATCTCATACAGTTAGGTGAACTTCACTTCTCAAATCTTTTCAAAGATGATGGTACTACCAACATAGCTAATTAACTCAAATTCATCAGTCTTTTCCCCTCCTTTGTTTAGGAGGAAGATGTTGGGATCTTCCACTTTGGAATCACTCTTCAAGAAGTTGAAGTAGCCTTAAAAGGTTTTAAAAAGGATAAGAGCCTTGGCCTTGATGGCTGGCCAGTGGAGTTATTCCTCTTTTTCCTTGATTTGGTGGGAATTGATTTGCTCAGGGCTGTCGAACAGTCTCAGATTGAAGGGAAGGTTATAAACTCCATGAATTCCACATTCCTTACACTCATTCCTAAGTGTGAGAAACCACTTACCTTTGCAGACTTTCGGCCAATATCGCTCTGCAATTTGATCTACAAGCTCATTTCTAAAATTGCAGTATTCGCCTTAAGCCTATCTTGGATAAGGCTATCTCTGTCCACCAGTATGGTTTCTCAAGAATATACTTATTATTGAACCTGTTGGTATTACCCAGGAACTTCTTCGCTCTATCAAAACCAAAACCCTCCAGGTTATGGTACTCAAGCTAGATCTTGTCAAATTCTTTAACCATGTCAATTGGACCTTCTTACGGCTTGTACTTCTCTCGATTGGTATTCCTTTTGAGGGGGTGAATTGGATCATGGGGTGTGTCATCTCCTCAAACTTTTTGGTTTTGGTTAATGGCTCTCCTTAAAATTTCTTCCTAGCTTATCGTGGTATCTGACAGGGCTATCCACTTTCCCCCTCCTCTGTATCCTGGTAATTGAAAGACTCATCCTTATTATTATGGATTCTCAGAAGAAAGGAAAGATCAAAGGGATTCAAATCTCATCCAGCTTGTCTATTACACACTTGATCTTTGTCGATGATGTTATCTTCCTTGGGATGGTAACATTTGGTGAATGGAAAGCTTATAAGGAAGCATTTGATCTTTTATATTCAACTACTAGAATGTCTATTAGTCTTGAAAAATATTCCTCCCTGTATAATGATGTGGACGTGGAAACTAGGGAACACATTTCCTCCATTCTTCCCTATGAAATGGATCCACTAACTACATGCTTCAAATACGTGGGATATCATCTCAAACCTCTTATGTCTCGTACTAATGATTGGAGATGGATCATTAGCATGTTTGAAAAAAGAATTAGTAACTGGGCTTATAGACTGCTATCACTAGGTGGAAGGTTGATTCTTGCTGATTTGTCCTCTTTGGGTTAGCGGTATATTGGTTTTCTCTTGCTCATATTCTAAAATCAATCTTGAACTGTCTTAGACGCTGCATATTTACTTTTATTTGGGGAAGCACTGAAGGTAGACAGAAGATGCACTTAGTGGATTGGCACACTATCTCCAAACCCCATGAATATGGTGGATGGAACATCAAAAATATTGAATGGTTTGGTATGTCACTCAGATTGAAAAGTCTTTAGATGTTTATAAATGGAAGAGGAACCTAGAGTTACATCATTGTCCACAAATATATTAAAAATTTATCTGTGGATGACTGGTTGCGCAAACAACACTTATGTATAAGGTACTTCCTACTTCTGGAATGGTTTCATTAGAACTCTCTCTTGGATTACTAGACAACTGGGCTAGAAGGTTGGTGATGGTAGGCACATTATACTAGGGATTGATCCCATAGTGGGTATGAACTCTTCTTTTTTTCTCTCGGAGGGACTCTAAGACTACCTCTATGCTTATGGTATCTCGCATCTCAATTAGGCTCGAAATATGGATCCTAGTGCTAACTATCAGTCTTATTGGTTATCGGCAGCTGATTTGGATTTTGGTGGTATCTGGGTTGTACAATGGACCAATTATGTTAAATGGTTAGATCACAGAGGCATTAGATTAAAGGAAACTGAGGGCACTCTTCTTTGGATGCACAATAAGGTCTCGGGATATGTCTCGGCGAGCTTGGCCTATGATCTCATTGTCTCATCATTAATGCCTTCTTCACCAGTCAGATCTCATTCCCAGCTTTAGTACTGCAATGTTCCTTTAAAAATTAAATGTTGTGTATGGTTCTGCATTGAGAATCACATTAATACCTGGGACAGTTTGAGTAAAAAAGGATGGTCTGGGCCCAACAGATGTAGTCTCTGCAGAACTACAATGTTCCTTTAAAAATTAAATGTTGTTGTGTATGGTTCTGCTTTGGTACTGCAATGTTCCTTTAAAAATTAAATGTTGTGTATGGTTCTGCATTGAGAATCACATTAATACCTGGGACAATTTGAGTAAAAAAGGATGGTCTGGGCCCAACAGATGTAGTCTCTGCAGAACTACTGATGAATCTGTCAACCATCTCTTCGTTGAGTGTTCCTTTGCTCAGGCTACCATCAATCTTTTGAACAGGAATTTTAACTGTTTTATGGCTTGGGATGATCCTACATTATTGGGCAATATTGAAGAATGGTTTAAAAGGGACAAAGTACTCCTCTATCTTCCCTTATTCCTCATCTGGAACTTGTGGATCTCTCAAAACCTATCCATATTTGAAGATAAGAGACCTGAGTCGATACCTCTCTGCTACAAAATCATGGATCAAATTAACTCCTATCATGTGGTATTTAACAGAAAATCAAGGCTTAGAAACATTGGCACAACCCCTGTCTTATCATATCCTTCAGGTTTTTTAATGGTGCTGCTGGGAATAAGTTTGGAGGTGTTGGTATAAATTGTTGATCAGCTAGTCACACTTTTTTTGTATCAAGATGGGGTATGGGATTAGCACCAATCCCAGAGCGGAACTTTTGGCTCTTTGGGCTCTTATATACTTCTCGAAAGAGATTGGGATCCCCACTCTCCATGTTTATGGGGACTCATCTGTCATAATCAATTGGGAAAATGAAAAGGCAGCACTCTTAGCCCTCGATCTGGATGCCTGGTGCCTTAATATTGTTGAACTCAAAGCTTACTTTCTCACATTAGACTTTCAGCATGTCTATGGAGAACACAATGAGAGGGCAGATATTTTATCCAAGGAAGTGCTCTCCGTGGCCACTGACCTTCTATCTTTCACAGAATACTATGAAGGATTAGCTATTGGGGAAGATAAGCTTCATCTATTCTAAAGCTGAGCTTGTACATTCTACTCCACGAACCATTCTGGTTATATAGAGTATGGATGCTTGAGTTATTTTAGAGTATCATTTTGGATACCTATGGTTTATATTGGTCATCTCTGAGTGTTTGATATTAGTACTCTTCCTCAAGCACTTCCCCGGATAAACTGATCTGGGCTCTTTATGTTTCCTCTATGGACACATTTCAATAGATCTTACGTCTTTTTTATGTTTGATGATGGATGGTGTATATTGTGTATCTTCATTCTCTTATAGTTGGGCATTGTAAGCACATGAGATCAGCCCTTTGACTAAGTATTGAAATGATATTCAATATCATGGGATGTAACCAGTTACCTTTGATTCATATTGAATCACAAGGAACAACTATTTTTTCTTCTAGAAAAAAGTGATTTCTTTCATTCTTAACAGAAATGAGGTTTATGTGAACATAAAGTTGTGAATATAAAGGTATCAATTAAATTGGATTAGATGGTATAGAGGTTATATAATAGGAAATACAAATGGTTATTTAATATATTGTATCACCTATTTTTTTAAATAAATTGACCGTTTTCATATATATATAAATTTTTAAAAACAAAAAAATTAATCTAAACATTACATTTTTTTTTTAACTATCTAAAAAAATTATACTAACTACTCCACCTCAAATTCTAAAATATATACACTTAATATATATAATAAAATAAAACATAAATTTTAATTTTAATTCTTTCAAATTACAATACAAATACAAATAATTGTAAAACATAATATCTTATTTTATTTATTTATTTATTTTTCAATAAAACTTTGACATTTACTCTGATCTTGGAAAAACTGAATTTTACTAATTTTGAAAAAAAAAATCAATACAATATGAGAATATATTTGTGGGAAACTAAATATTTTTTTCAATAAAATAAATATATTATAACAGAATCTAGCTCAAGTTCGAGAAAAGAATTGGATTTATCCATATGGTATCAACGTTACTCTTTAAGAAATTTGGCGGCATACACGCAGCGGCTAAACTATGAATCATTCATTATAATAATAATAATAATAACTTATCAATAAAATATGATGATGTCAGCTTCAGAAGTTTCGCGGCGCACACGCAGCGGCCAAGAAGAATCCGACAGCTCAGCATTGTGGCGGCGCGGTCGTTACCGACGTATCTATATTCCCAGTGCTTATCCACCGCCGTCCTTGTTTGTTTTGCTGACGTGTCTTCTTGCAGCTAGTAAGAGGCTTTGAATAATGATTGAGGTAAAATGGTTTAAAAGAAAAAACTAAAATTAAATTGATGTTTTAGAAATTTTTTAAAAAATGGTATAGACTAAAGTTTGGTCATATGATCTATTTGGTTTTGTATCACAATTTGTGCATCATAGAGAATCAAAAGAAATTGACTTCCTCGCATCCTTACTTCCAAAGAATCCTCTTGACTTTACACATTGATGGACCTCTCAGCCCCTGAGAATTTTAGTGATTACAAGAGCTATCAAAGGCACATAGCTCCTAGTGCTAACAATTGTACAACTCGACAAGACATCCCTTAGTGACCTACCATCCACCATGGCAAGTTGAGGTAGTGTAATCTATGACCTCCCACACACTTCACTATATTTCTTACGCGGGATCAAATCTAGAAGAAACTCAAACAAAACAAGTTATGAAAAAGAAAGGCCAAACACTTTTTCTATTATAGATATGAATCTTAGTATTTTTGGCAATGCACATTGATTTTTTTGTTAATGTTGTTGTAGAATTATTCCTCTATATGAAAAATAAGTTAAGAATAAAAACTCTAGCCTTCTATTCAATAGGTTTGATCAAGAAAGTCGAAATATACGCACCTAAAAGATCCACTACCTTTCAATCAAACAAGATAAGCCGATGTCCAAGGTAAAATGTGACTATTAGCAAAGAGATCATCAACAAACATCCCTTTTTTTCAGAGGAAAAAAGCTTGTCCTCGATATTCATTGTTGAATCAAAGGGCATTTGAAATGCCGACCCAATAAATAGATTACAATCATGCATGTGGATCATAAAGTAGCATATTGTTGTTACAACAACAAGGAGTCACAACTGAGCGACACAGAATGGGGGACAAGTACATAACCAGCAATACAGATTCCCATCAGTAAAAATGGTCCCTCAAGCCCATATCTATCGTGAACAAAAGAGTGCAGAACTGCAGTCTAAAAGAGTCCGCTCCAATACAAATAAAAATGGTGCAATAAAAAAATGGAGTACATGCTCCATTACTGGGCTCAAAAGAGCATGAAACTATCATGAGAGGCCAAATGACCTTCTATAAATTCAGAATAACTACCTGATCCCATAGCCAAAGAAAGAGATTTTTTAGAAAGACAGTCTACATGTTGATTATATTCACGATAGATATGGCAGAAAGACAGTTCTAGAAAGCAAGAGCAGAGCTTTCTAGTGTCCCTACACCAGTAATGGAGTTCAGGTGGTGAAAGGGAGGCTGTACCCTTTGCCCAATTTATAATGACGGAAGAGTCACCGAGTATATTGAGTGTGGGTATCCCCATCATTTGGGCTGTATGCAGAAGGGCCCAAAGCCCAATCAATTCTGCTTTAGTATTGGTGCATGTACCCACCCCCTCTGCAAACTCAAAGGAATGTGACTCGTTCAAGTATAAACAAAAGCCAACCCCTCCAACATTCTTTGCAGATGCCCCATCAAAAAATCCACAGGGATAGACAAGAACAAGACTCGGGCCCAAGGTTCTTGTTTTTTTACCTTTATTTCAAAAGGACAGTACATCTGTGAGGAGAAAGCAATCTGGTGTATCAAGCTGAAGACATGCACTTTTTTGCCTTCAAAGATGAAGATGTTTCTAACTTTCCAAATAATCCACATGGCAAAAAAAGGAAGATAGCAGTAAGCTGAATGCTTTGAGAAACTATCAGTCCACTTTTCCAAAAACGAGCAGAGGTCATCAAACTGGAAGGAAGGAGTGATATGGTGTTGTTCCTTCAGGATAGAGATGACATTCTTCCAAATCATGCAATGAAAAAATAGATGCTGAACACTATCCTCATCTCTACTGCATAGTGCACAGATACCAGGCCCAGTCCAGCCTCTCTTCTGGAGATTGTCCCAAGTAAGTAGCTTGTTCATCAAAGCCAGCCATATAAAATAGCTGATTTTCCGGGGAAGAGAGCCAATCCAAATATGTGTAAGTAGTCTGCTACCAGCCCGAGGAGAATATGAGTGGATAATGCCGTCATAAACCATTTTTGCTGAGATAGAGCCATCAAACTTATTATATGCCCAAATCAGAGTATCAGACTGTGAGTTGAGGCGAATACCTCCAATTTCCAAACTTCTTGTGAGTGTATCCCAAGCCAGTTTCCAGTCCCCAACAACACAGAGATCCTCTGCTGAGTACCAATACTTGTGTAATCCCGGAAGGGTATTTCGAGCCTAAGAGAGAGTGGCAATATCCAAGTCTTCTAAGTACTCACGAAACCTAGCAGGCAATGTGAGCGGGTCAGGAATACCTATAATTGGATCAATGTCGAGAAGAACATTATTGCCATTGGCCACTTTCCAAGCAAGGCTTCTACCAAGCCAAGGGAGGGTTAGCAGGAACCCTTTCCAAATAATAAACACGCCTTGAAAATATAAATTCTTACTTTTGAGCCAAGTCACAACCGAGAGTTTCTTCAAATATTTACTGATAACAACTTGATGCCATAGTCCATCATTTTGAAGAACCAACCACAAATTTTTTAATCTAAGTGCAATGCTGAACCAGTGCAAATTCTTTATGCATCATCCCCCATTTTCTTTCGGCGAGGAGAGATCCTTCCAATTTGACAGATGATACCTGTGCTTGTTGCCAGAGGAGCCCCATAAAAATGCAAATGTTAAACTTCTGAGTTTGTTCAATACAGATATAGGTATGGGAGCAAGGCCCAACCAATAAACCGAGATACTAGACAGCACCGCTTGTACAAGTATCAAACGACCACTGAGAGAGAGAAGCTTGTGTGCCTAATGAAAAATTTTGTTTTCGAATTTCTGAATCAGCCAATTCCAGTCACTGACCCTATACCCCAGGGGCTTGAGATAATAGCCAAGATACTTAAAACCCGTGGTGATAGGCTCCATGTAATAGGGCAGAGCACGAGCAATGCCAGTGCGGATATCAACATCCACATTATTGTAGATAAAACATGATTTGTTTACACCGATGCTCATCCCAGATGCCTTGCAGAAGGTGCTTAAACATCCCTTATATATTCAAAGTGTGCAAAGTCATATCACATACACAAATATGTTGTACAACATATTTTAAATAAACTATAACAAGAGTCAAAATACTCAACAATACCATCAATTTTGTTTGGTTTACAAGTACCACACAATTATTTCTAAGTTTTGGTATCGACCATACCATGTGTATCTTTGTTGTCAAACATACAAATAAAACACAAATTTGTGTGCATATTAATATAAACAAAGTCACTAAATTTTTTTGTTTGTTCGTAATATAACCAAAAAGTTTTTAAATTTCTTGTTTAAGAGACCAAGGTAGAGGAATTGTTTTACAAAAAGTGAATTTGCAAAGTACTTCGTACTCACTCCATTGTGTCATCTTTAGATATAATCCTATTTGCTAATAAAAATCATTGTGAATTGGTTAGATTAGATCAATTTGTTCATTTAAAATACTTAAAATCTAACAAATTCATTACAATTTGCTTTTAATTAAATTTCGGGCAATATTGCAAAATATTAAACTAAAGTTAAATTGGTTATGTATATTTTGTAGTTTATTTTATTTTGTAATTTTTGTTGAATAAAATGATTATTATGTCATAATAATATACTTTATTGCTTATAAGTTAGTGGAAAGTTATCTGGATAATTTTTAAGATATGAATAAGTAATCTTTATAAGATGTCTTAGTTAGTTGAATAAAAAACAATCTTTAATTAAAATAATTTTTAATTTTTAATTAAAAAAATCTTTAATTAAAATATGTATGTGTATAAAAAGGCTCCCCTTTAAACCATCTTAATTGAATAAAAATTGCAATTCTAAATTAAGGTATGTGTAGTGTGTCATTACTTATTTTTAGTTGTGTTTAACTATATGAATAGATTTGCAAACCCATTGTAATCAGTATCAAGAACCAATAGTTGGTATCAGAGTTGTATTTGGTTGTAGGGGGTGCCTTTATTATTGAGGGTTTGGCTTGTTCCTAGATCTGGTGAATACCTATTATAGTGGGGATTTTCAGAAACACTGATTTATAGTTAGAATGGCTAACATGTCAAGGATAGAAATTGAAATGTTTAACAAGAAAATTTTTGAGCTTTGGAAGCTTAAAATGGATGATCTCCTTGTGGATCGAGAACAATGAGTTACAGTTGACCCGAGAACAAATATAGCTAGTGTGTTGAAGGAAGATTGGAAACATATCGAGAAGAATGAAAGGATTACAATTTGATTTTTCTTAGCATATTATGTATTGATGAATGTCTCAGAAGAACACAATGCAAAGAAGCTATGGGAAAAGTTTGGGAACTTGTACCAGTCGAAATCTTTGGTTAACAACTTGTTTCTTTGCAAGAAGTTGTATATTATAAGAATGGGTGAAGGAGACTCTGTTATAGAGAACCTAAATGCATTCAACGCTATTATCAGTTAGTTGTTGTCTATGGATATTAGAATCACCGAGGAGGGAAAATGCATCATTATGTTGTGTTCTTTTCCAGATTTTTGGGATATCATGGTCGTGGCTATTGGAAGCAACATTACCACATTCAAGATCGATAATGCAGTGGTGTCTCTATTGTTATAAGAGATGCGATGAAAGAACCTAGAATGTTTGACCCATGATTCCTTGATGGTTAGAGGTCACTCAGTAATTAGAGGAAAAGGAAAACCTCTAGAATTTGAGGGGTAGATATAAGACCAGATCCTTGGTCCAACAATGAAAATATGTCAACGATGCGGTAAAGTCCAAAATTATAGGAAAAATTGTAAGTTAATCAAACTTGAGAAAGGAAAAGGGTCTAAGGAAATTCATTCCATTGATGGCAAGACTTCATAGGAAGAGAAAGGATATGTGTATTCAACTTCCATAAGTACATAATTAGATCTTGACGTTTAGATGATCAAATCTAGTGTGTCATATCATATGACACATTGTAGAGAGTAGTTATGTGAGTATGAGAAGTTCAATGGTGGTGATGTCCTATTATGATATGATTCACCCACTAGGATAATTGGATAAGGTAAAGTTCGACTAAAATTAAAAGATGGAAGAATAGGAACACTTCTAGGAGTGATGCATATACTAGGTTTGGCTCGAAACATTTTCTCGGTTAGTAATATGGGGAATGTAGGAGTGTATTCTATATTTGAGAAAAATGCGTGCAAGATGGTGCGAGGAGCAATGGTACTAATGAGAGTACTTCAACATGGAACCTTGTACAAGCTATTGGGATGAACAGACACCAATGAATGTGCTAATGTGGTATGTATTTAGTTCGACAACATGTCTTCTTATCTAGTTAACTTGACCATGTTGTGGCATCAAGGGATGAGAAATATATGTGAGAAAGTTATTTGTGCTATGTACAATAAAGGTATGGTCAAATATCTCCCTATATGTCCTAAAGAAGTTGACTTATACGAACATTGTATTTTTGGTAAATAGAGTTGTGTTAGGTTCTCATCTCGTGCTACTAGGGCTAAGGAAATATTTGAGGTAATACATAGTGATGTGTTTGTACTTGTTCCTGTTCCTTAACTAGGAGGATCTCAGTATTATGTTTATTTCATAGATGATTCCTCTAGAATGACATGGTTGTATTTTTTGAGGTCGAAATCTGATGTTTTTGAGAAGTTTCAAGACTTCAAAACTCATGTGGAAAATTAGACTGGTAAAAGGAGTAAGTGTTGAGAACTAATAACATACGAGAATTTTTTGGTAAGGTATTTGACCAATTTTGTAGATAACATGAAAGGGATTGACAAAAAATAACTCCATACATGCCTCAAAATAACAAAGTTGCTAAAATAATGAACATAACGCTGATGGAGAAAGTGAGTAGCATGGTCAATGGAGCAAGAATTGCGCAAGAATTCTGGGGAGAGGAAGGAAACACAACATAGTACCTAGTGAATAGGTCATCGTCAACGGCTCTAGTCATCAAGAATCCATATGAGGAATGTGCTAGTACAAATCCCTCTATTACAAATCTCAAAGTTCTTGGGTGTAATTCCTTTATGCATATCCCAAAGGAGAAAAGAACAAAACTCAATAAAAATTCGAAAAAATAGATCTTCATAAAGTACAAGGATGGACTGAAAGGATATAATCTATGGAATCTAGTCATGAGGAAGGAATTTTATAGTAGAGATTTGATCGTCAGAGAAGTCAGAGGCACTTCCAAGGAAGAAGAGGTTAAAAGAGAAAAAACCAGAAAAGAAAAAAATTGAAATGAACAAGGAAAGCCTAGATATAGGTGAGTCAATTGAATCCAATGAAGAGGTGGGACAACTTACTCCTTCAGGAGGCCTAGTCGAGCAATCCAACAACCAGAAAGGTATAGTCCTCATGAATTTCTCTCTACTTTTGTGTTATCTAACATAGAAGATGATCCTAGGTTGGTAAAGGAAGTGATTGACTCGATAAAGAGTAAAATTTGGAAAAGGGGAATGGAATAATAAATGGAATCCTTGAACAAGAATGAAATGTGGGATCTAGTCGCATTGAAAAATGGAAGGAAACTTGATGGTAGCAAGTGGGTGTTCAAGAAAAATTTGAATGCATCAAGTTAACTCGAGAAGTACAAGGATCGACTGGTAGCGAAAGAGTATTCCCAAGTTGAGGGAGTTGTCTTTGGTGAAGTTTTATTTCTTGTTTCTAAGATAACTTCCATAAGGGTAATAATGTCTTTAGCTCCAACATTTGATCTTGAGATAGAACAGAAGGATGTAAAGACAACATTTCTTCATGGTGATATTGAAGAAGAAATCTAAATGGAATAGCCTAAAGGTTTTATAATAAAAGGAGAAAAGGAGTTGGTATACAAGCTCAAGAAGAAACTCCCAATATATGGTATTAGAAGTTTGATATGTATATATTCTGATAGTTGGAGTTTGTGAGAAGTCGGGTTGATCATTGTGTCTATGGGAAGAAAGTCGGTGGTCATTTCATATATGTAGTTTTGTATGTCGACAACATGTTGTTGGTAAGAAATAACATGGATCTGATAAATGAGGTAAAAATGTAGTTGTCCTCCAAGTTCAACATGAATGATCTCAGAGCAACAAATTGCATTCTTGGAATGCAAATATAGAGAAATCATACAGGTATAAGGCTCTGGTTAAGTCGGAGAAAGTATGTTGAGACAATTATGAAACATTTCAAGATGTAGGAGAGTAGACCAATCAAGGTCACTATTAATGTGGGAGTCAAGCTATCTGTTGAACAGTATCCAGAGGCACAAGAATAAATAGTTTCCATGTTATGTGTGCCCTATGCTAGTGTTATAAGTAGTCTGATGTATGCTATGGTATGTAGCCAATTAGATATTTCCCATGAAGTGGGAGCATTGAGTTGGTACATGTCGACACCTGGAAAAGAGAATGGGAATGTATCCAAGAGAGTATTTGGGTATCTGTGCAGCACAATGAATTATGTAGTCTATTGTGGAGGAGAGATTGAGGGAAATAAAGAAATTAATGTACATGTATTTTTCAATTTTTACTAGAATGGAGATATCGATTACAGATGGTAGACTCATGGATATGTGTTAAAGCTATAGTCGAATATTTCTTAACTTTCATTGATGACTACTCCAGACGCACTTGGGTTTACTTCCTAAACTTAAGAGCGAAGTATTTAACATGTTCTTGGCCTACAAGGCCCTTGTTGAAAAACAATCTGGTCATCAAATTCTTAAGTTAAGATCTGACAATGGAGGAGAATATGTTAACAACAAGTTCACTACTTTTTGCACTGAACAAGGAATCCAACAACAGCACACTGTTCCATATACACCACAACAAAATGGTGTAGCTGAATGGGAGAACCGCACTTTAAAAGAAATGGCTAATTGTATGATCCAATCTAAGGGACTAAGTCTTCAATATTGGGTTGAGGCCATAAATTGTGCAAATTACATAGTTAATCGCACACCCCCTAAAGTTTTACAAGGTATAACACCGGAAGAAGCATGGAGTAAAATTAAACCAGATGTAAGTCACTTCCGTGTGTTTGGTTGTGAAGCATGGGCTCACATTCCAGACGAAAAATGAAAAGCATTGCAGCCCGAAAGTGAAAAGTGCATATTTATTGTATATTCTAAAGATGTAAAAGGTTATAGACTTCTTCAGCCACATTCTCATGATATAATCATTAGAAGAGATGTTAAATTTGATGAAAATATCTTGGCCCGAGAGCCTAACTTGGCGGGTGTGCCATCTTTGGCCTGCGAGCTTGATTCAACGATTGTGCCTTCTTCTTCTTCTTCTTCCAGCTTCCTTGACAGGTTTCCAAATCCAGTTTCTGATGATGACAGTGAGGATGAAAATCCACCTCCGCCTGCTCATGTTCCTCCAATTGCACCAGCACCAATGCCTCCTCGATGGGTCCATTCAACATGTGAAGTAGTTGGTGATCTTGCTGGTGATCCTAGAGATCAACATCAAACACGTTCTTAGTTTCAGTGAGCCTCTTCTCTTTTGGCTCAAGTTTCCGAGAATCATGATCCAGAAACTTTTGCAGAAGCTTCAAGAAATCTAGATTGGGATGTAGCTATGGATGAAGAATATCATTCCTTAATGGCGAACGATACTTGGGATCTTGTTCCTCTTCCAAAAGGAAGAAAACTTGTCAGATGTAAATGGATCGACATAACTAATTATGCATTAGATGGAAGTGTTGAAAGACTTAAGGAAAAGTTAGTTGCCAAAGGGTTTTCCCAAGTTGAAGGGATTGACTACAATGAAACCTTTGCCCCTGTAGCAAAAATGAACTCCATCCGCCTTGTTCTTTCCCTTGCAGCCTTACATAACTGGGAAGTCCATCAAATGGATGTCAAGTCTGCCTTTTTACATGGTGATTTACAGGAGAAAATTTACATGGAACAACCTCCTGGATATGTTCAGGATAACTCTAGCCTTGTCTGTCTCCTTAAGAAATCCTTATATGGCCTTAAGCAAGCTCCTAGAGCTTGGTATGCCGAAATGGATAGCTTTCTCCTTGACATTGTTTTTTCTAGATTCCATTCTGACCCCAATGTCTATACCAAGAAAGTAGGAAACCATCTCATCATACTTGTTATTTATGTTGATGATATTATCCTTACTGGTAGTGACCCTAAACTTATAACCCATGTGAAATCCAGTCTTAAGCGAAATTTTGAACTGTCAGACTTATGACATTTGCATTATTTTCTTGGTCTCCAAGTCTTGCAGACCAAAGAAGGAATCTTTATTTCCCAGTCTAAGTATGCTTGTGACCTACTTCGTCGCTTCCACATGGAAGATTGTAAACCAGCCCCTTCTCCCTTTCAGTCTAGAGTCAAACTTTCTGCTACTTGTACTTCCCCTGAAGTAGATGCCACCTTGTATTGTCAGCTTGTTGGTAGCCTTTTATACTTGACTCATTCTCGTCCTGACCTTTCCTTTGTCGTTGTTCGTGTTGCCCGTTATATGCAAAATCCTCATGAAAGTCACTGGAAAGCAGCAAAAATAATACTTCAATATATTCGAGGTACAATTCAGTTTGGGATTCATTACAGTAGAGGGGGGGAACCTTTGTTGGTTGGTTTCACTGATTCAGATTGGGCTGGCGATCCTGATGATCGAAATTCTACTGCAGGTTATGTTTTCAGTCTGGGATTTGGACCTGTCACTTGGGCTTGTAAGAAACAACAAGCTCTTGCTCTTTCTTCAGCAGAAGCAGAATATCGAGCCACAGTTAATGCCAGTTAGGAATCTTTATGGCTTTGGCAGATCCTTTCAGAGTTTGGATTCGATCAGCAGCAGCCTACTCCACTTTGGTGCGACAATCAAAGTGCCATCAAGCTTGCCAAACATCCAGTTCTACATCAACGCAGCAAACACATTGAGCTTCACATGCACTTCATCAGAAATCTTGTTCATGATTGTGTTATTGAAATGCTCTATTGCCCTACAGATGATCAAGTTGCAGACATCTTCACCAAGTCTCTTATAGAAGCGAAGCCTTCTAAACTTTGGTCTATGTTAGGAGTTCAGGAATGTGTCCTTAAGGGGGGATAGGCTCTAATGCCTCCTTCCTTCTCCTAATAGTGTCACTTTTGTAAATCCTTCAATCCTATCCCAAGTTGTTCTTAAGGGGGGATGTTAGGATATTTAGACACTTAGGAGTTAGTTAAGATCAACTTGTGTAATATATCTGTTAGGTAAAAGTGTGTTTCTTTAATATGCATTTGTAAATATTCTAATCCGACGGTCACGATATGTTCTAGACATAGAGTGATCCGACGGTTCAAATTCTCTTAGATCATACCTACCATTGATCCGTGGCTTAACACCTGATTGGTCTATGATCTCTATTTAAAGAGCATAGAGGGTCCTTGGCTAGTTGATCGATTATGAGAAGCTCATGTAACTTTATTTCTTTTGCATAATAAATTGCTCCACATAGCTATTTGGATGGGGCCATGGACTGTTTCCCTCTCGAGGGTTTTAACCATGTGACAAGCATTGGTGTATTGATCTGTGATTCATTTGTGTAAAGTGGTTGCTCTTGGTGTTCGGTCATTTGGGAGTACCCCGTGTACCCTAGCAGCGCCACTCCATGCCATAACAGTGAGCAGTAAGAGTTTCCAATGGGGAAAGAATCAATAGAAATATTTTGATGAGACAAAATTAAAGAATAATCAAGCACCAATTCTCGCATTGCCTAACTTGCAGAATCCTTTTGAAGTAGATACAAATGCAAGTGGGTGTGCCATGGGAGCAGTTTTGATGCAAGGAGATAAGACTATATGCTATCATATAGAAATGTTTCATGGGGGAGTCCTAAAATACCCTACCTATGATAAGGAAATGTATTCTCAAGTTGTTAAGAAATAGAAGAACTATCTAATGAGTAAGGAAATCATTATCCATATATCACCAACCATTACAGTATTTACAGGCCCAGATTAATATACAACAAACCAAATATTACAAGTGGATGGGTTTTTGCAATAGTTTCATCTAGTCATCAAGTATAAGTTTGTATACATTCTTTCAAGTCCACCCGCATCGAATATTACATATTTGGACATTATTATGCACATGTAACCTTTTACCCATGATGCATACAAAGAGGGATACATGGTAGATGAGGACTTCAAGGAGGCGTGTCAATAGCTACAGGGCCAATTTCATGTATAAGAAGGTGATAATAAGGATGGATATCATCTCCAAAATGGGTTACTCTACAATTTAGACAATATTTGTGTTCCCAAAGGTGAAATATTGAAACTTATCAGAGAGGCTCACACCCACAAGGTTGCATGGTTATTTTGGTGTTGGGAAGTCAATTGCTAACTTACAAAGGTAGGTGTATTGGCATAGAATGCAAGAAGATGTAGAACTAATATATAATTACAAACAATTACAAATAACTACCTATCAGTTCGGTCAACTGACACAACTTCATGCAGCCGACCCAATCTCGAATTAGTCGTCTATTCAACTACTTGATTCACTGACTAGCTCCTCCAACATCTCCCCCAGGAACAAAATCTTTCTTCGTCCCGAAGAAACAAGGGAGGTACTCAATAGTGTATTGTCTAAGGTAGTTATTTCTACTATGGTTTGTCTTCATAGACTATGTAGTCAGATAGTTGGTTGTTTCTACACACATACTTCGACAATGGATTCTGCTCTAACGGCTAGTTGGTGCTGAAAGCTTGACCAGTTCTGTAGCACTTTTTGGATGTCGATAGTCAAGGTTATGATTCTTGACAAAGTCAACATTTTTTCCTGGATGGACAAGTCTATGATGCTTTCCATGTCGAGCCCCATAGATTGAGCCTTTTCTTATGCTGTATCCAATAGTCTCTTCATCTGTGGGAAGATTGTGTCTAGCTTGTCGAGGCTTGGTAGTGCTTGTTGTACCCACTGGTGTGCTTGTTTTTCCAATTTATGTAATTTGGTTGTTTCCAATACAATTTGGTCTTGTATTGTACTCCTCATTGTTTCTTCTCGGCCTCGCCTTTTTTCTAGTTCTTGGATTTGCTCACAAGTCTGGCGGGTCTGCTGAAATACTTGCCCATAGTAGGTAGGCCAATTACGGAGAAATTCTTCTGTAATGATAGACTCTTCCAAGTGGTCCTGCAGTACATTATGAGCTTTAGAGAACACTGTGTACTACTGCCTTAATAGTATGGATGTTTCTTTTTCTTTGCTCTGCTTTTGTATTTTGTAGATGTGTTTGTAGGGTCGACACCACACTTTCAAATAGCTGATATGCTTTCTCCATTGTCTTGTCGGTGTCGGTCTCTATCGGTCTCGGTATTACTGTTTGGACTAGACTTCTGCATTTTGACAAGAATTCGGTTTTCTCTTTCTTAGTGCTGTCGAGTTGCTCTCGTCTAGTCTTGCTTCTTGTTGCCGCTTCTGTGGCGAGAGTTTCTAAGAGTTGACCCAACTCTCCGTCTCTCAATTTCGTTGTGTCGACTGTAGTAGTCGATCCTAGTTGGTTGAGGTGGATTACTGTCAGCCTTTGTTCTTTGTGGTATTCCTTTTTATTTTTGTCTTTTCTCTTCCTTTTGTGTCTATGATGGTCTGCCTGTTGTTCTTCATGTGGTTGATTTTTAGGAAGTTGATTGCCTAGCTACTGATCTTCATTGGGATAAACTTCATTGGTTGGGGGAATTTCTATTTGAACCTCTTGAGTGGATCTTGTATCTCGGTGTGTATCTGGGGGAGTTGAAATAGGTGGTTCAGGGTTTGATAAAGGTTTTGGATTGGGGGGTGGTGATGGAGAAGGTGAGTGGTCTGGTGTGAGTGGTGTGGTTGGGATATTTTTAGTCGACGGGGGATCTTCGACTTCTGGTGGTGAGTTGGCTAGATCATCAGAGAATAGGTTATTGATCACCTGGTTTATTTCTAAAGTATCCTCCTGGTTATCTTCTTCAGAGTCTCTTACTGGTTCATTGGCTGGTAATGGATGGGAGATATCTGATGGGGTAAAGGATGAAGTGCGGCTTGCGACAATTTGAGATGTCTTGTCGAGGTTCCTTAAGAATCTGGATGTGATAGTTCCCACAGATCTTGGTTTATGGGGTATTTTTCCTATCTACTGTGAGAGGGTCTGGCATGTTGAGCTAGACTTGATTAATGGACATTTGGTGGCAATTTTCTAGGAAGAGGTAAATAATTCAGGGAGCTTTTCAATGAATGCCAGGAAGTCACCATCATGGTCAAACTGTTATTTTAACATTTCGGGCATGGTATTTTTACAGATATCGATAGGGCTGATGGTGGATATCTGTGGGATATCTTCTTGTGTGATCTGGGTGGGTGATGAGAGTGGAGGGGTAGAAACTAAGTCAACAATATTCTCATCGACTATAGGGTTTGTAGTTTTTACCTTTTTTGGTCTTCTTTGTTTCGCTCCTGCGTCGACAAACCGCTTAAACTGTGTTTCGACTGATATTTTGTTTGCTGTAGCATATTCTATGATGTCAACAGAAGTAGCCAATAATTCTTCTTCGTCTTCTAAATCAGAAAGGATAAGCTTACACTTCCCCTTCCCTTTTTCCTGATTTTTTTTCTTTTTCCTTGCAGCTGCTATTTCCTTTGCTATTTTCTTTAAGTTTTCTTTTGTCATAATATACTCTGGATTATCTGATTCGATGTCTTCTTCTATCTCTTCTCCTCCATCCGGTTGATGATTCGGGATGATACTTTGTTCTGTCGGTACAACCACCTGATGTTTAGTTGGTACACTTCCAATTTGGAGAGGTTGTGACACAGTCATTAGTTGAAGCTTGCTAGTATCCTCTATCGATATATCCTCCGACATGAAGGTACTGATATATAAGCGGAGTTCATAGTACTCCTCTTTTTCTTGGTCGGTTAAGGGTTCTTCAATCTGCTGATTCATTTCTTTAGCCCTTGTTGGTATCGATAGCTTGGTATTGGATTATAGAGCTAGCTCTCAGAAGATCTCATCGACTGTTGGGTAATAGTCGAGAGATTTTCCTTTTACTTTCGCCCCCTGCATGTACCAAACTACAGTGTGGTCGAGCTCTAGTTGAATATGTGTAGTTTTTGGTAAACTTCTTGGGGTGATCTAAGGCACCCTCCATCTAGTTGTTTGGACTTTTAGAGTCTGGAACCAATTTTCTAGCATTACTTTTCCATTTGCCAGTTCTTTCAGCGTTCGATTATGTGAAAATGGTTTGAACCGCCACATGTGGTATTTTCCAGGTTCTTGGAATTGGTTATCTTCAACTGGACATAAGTGGTACATGGCTATACAAATTATCAGTGATGGGAACCTAATAATTCCAACCGACTCCTAGCTTTTTTCACATATGGTCTTGAGCGTGTCGGTGACATACTGAGCCCAGTGGTAAATTTTTCCTGTGTCTTCTATTGTGTCGACTGCTTCCCACATTTCTAGCTTCAGATCACTCACTCGGCCTATGGGGGTGAGTCTTGTCGCTATGATTTTGGAAACTATCTACGGTGTCTGGGATTGTATTTGACTGATCATTATCCCTTTCGAGTTCTTCCCTGATGATTTCTCTGTTAGTCGTTCTACTAATCCATCTTGTATGCCGATAGGAATAGGGTCACCCTGGTTTGAAAGACTGATAAGCTTGTATATGACTTCGTCAGAAATTTCTACTGGTCTGTCGAAGTAGAATTTTCCATTGTGGTATCGGCTAATGATAAATTTTACAGCGGTTTCTTTTGTATCATCGAAACTCGCCATGAAGGGTGTATTCATGTAACTCATAATGGTACTACAACTTATTTTCTCTGCTGTATGTGTCATTTTCTTGTCCACATAGGCCCACTCTTTGATTTTTTCCCATGTCTTTGCCCATGTAGTTTTTTGTACCTTTGCATTCTTAATATTTCTCAATCTCCTTACAATTGGGGTTTTGGCGGATTCTAATTCTTTTGTTTTGGCAGCTGTGGCTTTGGTTTGCTTGGGGGCCATTTTGTCAGTCTCTTGGTCGGCACTATTTACAGGGTTTCTGATCTCAAATTTATGAGTACTTGGTTGCTCTATTTCTTCAAAATGCGGGAAGGAATCCTTTTCTGACGTAGTATTTATAGGTGGAGCGAGTGGTGAACTTGTCGATGAAGGTATTAATGGCTTAAATGATGGTCCAGGACAGTCAATTGAGGTCGCGTTTAATGCGTTCTGGATTTGGCGCTCCTTTTGACCGTAGTCATGAAGGCGTGATTTGACCTTTGGATTCGTCTGTCGATGGCGATCATGAGGGTGGTTGATGATGGCTTGTCAATGGTAGGGATGTCAGTTGTTGAAGTGCGGTCTACTATGTCTTTCGAACTTTCCTAGCATTTTGGATTTATGATTGATGGCTCTTTTTGTTGTTTTTGGTTTTGTTTTAGATTTTTATAGGTTCTTCTGGACAGTTATGGTCATTTTTTTTTTAGATTTAGTTTTGGCACCGTTTTAGTTGGGCACCATTAACAATTTTCTAAAATACTATGCCTTGTAACGTCCTTAGTCGGACTGATCCGTTGGCATGAATTTCTTTGATAATGTAAGGTCCCATCCATTATGTGTGTAACTTTTTAGGTTTCCGTTTCACTCGACTATTATACAGTAGGGCAATATCTCTGACTGAATTTTTTTTTATTTTAATGTTTCTGTCATGCCAAGCCTTCTGTTGTTGTTTTTGAATTTCTTGATGTTGTATAGTGAGTAGTCGATGTTCTTCTAGTTTTCCTAGTTGCATCAGTCGATCCTTATTTCATTCTTCGGCATCAATGTGTTATATATATGCTATCACAGGTGTTTGTTGTCGAAAATGTAGTGGAATGACGGCTTCTTGGCCATAGAGAAGTCGAAACAATGTTTGGTTTGTCGATCGTTTGTATGATGTTCTGCAAGCCCATAGCACTGCAAGTATTTTCTCATCCCAATTGTCCTTTTTGGTGTTGCAAATTTTTGTTGAATGCCTCTATTTCTCCATTCGACCGAGGATGATAAGATGTACTGTGTCGGTGGTCGATTTTGAACTGGTCTGTTAGTGCTTTGATGGTTTTGTTAATGAAGTGTGACCCTTGGTCACTGATTAAGGTTAGTGGGCATCCAAATCTAGTAATTATGTTTTCATAGATGAAATTAGCAACTACCTCACTGGAACAAGTTTCAAAAGGCCCCTACCTCTACCCATATGGTTACATATTCTACTGTAGTTATGATGTACCTTGCACCTGTTCTTTTTGCTGGTACCAAAAACGGCCCTATGAAATCAATGGCCCAATTTTCAAATGTTAGACTCGGGTTTACTGATATCAAGGGAATTTCTGTACTAGGAAAAGGTCACCCCAGTCGTTGGCATTGGTCGCATTGGCTAACAAACTTTTTGCAGTCCTTGTATAGTGTCGGCCACCATAGCCCTGACTGTTGGATTTTCTTGGAAGTTGTATCTTCTTGGAAATGTCCTCCTACCGGTCCATAGTGTGCTTCTTGCATGATATTTTCTCTTTTTTGTTCTACTACACATCGTTGGAGGATGTCGTCTAAGCCCATTTTATATAAAAATCCATTTATGAGGCTATGTGGTGCATCTTTCATGGCTAAGGTTTGTTTCTTTTTCATGCTCATGCCCTCTAGTGCTTAACCATTCTCTAGAAATTGTTATATTTCCTTTAATTCTGTCAGGACAACTTCTATTTGGAATAAGTGTGCATCCGACAGGTCATCTTCTACTCCTTTTGACTCCTCCCCCATGTCGATTCTCGACAAGTGGTCGGGTCCGACATTTAGTTTTCTTGGTCTAACAATGAATTCGAATTCAAATTCCTGGAATAGTAATAACCATCGACAAATTCTTCCATGATGTAAAGGTTTGTTTACGAGGTATTTCAATGCTTGGTGGTCAGTTTAGAAGATAAAAGGGTTGGCCAGTAGGTAATGTCGATACTTTTGTAGCGCAAAGACCATACCTAATGCTTCCCTCTCTGTTGTCGAATAGTCATGTTCTACTTTGTTTAGCTTTATGCTGCTGCATACTATTGGATAGTCCATTCCATCATCCCTTGGTTGTGTTAATATCGTGCCTATTGCTAGGCCTGACGCGTCAATATGCACATGGAATTTGATCGACCAATTTGGGAATTTGAGGATAGGTGCCTCGACTACTTTCCTCTTTAATGTATTGAATGATATATTGCGTTCCTTTGTTTAGTCAAACTCCTAATCTTCTCTCAATAGTTATTCCAATGGACAAGTCATATCTGAATAGTATCTAATAAATTTTCTATATTATCCAGTATGTCCCAGTAGTACTCTGACCTATTTTGGATTCACCGATGGTTTCAGGTCGAGGATAATCTTTATTTTGGTGAAGTCGGCCTTGATGCCTTCTTTGCATAGAATATGCTCTAGTAGTATTCCTATAGGAGTCAGGAAAAAGCATTTCCTTATGTTGAGAGATAACTGGATTTGTCGGCATCGTTCCAGCATGAGCCTTAGCCATTTGCCATGATCTTTCAACATGGAGTAGATCGTCCAATCGTCGAAATATACTGCCATCGTTTTGTAGATGTATTCCTGAAATGTTTTGACAACAATTCTCGAAAATACTGCAGGTGCATTTTTTAGACAAAAAGGCATAACTTTGTAGGAAAATGAGTCGAATTCACATATGAATCTGGTCTTTTTATGATCCTCTTTGGCTATTGGTACTTGGTTATACCTTGAGAATCCATCTGTAAATGAGTAGCATTCATGTCCTGCAACTTCATTTAAGATTTTGTCTGCGTATGGCGTTGGGAATGGGTCTATTAGAGTGACTTTGTTTAGTTCTCTGAAATCGACACAAATCCTAAGTTTTGTCAGGTCATGTTTCTTTGGATGGATGACCATTGGGTTTTCCCATTTCGACTGGTCGATAGGGTAGATAATTCCTGCTGAAAGCATATTATCAATCTCTTTCTTGACTATCTCTTTGTATTTATGAGCTAATTTGTATGGCCTTTTCTTTACGGGTCGGGCATCGGGTTTGATGTCGATATTCATTTCTCCCATTTCAAGGACCATCCCTTTGAGATATTTATAGTCTTGAGCAAAAACATCCTGGAATTCTTTCAATAGGTTTACTATTTCAGTCATTTTCTCTTCACTCCAGTAATCACCAATTCTCGCCATTTTTGGTCGTTCATCGTTTGATATGTCAAGCTCTTTAGTTTTAACTTTGGCATCCATCCATTCTGGTGCCTTAGCTTCGTTGATCAGTCGAATCCCTTCTTTGAACTGTGATAATGTAGCAGGGAAGTCTGATGCGGTCATTCGGTCAGTGTCTTCTTTGTCGGTTGTGTCGACTTTAAGTACCGTTCGAATTGGTTTTGTTGTTTCTGAGTGATATGATTTCCATCGAAACATTTTTCCTTTCGTATTTTCATTTTCCATTTGCAGTCTTGTCGACTATGGTATTCTGTTGGTTTGAATGTTATTGCATGATATTTCTGGTCGGTCATGGTTTGGTACCAGACTGTTGTTCTTAGTCGGTTCTATGAATGTTTTTCTCTGCTTTGCAGTTTCGACTAGTTTTTTGTTTTGTGGTATAAAAAAAAGTCCTTGATGAATTTTTCTCTAAGTTCATTCCATTAGAACGTTTCTCCTCGTGCTTCTTCCATTTTATACCATTTATTTGGTAAGTCGGCTAGCATCAAGGGAAACAGGTGTGGCCATGTACGTTCGTCTTTATAACCAAGTCTTCTCCATTCTTTTTTGCATGTTATTGTGTGTTCATCTAGTTCTTGTCCTTGGATGAAGATAGGTATTTATGCCTGTTTATTCAGCTTCCTTCCTCCAAATCTTTCTACGAAGTAAGTCGAAGCGGTTGTCCAAGTCTGCAGTCTTGACTGATGGGTGTCCCACCATCGCGCAGCTTGTCTTGTAAAGGTTTCTATTAGGCTTTGTAGTCGGCCATGTTCAGCTAGATTCTTAGATGCTTGTTCTATATGCAGAACTGGGGACTCTCTTTCTTTATACCTTGGGTTTTTTCTGATACTTGTATTTGTTGGGGTTAAGGTAGGGTATTCCCTAGTTTTCTTTTCAAATATTTTTGGGATGATGGAGACTGAGAAGCATTGATGGGTTGGTTTCTTCTGTATAGCTTGAATGGTCCAACAACCCCTTGCTTGAGTTTCATAGTTTTCGACTTCCCAATCATATAACTCTGCGTCCAAATTATATCCTAATGAGTCTTGGTTGCCTAAGTGAAGCTCTCCATAGCTATTGGGTTCAGTGTAGTCTTTTTTTATTTTGAATTTGATATAATTGTCGAATGTCAACTTCTTCATCGATGGGTTTAGTCCAAGGTTCACCTTGGGAAGGATGAATAGGGAAGATAACTTTCTGTCCATTCCCTTTTAATTTTATCCTTTTTTTGTCTAGAGATATTGATGCTTTCATTTTTCTTCCCCATGATCGACCTACCAAGGCTGGGAAGGAGCTGGATCCTTCTTTAGGGTCGATGATTTCAAAGTCGACTTTGGTCGATATTCCTTTTATTGTTGTGTCGACATCTCTCCAAACCCCAATGGGTTTGATCATCCCTTTGTTGACTAACTTGAGTTATATACCTGATTCATATAGTTGAGGTCTACCCAACTGATCCCATGTATCTCGAGTCATAATATTTACTTGTGAACCGAAGTCGAGTACAACTTGTCGAACATGGTATCCTTCGATTAATAGATCAACAAGTGGGTCGACATCGCTCTTGTCTTTTTGGTTCAGACTATAGATATTTTTGGTTTGTTTTTCTATATTATTACTGTGATTCATATTATACAGCAAGTCAATGAATTGAGATATCGATTTATCATCCTATACTAAACGTATTAATTATTTAACTGTGTTTTGTCGACTATCATCGACTTCTTCTTTCCTAGCAAAATCTTTAAACATATCTGATGCATCGTTATATAGTCGTTTTGTTTTGTTGGATTAGCATAATCATTCTTTTCTTTGATTTTACTTATACATGGTTTATCATTTCCAATTTTTGTCCCTTTTCGGGTTACTATGTACAGGTTCTTTGTATTCATTACATCATGTTTTTGAACACATGACAAGATATTAACATTTTTCTTTTTATTAATCTTGTCGAGCATGGTGGGACAATCCTCTAATGAGTGATCACCCACACCACAATTGGTACAAAAATTTAGATCAGTTGTATCCTTGTATGGGTAGTCAACATAGTGATGTCCCTCTTTTTAGCATGTAAAACACTGGATGGGTCATCGTGGTCAAGTGTCATGATTTCTAGAAAATCGTCCTCGACCTCCATATCCTCCCCGACGGTTGTCAAACTGGCGCTCATATCGACAACCTTCATATCTTTGATTATTTTATTCATTTTGTTCATTTTTCCTTGAAGCGTTGTCATTGTTCTGTATGAATGCATTCGTTTGGTAGACTGCTTGATAGTTTTGTCGATTCTTCAATTTTAAGTGGAAGTCGACAGTTGCATGAATTTTTACCTCATAGATTGTGCACCATGATGCTTTTCCATTTTTCATGTTATATGGGAAATATTTCGTTGTATGTTCTCCATGTTCTTGGCAAATGTCGCAAAAGCATTTCGTCTAAACAAAACGAACGTCCTGTCGACTTATGTCTTGTCGACAGTTATCTTTAGTGTGTCCTGCCTATTGAGCTATACCATTAACTTCGCACCAACAAAAGACCCACAGTGTTGGCCCTTTCGGCAGCAACCTGCGAACAGGCTGCAGTCTCACCCGAAACAACTATTGGGTGCTGCAAAATCAGGTTTCTACAAGCAGAAGAGGGATAATACTGTACTTTTAGTTTCTAACACTTATAATCATACAGTGCAGAGCTTTAATAGTTACTTATTTAGCTTTGCGGTTAGATAAACAAACAGTGCCTTGCTCAACCCTTTACTGAGAATTCCAGTGAAGTTAGTATTTAGCAGTGATCTTACTTATCAGTTATATATTTATCAATGCATAAAAGAACATAACAACAACACAACAAAAATCACAGCACACGATATAATGTGGTTCACCCCCAGTTTAGGGGTTACATCCACAGAACTGTGTTTTATTCAACTCTTTACAAAAACCACAGTTCTGATCTGCGCACTCAGCTGCAGATCCCTTCAAGTCCTCAAAGCTGCGCACACAGCTGCAGGCCTCTGTGCACACAGCTGCAGATTTCCTTTATCACCCAAAACCCTCTGTGCACACAGCTGCAGAGGTCATCCACACACACAGCTGGGACTTAACCTTCTTACAAACAAGCCTTAGCTTCGCATCAATTCATCTTACATCAAAAGCCTAAAATGACTTCTTTAAAAGAGTGCTTATTTATAGTGCACTTATTACAAAACCATGGGATTAAACCATGGGCACCCCGAACCCTAAACCCTGGACTTAAACCATGGGTTTATTACAAAAAGAAGGTTTTTACTCAACCCCGACACCCCTAAAAATGTTTTGAGTCGTAACTCCGCTTACAACTTCCACAAAAACCGCGAAGTTACCAAAATTAGGGACCGTTAAGGTGCATGCCCCAACAGGCCCCTAAGACTCACCAGTGTCCCATCCCGGGACACTCATCTGCTTTTCTGGTGGTAGAATCTTGTTGGCGAAACATAGTGCGCAGCTTGTTGAAGCCATACATGCGGTTGTCGGTTGCTTGTTCCTTTCCTTCATAATATTTATGCTGGTTAAGGCCTTCTGGGTCTATCAGCGACCCCATCCTTCGATCTGCTTGCCGAACATTTGACCATCCACAACTTAGGGTCCCCAGAATTGTGTGTCAAGGTGCATAAGAAAAACAGCCACCTCAGTTCTGCCAAACTAGGAGGATACATCTTGGGATGTTTCAGAGTTTTCCTGTGAAGACATGTGCTTTTCTTTGTGCGGCTTAGAGCGCACTTCTGCCTTTCTTCCTTCCTCTTAGAGCGAACTTCTACCTTTCTTTTTGCCTTGGTCGAACATGGTTGCACGGGTGGATTGCTCAAAAGGTTCAGTAGACCTCTCTCCCTGACCACTCGCAATAACTTCTGGACTTCACGATCATTCAACATAGTTCTAACTGAAGAAAATAAAAGAAATGCACAATGCAGGAGTCACAGGCCGGTGTATATTCTTATAGAATCCCACAACAGAATATGTCATCATGGTGCATTAATGACGCCGAATCTGATGGAGTGGTGGAAATCCTATCCACACGGTGCCAGATTTTCCCAAAATCTCATCATTGCAGGCAGTTAGGGCAGTTCTCATGCCGGCACCGCCAAGTCTAGTTTGTCCCATTCGTCACATTTTAGGCTACGACACACCTTTGATCTTCGACATAACCACTAACTTCAGCTTCGCCTTGATAAGTACTTTCGACACAATATTCACCTTTGACCCATCCTGACCTATACGGCAACCAAACTTCAACCTTCAGACTTTAACAGTCTTCAACACTTCGTAGCTTTGAGAACAACTTCATTATAGTCTAGTACCCAATTCCAACTGTTCTTGGTACTTATACTGTCCTTCACATTGTTACTCCTGATCAAGGGGTCCCGGTTTGTCCCTGTACTTCTTTAACCTACTTCCATTCACCATGGAAGGTAAAATTTCTCCATTCAATTTAGCTAACTGGACTGCGCGACCATCAGTAACTCTCTGTACTATGTATGGTCATTTCCAATGTGTCTTGAACTTCCCCAGGAATTTAATGAATTTACTGTCATATAAAAGCACAAGATCACCATTCTGGAATTGCTTCTTCTTAATGTGTCTATCATGCCATGCTTTTTCTCTAGCTTTCTGTACTTGCTGCTAGAACCTTGCAATGAATCTGTCCTCTTCAAGTTCTAGTATCTTTGCCAGCCTTCCTTTCATCATATCTGGGTCATCCATCTCTGTAAAAGCAGATATTCTGAGGCTAGGGACAATGTACTCCATGGGAATGACTGCTTCTTGTCCATAAACCAACCTAAAAGGTTTATGGCCTGTCAACTTTTTGGAGGTGGTTCTATAAGCCCATAGTACTGCTGGAATTCTAAGGTCCCAATCATTTCTGTTAGCATTGCAAACCTTCATCAGAGCGTGTTCAAGGATCTTGTTAAAGGCTTCGACAGTTCCATTTGCTTGAGGATGATAGGCAGTACTCTTCTGATGATATACTTGAAATTATTCAGTCAATACTTTAATAGTCTTATTTAAGAAATGTGATCCTTGATCACTCATGAGAATTCTAGGACACCCAAATCTTGACAAGATGTTATCGAAGATAAACTTCGCAGCTGTAGCAGCACTACAGGTCTTGACTGGTTGAGCTTCGGCCCAACAAGTAAGGTAGTCAGTTGTTGTAATAATGTATCTTGCTCCGGATTTCTTGGCAGGGGGATTGATAGGTCCAACAAATTCAATAGCCCATTTATCAAAGGGTTGTAAAGTTACCTGTGGAACTAGAGGCATCTCATCCCTCCTGGATGGTTTTCCTGTTCTCTGACAAATGTCGCAGCCGTGGCAATATTCTCTTGCATCCTTATGAATTGTGGGCCACCACAATCCAGCTGTCAGAATCTTCTGTGCTGTAGCTTTTCCTGCGTAATGACCTCCTGCTGCGCCAGAGTGTGCCTCAGCCAAAATTAATGGCTTTTCATGCTCCAGGACACATCTGTGCAGTATTTCATTTGGTCCCATCTTATATAGCTATCCTGCTATTAAGGTAAAGTCGGCTGCTCTAACCACCAGTTGTTTCTTCTGCTGCGTTGTCAATTCGGTGGGTGCAAAACCTGTAGACAAATACTGAACAATATCCTGGAAATAATCATCAACCATCTAGATGGCAAACAACCGAGCATCAGGAAGACCTTCGTCCAAACTAATGGGCTCTTCTCCTGACTCGAGCCTCGACAAGTGGTCAGGACCTAGGTTCAGTCTTCCAGGTTTGACTATGATCTCAAAGTCATATTCGTGAAACAGAATCAACCATCTGCATATCCTTCCACCTAGCACAGGCTTGTTAACCAAATACTTCAAAGCAGAGTGATCAGTGAACATCTTAAAATGAGATCCTAACAGATAATGTCGAAACTTCTGTAATGCATAAACCATAGCTAAACCTTCTCGTTCTGTAGTAGTATAATTTTTTTTCTGCTGTGGACAGTTTTCTACTTGCAAAAGAAGTAGGGTGATCGGTATTACCTTCACCTGACTGAGCTAATACTATTCCCAGAGCAATGGAGGATGCATCAACATGCACATGAAACTCCTTATTCCAATCAGGGAATACTAAGATAGGGGCAGTTACCATCTTTTCCTTCAAAATATCTAAGCTTGCTTGACACTCAGGTGTCAATTCAAACATAATATCTTTCTTCAACTGCTTTTTAATAGGGGCTGTTATCTGAGCATATCCTTTAATGAATTTCCTGTAATAACCAGTATGACCAAGCATAGTGCACAGTTGTTTAACAGACTTCGGAGGTGGCAGGATCACAATAATGGCTATCTTCGCAGGATCCACCATCAATCCTTGCTTACATACAATGTGACCTAGCAGAATTCCAAAAGGGGCACAGAAGATACACTTTTTCAAGTTCAAGGAAATCTGATGCTGTCTACATTTGTCCAACATAAGTCTTAAACTAGCTATGTGGTTATTTAATAACCTGAAGATAGTCCAATCATCAAAATAAACTTCTAATAATTTATGTATGAATTCCTTAAAAACAGAGATGACTACTCTAGAAAACATGGCAGGTGCATTCTTCAATCCAAAGGGCATAACTGTATAATGGAAGGATCCCATTTCTGTAGCGAAGGTTGTCTTATGTCGATCTTCTGGAGAAATTCGAATCTGATGGTAACCTGAAAATACATCAGTAAAAGAGTACACTTCTTGACCTCCAACATTGTCTAAAACTTCATCTGTAAAGGGAGTGTGGAAAGGATCACGCAAACAGGCATCATTCAGCTTCCTCAGATCGACACAGATTCTGATTTCTCCCTTAGTCTTCTTTTCTTGCACCACCATAGGACTGACCCACTCAGATTCTTCAACAGGCTCAATGATTCCTGCAGCAAGCATCTTATCCAGCTCCATTCAGACTTTTTCCTTATACTTAGGATTCAGCCTATAAGGGCGCTGTTTCACAGGCTTCGCATCAGGTTTCAAAGGGATCTTTATCACTCCGATATCACCAAGGATACCTTTCATCTTTAAGAACTTCATCAAAAATAGACCCTGATATTCATGGAGAAGTTGGGTCACCTTTCTTACCATTTCGTCATCCCAATAATCTCCAATGGTAGCATACTTAGGGTTTTCTTCTGACCCAATGTTTACGGTCTGTGTCTTCAGGGGTTGAGTCACTTCAAGTGCCTCAACTGCTGGTCCATGTACTTCGTAGTGTCCTTCTGACTCAGGAATGTTAATGTTGCGCGGATCGTCATCCTCGTCAATTACGAGGTTATAACATTCCACTGCATTGGCTTCTTGTGCCTTCCAATTAGGTTGGTATTCTGCTATTTCTTGATCATCAAATACTTTAGTATGGATCAACCTAACAGCTGCTCCAAAGCAGGAGAAACCTCATTAATAGAAAATGTCAGCACAAAACTATCAACAAGACAATCCCAACTTACAGTACCGTGGAAAAACTCGACCTCCGCATACTAGTTCTTTGCTATAGGTTCCAGGGTGTGCACAAACCTATGTACCCATTCTTCATGAGGTACATGCTTCCATGCCTCGTAGCATTGCACCAAATGTCCCTGAGGACTAGTGTTACCATTAAACCTGCTTCGTACCTCTTGAGGTTGGTCCCTGAATCTTAGGTAAAGGGACTTATGGCACGCTTCCCAACTATGAATGTACTTTTTGTGACCATTCCACCATCTGGCTGCTGTGGCTCTAAATGCTGAATCCAGAGTCTCCATTTTCTGTGAGTCTGGTACCTGCTCTGAGAATTGCACAATAAACTCTTCTGGGTCTGTCGAACCATCAAAAACAGGTAAGGTTCTTGTCTGTGAGCCAAGACATCTGAGAGACTTCGTAATTCTGGCACATCGATGGCCATGTAGCTCATACAGTCTATTCTGCCAATTCTCTAGGCCATCATCTGAATCTGTCATGCAGGAGTTGTCACACTGCCAATCCATGATACCTTCGGAAGTAGGATCAACATAATCTTCTTCCTTCATTGTGATATTGTAGATGTGGTCCAAAACATCATGGTATTCATCTCTTACTGGCTCTATGTATCTCTCTCCTTGAGAAGGATCCAATGGGACTATGACTCTCAGTCCTTTCCCTTCGAAAGTCATCTGTCTCTTCTTAAGGTTAATGACTGCATCATTGTCTAATGCCCACTCAATACCTATCAATTCTGGATAGGGGTTGCTGTCATCAATGATCTCAATAAATTCGAAGTCTGCTACAGTACATATGCCATCAATATCTACTGGGACATTAGGGAATCATCCTAGGGGCACAATCTTCTGCTGATTGGCTAATCTCAACTGTATAGGGGACCAATCAAGGGTAGGTTTTCCCATTTGTTCCCAGGTTTGCTTAGTTAAGACATTTACCTCTGATCCTAGGTCCAAGATAACATCAGTCATATCATACTCTCCTATCTAAGCATTCAATCTCATTTCCCTGCCAGTTCTCCTGACTTTATTAACAGCTTTTGCCTGACCAGAACTTTGCTGAGGTTCACAGGAAGCAATAACTTTCTGCAACTCACTTAAAGCATTTTGATTTATTAAGAGCTTCAGACAACTCTGTAAAAAGGAGGACAATGTACTTACTTTATCTGTCAAAGCTTCTTGCAGTTGCGACTACTGTTGATGTTGTTGCGCAGGTGCTACTGATGTGCTAGGAGCAACAAAATCTCTCTTGGCTTCCATGAATGTCTCTTTTTCTCTTTCGATATCAAGTGCTGGGACTTTCACTGGGGCCTTACGAACCCAAGCCTCGTCAGGCTGTTTCTCCTTATTATGTACTTCCGTTGTAGCTCCACTCCGGGTAACAACATTAATGGCTGGGGCAGGTCTTTTCTTGACGGAAATCATTTGAATATTTTGAATAGGGGCACTGTTTCTTTCCTGAATCTTAGCTATCAACTGTGGGAACTGCTCGATCACATGATCTACTGCTCGGCAATACCGACATGTCGTAGTTGGGTTCTGACAGTCTCTCGCTAGATGCCCGACTTGGTTACAGTTGTAACACACAACCTAGCCTCTTCCTCTTCCAGCCATACCACCTCGATCACGACCTCCAAAAGCACCTCTACCTAATGCACCACTGCGGTAACCATAGCCATCATTGCTCTGTCCCTCATTTTGTACCCGATAGGTGTCATAGGTGCGTTCTCTCATGAGGTCATAACTGCAACACTCATCTTCATTATGTCCTACGGACTTACAGAATTTACAATAGGGGTTCTTAGGGACTTTCACATACCTCTGCAGAAGATAGCAGTCTTCAGGTCGATGCTTTCCTGTTGTACTACAGATCTCACAATATAGAACACTAGGGTTGAACGGGTTTGGTGCACCAGAATCCAGGAAATTTCTTACCGCAGGACACTGTTCCTTGTCATGACCTTCTGTCTGACATTGTGTACACCAAACCTCTTCGCGACTGATTTTTCCTCTCTTCATATCGCGAAGCTCCAGAGCCATCGCTTCCAAATACGCTTGGATTTGAGCGATACCAGAATGGTCTTTGACAGGAGCGGTTTCAAGCTTCATCGTGATTTCCAGAGCCTCCTACTGGTCAGCAACCTTTTGTTGCATGAGTGGAGTTCTGATATGCGGTAGCAACGCTGCAATGAACCATTCCTTGTGCTGCATAGGTCCAATGGTGAAACTGACTTGGTCTAGCAGAACTTTGAACCTTTGATCAAAGTCCCACACTGATTCGTCGTGCCTCTGTTGAATCTCTTTCAATTCAGTGATACACTGCGACTCTGATTTCGGCTTCTTAAATTCCTTTATCATTGCTGCTTTTATATCAGCCAAGACATGGTTCTGAGTGCTGGAAAACTTCATGAACCAGGTTAGAGCGCGGTCTCTGAAAGAAGTAACCAGCTGCGCTCTTTTTGTATCTTGATCTGTAATGTTCTTAGCAGTCCACACTGCTTCGCATAAAAACCAGAACTGTTCTAGATCCTTTGATCCAGCTCCTTTGAAAACAGGGAGCTTAATTTCTTCATTCATATGGGCCATCGCGGGTCTAGGGGGGGAGGACGGGGGACTGGAAGTAGGCGGGGGTGAACTTACTGGGGTAGACTGACCTGCGATAGGAATACTCGAGCTAGGGTTACTTTCATACTGCAACAGGTTCTCAGGGATAATAGGTCTTCGCTGCGGGGTTACCGGAGGGTTTCCAACATAAGGGGTTTCTTTGGGCTTTGATACTACTAGACTTACGGGGTTAGAATCAGTATTCTAACCTAGGGTATAGGACTCAAAATTTCTCTTGTACCTTTTTCCACTTCACAGCAAACCACTTTGCTCGTCGAAGGTACTTTCACTTGCAAACATAAGTTAGTAGTGCTAAATCTAACAGTCTGATTCAATGAGCAATATTCCTTTTTCAGCCAATAGCATTTTAATTCTCAAACTAAATGAATTCAAGTACTTACTCCTTGGTCCTTTGAAGAACTGTCGTTCAGCTTCACTGAAGGACGTACTTGTGTCAATGGCGAACTCCATCACAAATGCTTCAAGGGTTCGCGTTGTCCAGAAATAAATAGCGCGAGATATCTCGTTGTTCACCCTTTTCAGTATATTAATTCTTGCGGGGGTCCAATCAGGAAACTGATGTTCTTGGAAGTTTGTCCTTCTCTCTATTAACCTGGATAACCACTGGTGCAACTCTATGTGGATACTACCAAAGAAAATTTCATACACATCAGAAAAAACATACCTTTGTAAAAAGTCGTTTGCACTACGACGCGGATCTTTGTTCTCTTGTACAGCAAAGTTCAGATAAGTCTCTTCAATCCAATCACCGATTTCTTTCACTGAGGGTCTCCAAAACATAGCCCTCGAGGTACGACGTAAACGCCTCTTGAGCAGATACTGAGTTCAACTGGAAACGGAACCAATTTGTTGGGCTATAGGGCAAACCCGTGCTTTATACCATTAACTTTGCACCAACAAAAGACCCATAGTGTTGGCCCTTTCGGCAGCAACCTGCGAACAGGCTGCAGTCTCACCTGAAATAGCTATGGGGTGCCGCAGAATCAGGTTTCTGCAAGCAGAAGAGGGATATTACTGTACCTTTAGTTTCTAACACTTATAATCATACAATGCAGAGCTTTAATAGTTACTTATTTAGCTTCGTGGTTAGATAAACAAACAGTGCCTTGCTCAACCCTTTACTGGGAATTCCATTGAAGTTAGTATTTAGCAGTGATCTTACTTATCAGTTATATATTTATCAATGCATAAAAGAACATAACAACAACACAACAAAAATCACAACACACGATATAATGTGGTTCACGCCCAGTTTAGGGGTTACGTCCACAGAACTATGTTTTATTCAACTCTTTACAAAAACCATAGTTCTGATCTACGCACTCAGCTGCAGATCCCTTCAAGTCCTCAAATCCACACACACAGCTGCAGATTTCCTTTATCACCCAAAACCCTCTACGCACACAGTTGCAGAGGTCGTCCACGCACACAGCTGGGACTTAACCTTCTTACAAACAAGCCTTAGCTTCGCATCAATTCATCTTACATCAAAAGCCTAAACTGACTTCTTTACAAGAGTGCTTATTTATAGTGCACTTATTACAAAACCATGGGCTTAAACCATGGGCACCCCGAACCCTAAAACCTGGACTTAAACCATGGGTTTATTACAAAAAGAAGGTTTTTACTCAACCCCGACACCCCTAAGACTGTTTTGAGTTGTAACTCCGCTTACAACTTCCACAAAAACCACGAAGTTACCAAAATTAGGGACCGTTAAGGTGCATGCCCCAACACTGCCGTGGAGCATTTTGTGCACCAGACATCTTGATTCTTGAGGTTCAGCTCTTTCTAATATTTCTGCATGATTTCTAGCTATTCTTCTAGCCTGGTATTGACGGGATATGATAGGAAATCTTCATTCATCTCTACTTGCAGAGCTTTGGTAAGTGCATCTTCATATGTTTTAAACGTCTCCAACCTTATGTACCGCCAGATTTTCTGTGATAGGCCTACAAGAAACCACTAAATTAATAATTGCTTGTAAATTACATAGTCTAGTTGGATGAGGAGGTCTTTCCATCATTCGTCATATTCCCAGACGGACTCTGCTGATTCCTGAGATGTTGTTTTCAACTTTTTGGCTGCCAGATGTTTTGCGTCTAGAGTTTTAAATAAAGACAAGAATTGTGCTTTAATGTCTGCTTTGGATGCTTGGGGAGTTCTCTTGATATAGGTCATATACCAAGTTAGTGCTCTTTTCTGTAAAGTACCGACGAACTGTGCCATTTGTCGTTCTTCAACCGTAACTTGATTTTCCTCCCATATTGACTCACAAATGAACCAATGTCGTCTAGGTTCTTTTTCACCCTCGTAGAGAGGGATATGTACTGATCCATGACCCATGTCGTTATCGTTGTCGTTGTCTCCTTCAAGAGGTGGCAGTGTTGGGGGTAGTGGGATGTTTTGTTTGTCTCACTGTTCAGAGCTGTTGTCGATGAAAATTTCATTCCTGTTGGTCATTTTGTTTGTTGTTTCTTCTCCGACAAGCAGTCTGTTCGGGTTGACTTCTTCTGTCAATGTCCAACTGCACTGATTTATCTGCAGGTCCAACTGTTCTAAATTTTGCAAAGATGTGTTTGGCAGGGGGGGTGCTCCTTCATGTGTCATGTAGAGAAAGTGCATA
Source organism: Pseudotsuga menziesii (assembly GCA_001517045.1). Lineage (NCBI taxonomy): Eukaryota > Viridiplantae > Streptophyta > Pinopsida > Pinales > Pinaceae > Pseudotsuga > Pseudotsuga menziesii. The sequence continues at coordinate 279,811 of LPNX010161125.1, read as the reverse complement.
CTTCTATTGGAAGGGTACGCCTAAAGTGTTACCCAATTTTCTTCCTCTGGTTGACGGATTAGTAGATGATTATCATCATTTACCTCATCGTCTAGTCAGCTCCACATATCGAACTCACCAGCTCTTATTCGTAGGTCTTCTTCATCAATGGCCTGAATTAGGGTACTTGGATCCGTTGGAGACAGAGGTCTTATCTCCTTGGTAATTTCTAGTTGGAGAGCTTCTCACTGCTCTATCCACAGGTCTTCTCCCATGGGTGATGCCTCTTCATCTACGCCTTCTTCCTGTCAGTCATGACCCAACTCTAGCGGATTTCTTTCTTGGTTTGTCACCCTAGTATTCATCCCTCTTTGCAGTGTTATAGCCTACTCTCTTCTTTCTTCCCTTATTTTCACCCACTTCTCTCTTTCTATTCTCTGTAAATTTGATGTACCTTTATGTGTCATTGTCTGTTCGATTTCCCTTTTAGGTTGACTTTTCATTGCTGGTGGTGGTATTTTATTCAGTTGACTAGAATCCTTTTTACTCTACCCTGACACATGACCAGCTACCTCGCCATAGCATGCCCGACGCTTTAGAAATCTTGGATAGTTTTGTTTATTTGCTTAGGAAGTACTCCCACTCCCTTCCGACAATGAATTTTTCCCACTTCTTCTGTTTCTCCGCCCTGTTAGAATTTGGTGGTGGTTCACGTAGTGATGGACGAGGCTCTACAATATGGACCACTCCCTTCTCTATTAAGAATTTGAACAAAAGGGTCGGTAAGGAGCAAAGAAATTGCTCGGTGAGGTCTATATAAAACCTTTTCTCAATGCTTTCGACTGGAACTCTTTCCTCCATGGCTTGTTCTTCGCAGAATTCGTCTGTGATCTTTTCAAACCACTCCGACAAGTTTGTTTGTCCACCTCAAATCAGTTTCTCTAGTATCTCTTGGTCGTTAGTTGCTTCCGGCTTTTTCATCCAGAAGTTTTTTCAAAATCTGAGGTACCGACTCTACAAACTTCTCATGTGTTTCAGTGAAGAATTTCTCCTTCGCCCAAGCAATGGTCAATATGTTTCTCCTTGCGTAGTTCTGCAAATAATTTGCTATCTTACGATGCCACCAGTTCTTAATATCTTGCTATGATATCATCTGCTTATGGTCATTACATCCGTATATGTACTACTGACAACGAAACCAATGTAATAATCTCACAGATCATGTAGGGTTACCAATAATACACATAGAAACATAACATATACAAGAGACAATAATAGATAAGGAAGTAAGTACATATTATATTATATTACAGGAGGGTCCATACATATATCATAATTGAACCAAGTTCTTATCTGGCTCAACAGCCTGATATATATGATTACAAATGGTTACAAATAACTACCTCTCGGTTCGGTCAACTAACACAACTTCATACAACCGACCTAATCTCTAATTAGTTGGCTATTCGACTAGTTAGTTCACTGACTAGCTTCTCCAATAGTAATCTACAACAAACCAAATATTACAAGCAGATGGGTTTTTGCAATAGTTTCATCTAGTCATCAAGTACAAGAGGGGAAATACTAATAAGTTTGTATACATTCTTTCAAGTCCACCCACATCGAATATTACATATTTGGACATTATTATTCACATGGAACCTTTTACCCATGATGCACACAAAGAGGGATACATGGAAGAAGAGGACTTCAAGGAGGTGTTTCAATAACTACAGGGCCAATTTCATGTATAAGAAGGTGATAATAAGAATGGATATCATCTCCAAAATGGGTTTCTCTACAATTTATACAAGATTTGTGTTCCTAAAGGTGAAATATTGCAACTTCTTAGAGAGGCTCACACCCACAAGGTTGCATGGTTATTTTGGTGTTGGGAAGTCAATTGCTAACTTACAAAGGTAGGTGTATTGACATAGAATGCAAGAAGATGTAGAACGGTATATTAGAGGATGTATACTTTTATGTACTAGAAAGCCTAGTAATAGAAAGCAAGGTCTATACCATCCCCCAGTAATAGAAAGAAAGGTCTATACCATCCCTTACATGTATCCACTTTACCTTGGGAAAGAATTTCCATGGATTTTATGGGTGGGTTACCAATCACTAGGAAGGACATGATTATTTATTTGTGGTAGAAGACATATTAAAAAAGGTATGCATTCTTATGCCTTATATAAAGATGATTAAAGGAAAATAAGAAATGCACATCTTCTTTGAGCAAGTTTGGGTGCACTTTGGGATACCAAGGAGCATCATCATAGACAAGGATACCAGATTTCTCAATGCCTTTTGGACTACACTTTGGGAGAACATGGACATTAAGTTGAAGTGATCTACAAAATTCCATACATAAACAGATGGGAAAACATAAGTAGTCAAAAGGAATTTGGTGCATATTTTGAGGGCTTACAATCAGAATCATCCAAAGAATTGGGATGGAAATCTGATCTATATTCAACACTCTTATAATAGAGCAATCCACACTTCCATTGTTAGGTCCCCTTTTGAAACTTGTTTNCCCTTTTGAAACTTGTTTTGGGCATCTTCCACCTTCACGTCTAGATTTTGTATATGGAAAGAAAGGGGGGGGGGGGTGAGGAAAGACACCGCATGTGAAGCATTAAGAGGTGAAAAATTCATTGATAAGATCAGGAAAATCCATTTACAAGTACAAAATACATTGAATAAGTCACAGGAAAAGTGCAAGGTTAGCCATGACCAACACAAGGTTGAGAAATCATTCAAAGTGGGGAATAGTGTTTGGTTACAGCTGAAAAAGAAAAGAATACAAGATCTTGGTAAGACTATCAAGCCTTTGTGACATGTCACTTTTTAGGTAGTCGAAAATACGGGAGATAATACCTACAAACTCAATCCACCCCCATACATTTGCATTTACATAGTAGTGAATGTGGAAAATTTGAAACTCTATTAGCCTTCGATGTTAGATCAGGAGGAGGAGTAGGTCCTACCTACCATAGAGGAATTAGCACTTACAACATGCAAAGTTAGAAAAAAACATAGTTTTATAGAAGAAGTCTAGAACTACTAAACATGGGCAACATGACCTTTGGCAAATTGGTTGAAAGGACAAATTCTAGGCAAGGATAAATGGTACTCTAGTGAGAAGGTAGAGGAAAATTTTCCTTGGCTCATTTAGTAATAGATTTTAAGGAGCAAAATCCTACCAAAACGGGGAGATATGATCCAAAATGGATGAATATATAATTTTTCATCTTATGGATAGGTTTGTAGGGCACATTTCAGGGTCGGGTCTTACTTAGCAGATTTGGGGTGCAAACCTTTCGAGGCCCGTATTAGGGATGAAACAATATTTCTGGGTCCAAATGTCACATACTACATTTTTTACCACCCTCGATGCTATTCTAAACTATGAGACCTTTCCAAAAATTCAAAGAGCACCTCAATCAGAGTCTGTATGAGGAATTTATTCATCCAACAAGTTGGCCTATCTAGTTGACCACCATAATACTAAGTGGATTCCACGTCAACTATCATTCCTCACACATGTGGATCTATTCATGTGTATACTTGTGAGAACATTATATAGGTTCCAAAAACATATCCCTAATCAAGACATGAGGCATGTAGAAACCCTAAAACTAACCCTAAACGACTATCAGGCTATGTTAAATATCAGGTCATTAGGAAGTGAAGAGGTTCCATTCTAATGATGTTATTGCAATGTTACATAGTTGAGTAGTAGAAAGGGAGTGGATATTATAGCATACAAAATGAAGTAGGAGATCATTTAGTAGTCGTGCAAGCCATAGTGTTAGGGGTAACTCCATAGTGAGTACCACTTTCTTTGTATTTGCATTGCATAATCCTCACTTTTGGCTAGGTTTTTCGACTAATAGTGGGTTTTACCAAGGTATATATGTGTTATTCATGTGGAAGTGTTGTTTTTCTCTAGTTATTTTCCTTTCAGTTCCAGTTTATTTATTGTTCTATGGAAATAATATAACACGTTGAATTAAGTTGTAAGATCCATTGGGATGAACCATTCTAGTGGAACATCCAAGATAGTTTACATGTGATTTGGGTTTGGTTTGATAAGATTATATGTTAGATAGGTTAAGTTAAGTCAGGTTAGATTTACAAATTAGAAGGTTAGGTAGACTATTAAGCTATGCTACTAGGTTTTTTATATTTCCTTTTTGCCATTTTAATGTAAACATTATATATTATTTTTAAATATAACATTTTTTCATAATAATTTTATGTAATTCTATTTTTTTTCCATATACAAGAAAACACCATTTTCAATGTTTATGTGAAGATTAGATCCACACAAGTTATATGTGCATATAATCCACTTAGCTTTCTACATGTATATTATCGATACAACATTAATATGTTGATATATAGACATCCTAAATGTGGATAAATCAACACACTTTTAAAGCATTTAGTAATTATGATAATGATGATAAAGTCAATTCAACAATCTCATAATGATAACATGATGTTTATAAGTGCTAATATATTAACATAGGAAGTTGTTTTTGAGTTGCAACAAATTTGGAGGCAAAAAATAAAAAATAATAATAAAAAACAAAAAATTGGGTTGAAATTAACGTCATAATAAACATCATTTTGGGATTCCAAATGTAGTATTGAGTTAACTGACATGAAGGATAAAATTATTATAATTCCAATAAACGCCTCTTGAAATTTGAGAGAGGATGGCATAAGAATGTTATTTCTTATCTAAAACAATAGTATTTAAAGAATGAGGCTTTTCAAGTATTGATAATATTAAAATCACTATCAAACTAGATTTAAATAAATTTTATGGTGCCAGAAGGAAGAAAAAGATTAAGAGAAAGAAAATGCATTGTAAGAGATCATCAAACCCAAGTTAGAAGATAAAAAATATAGTTATTGTGGTGTTATATTAAAAAATAAAATTAGTGTTGATAAAATAAGAATGCATATTCTTGAGTTACATATTGAAATTGAACATTGTAAAAGACCTAAAATGCTTTTGAAAGGAAGAATATGTAATATGTGTGATATTAAAAAAGTGGAGGATGAAAATCACTCTTTTAGAATGTTCTTATGCACACATTAAGGTCCAGTCCTACAATATTTGTAACAATAATGATCTCCATACTTCGGTAACTCATGAAAGCAAAAAGAGCTAGGGAATTTTGTCTGTAATATTATTTTGAATAATAAAAACAAAATATTAAATAAGATCAATTACTTATTAAATTTAGTAAGGTCTAATTGAAATTTTTTTGTCTCAATGAATAATAATCAAGTGTGTACACGTGCACAAAGGGAGAGAGAGTCCATTTGAAAATAAATGAGGTTAAGCTTCCCCTTGATAGAAGGATGGACCCATGGATTGGGTGAGGATATTACTACAGTCTTTCTCATCACATTATTTTTTTAAAGGTCTCAAGGAATCTTCAATTTTTCTTGCCTATTTTATATTAAGAGAACCACTATTTGGAATAAAAAATGACTTTCCTTAGATCTAGAAAACTTAGATCTAGTTCTACTAGAATAAAGGATAAGGAAGACTTGTCGGTATAGTCATTGAATCCAACAATTACTTATGCACCTAGGAAAGATTATACGGCTCTTGTTGTTGTGGGGGATATTGTATCAATTTAGTAGTGGTGGAAAATGTATGGAGGTTCAAATTTCCATGTTACATATATTTATGTGTATTTTATTAAATAATTAAGTACTTACCTAGGATGTTATATAGAAAGTAAATATTCATGGTTTAGGATGGTGTAGTTTGTGCAAGACTAAAACAAAGTTTCATCTAACAATGTATTATGCTTTTGCAAAATAGGTATGAAAGGAAATTGAGGAAATCACATGTATGAGAAGTTATGCTTTTGCAAAACAGGTATGAAAGGAAATTGAGGAAATCACATGTATGAGAAGTGAGGGTCAGGGGATTCTATTGAGGAGGGTCTCAAATCTTAGTGTGGTAATCCAAAGACTGAGAGATTCAAATCTCTAGCTTTAAATGTGGATTAGAGAATATAAATGGGTAGGAATGCAAATACATTTGAGGAAAATGATAAACTTTATAATGTGTTGTTTAAGGTATTAATATCATTAGTTTTTTCAACCATGTCAAGGATATTAAGATTCCAAGGTAGATTTTTTTCAGCCATGTCAAGTATATTAAGATTCCAAGGTAGATTTTAGCAGACACCATTGAAGAGTAGTCCTTGGGCCTATCCTGATGGTTCCTCACATTCCGAGGGGAAAGTGGTATAATGTACTTCTAGGATACACATGCATTAAGGTTTAAAGTTGGACTAGCATCTAGTACAAAAACCTTCTATAACCTAATGGCTTTGAAGTTTCTTTTGACATTGGCTCTAAAATATGGTATAACTCACATTCAAATCTTTGTGGATTCTCTTATGGTCATAAGATGGAAATGAAAGGAGTGTGTTTTTAGAAATGTAATATTAAAACCATTATTTGATGAGGTATGGACTCTTCAAACATGAATATATCCCATTTCATATGGGCATATCTTCAGAGAGAGGAACATTTTGGTAAATGGTTTATTGAAGCAGGGCCTTAGATTATTGAGATGTGAATGGGTAGTCTTGGAAGATAAGGATGGCCTTTAATCAAAATTTTCTCATGGCTCATTCCTTTAAGGAATTTGTGATGCTTGTATTTGCACTAATTTTTATTATTGTTCTATGTATAAATGGAGTTTTTATAATCAAAATTTGAGGACTTATGGTTAATTGTTTAGACTACTTGAGAAAATATGTTGATAGACTTTTTATATTATCTAGATTGTTGTTGATATCCATTGGAAGAAATAGAGGTAGCATCTCTGAGAAATAGTGGTTGACTCCTTTTGAGAGACAAATGATTTTCTTTCACGAACATTAAAACTGTTCAAAATGACAGACCTTCTCTGATGTAAATGATGTATACAAACATAAGTAATAACATTAATCTCTGGACCTTTAAGTAACCAGACACTTGAGAGCTGGGAGGCGGAAGGATAATCGAGGTTTTTCAGAGGACGAAAATCTGACGGGGGCATGGCAGAAGGTATTGGGGGAGGCGGCAGAGCCTCCCAATCTCTGGGGAGAGCCAGATTGCAGATTGGGGATATTTTGATAGACCTAGATATGAATAAGGATGGAAAACCAATGGTTCGGAAGACATGGAAATGCATGCCTAAAGCATCCCTGATCCCAACCATGCAAGTTAGATTGTCCAAGATCAGTGAAAAGGTTCATCATATGCTAGACCATGCATTGATTGGGAAATTCGTGGGAATCCAGCCGTCCGAAAAATCCCTAGTTTGGTGGATCAACTCTTCCTAGAAACCTAAGGGGCACTATGATCTTCAGCTAAGATGCAAGGGTTTCTTCACCATATCTTTTTTCAATGTAGAAGACGAGATCAGAGTCTTGGATGGGGGTCCATACTTTTTCTATTCGACGGGCCTCTTTCTCAGACCCTGGAAAGAGAAGTTTTTCTTGGCCAAAGAGGACATGAAAGTAGCTCTGGTCTGGATCAGACTATATTCTATGCTTGGGGAATACTAGGATCTAGAAATACTAGGGGATTTGGGGAACTCATTGGGAAAATTCATCAAAATATTGGAGCAAAATCAGATCCAATGATACATGACATACGCTTGGATCTGTGTACACAATGATCTTACCAAAGAACTCCTAGAAGCGATTCAGATGACATAGGATGATGAAGACTGGGTGCAAAAAGTCAATTCTGAGTAGATCCCTTTTTGCTGCAGAAGATGTCATGAATATGGTCATTTGTTTATGGATTGTCCCATGAACCACCCAAAGATTGCCACAGGAAATGAAGAGGAGGACGAAAGAAGGAGAATCAAGAAGTCCACAAGAAGACAATGGTATCAAACAAATTTGAGATACTAGAGGACCTTCCAGAGGAAACTACCAACAATAAAAGGGTGGGTAAACAACAAGACCAAACCCCCTAGGAAACAGAGGAATCATTTTCCCAGATGGAGGAAGAAACAACCAAAGGAAAACAACTAGAGGATGAGCGATAACTAGGAGATGAAGCAGAGGATATGGACATCAGAGATCTAGACCTTGAAGGGATAGAGAAGGCATGCGTGGATGTAGAAAAGGGATATGTCCCGTAGGAACAAGTAGTCCTGCTAAAATAAGTCATCCTCAAATCTCGAGCCTCCAACCAACTCGGGATAAGCACGGGTTCTCACAAGGATATGAAACGAAAGCCCGAGGAACCCACCAAGAAATCGGGTAGGAAATTGAATAAACAAAGAGTAGCGAAAGCAAGTAGGCGACTGGTTTAGTCGGGTCAGTAACCAACCATCAAGGTAGTGCTTGGGATGTAAGTAAAATTTCCCAATGAAGATCTTATCATGGAATATTAGGGGCTTTAATATCCTACGTAAAGTTAAAATATTGAGTAAAAAGATCAAGCGAACAAATCCAGCCATAGTTTTCTTGCACGAAACCAAATGTCTAGCAACTCAAATTGAGTATCTGAGTAAGAAAATATGGAAGGGTAGTACGGGAATAGGAATTGATGAAAAAGGCTATGTGGGAGGTTTAGGTATCCTCTTGGACCTTACTAGGGTCATACTAGGGGGATTCCATGCTACTGTTACTGGAAGCAACAAATCCCATTTCAGCTTCTAAAATAGGAGCCCCATTTATTCACTAAGGCAACCTTTAAGGTTATGGGTTTTGCTTATGGGGACCTATCCATGCTTACTGTAAGTACTATGTTCTGGTTTTTAATAAATTACATCAAATCCTTGTTTTTTTGTTTTGTTTTGTGGGTTGCGAAAGTAATCTCTTTTGTTTCTTATTTTTTGCTTGTTCACAACCCGCTTTCTGCAATCCACAACCCGGATAGCGGAAATCCTTTTTTTTGAGGTTTTGAAAATTGTTTTCCCGCAATCCACAACCCACAAATGGGGATTGCGGATATTGAAATTTATTTTATTTTTTTGTTTTTTCCTTTTCACAACATGCAACCCGCAAATGCAGATTGTAGATGTCAGGAAAATATTTCGCAAATAAAATCTCAAATTTCGGTTATGCATTTCCGCAACCCGCAATCCAGATTGCGAAAATCGAAAACTCAATAAATAATAAAATTGCAAAATTGCGTTCCCGCAATTCTGCAACCCGCAATGGAGATTGAGGAAGTAAATAAATCCATTTTTTATCACAAATATCATCTCGCATTTCTGCAACCCACAATGCGGATTTTGGAAATGAAAATTGAAGAAATTGGTTAAAGTCTGTCTCCGCAATTCTGTTTCCCGTAGTAACCTCGACCATTGATTTTTTCAGAATCTACAATGTAGATCTATTTTTTTGTTCAACTTGGATAATTTAAATCATTCAAATTTCACGATTTATTCACCATTTCAACCTGCGCTAATATTTTACTGTGATTTTCTCACCGAGCCCACAAATCCTCTTGCTTTCAAGTTATCTATGGGTAAGTTTTTTTGAATTTCTCTGTTCTCAGTGGTTAAATTTGGTTATTTTTATCTTGTGTAAATTTTAATTATGGTCACCAAATTTGTATCAGAATTTTCATCCCAATCTGCAAATATGTCAAGAACTACAAGGTCTAAGACTGCTCTGAATGAGAAGAAGAGTAAGGACCCCAACGCTGGCATTTTCTCTGACACCAGCGGATGGGTGTCAGAAACCTACTACCTGGACTGGTTTCGAATCTACACCATTTTTTACAATAACGATTTTTGTACCATTACTCACGACTAGTCATTTTCAACAATATTAGTAAGTCCCAACTCCATTTTATTGCTGCTAGACCTTCGTTCATGCCTTACACAAACCCGATCAAGTTGGCACTTGACCATCCAAACACCAAAGAGCGATATTTTGAGGATCATGCACATACCCAACTACCCTCTTTTCACCCTGAAGTCTTTGCAAGAGTATACGCCCTTAACCCACCACAAAAATTTCTAGATGCTCAATTTCTTGAAGCTTCCATGACCTAATACAATTTTGAAGAGATGATAAATCATGGATGCACAACCTTGTAGAGTTCATCCCTAGGCCCGATAAATCCTATCCCATCTCTTGGTTTAGGGAGCCTTTCTCTCTGTTGGTGGAAATGCTATGCAGGTTGTATGGGATGCCAAACTGTATTGTGTTCAAAGAGGAATGGGCACCCCTCGCTCATCATGTCCTCACTACATGTGAATATTTCAATTGGGAACAAATTCTCTCAGTCATCTTGAAGGAGGCCATTAAGAAATACCAGAAGAACCCGACATCCAGAAATCCATCTTTCTACCTGTCAGGTTATGTAATGGATGTATTCTACATGAAATCTCCATTCTCGACTATGGGGTGGAATTGGACGAGAAATTCACCACCGATCCACATCTACTGCTCAGCCCTATGGGAGTAAAATTATGTTCCCCATATCTATGAAATTTGCGACCACTTCATTGGGTCAATTTATCAGAAAAATATTCAAACGGGATGCCCCTACTTTCTCTATCAGGGTAAGGGAACTGATCTCCACCATGGGGGATTGGTATGTGGGTGAGTATTTCTCCTACATCATAATTTGGGGCAGCAACACTGTTCATCTGCTGCCTAGTATAGTGCCAGACAGGATGGTACTCTAGGAGATTTCTTTGCAGACTGTCATTGATAGGGTCTTCCCAAAGCTTACAACACCTAAGAGGAAGTCTTGTCCCAATTTTCTACTCAATTTGGGATTCCTAACTTTGCAGAACTCTACACATGCTGTTATCTTGGTCAAGGAAATTACTACAATGACCTTAGGGGAGACACCTAAAAGGATGCATGATCCTAAGTCATTCTTGGCCAACCACTTTCTACATGAGCACATGAAGACCACGTATGTCGATAAGGAAAACCTGATGACTCAATTTATAGAGGTGCTAATGATTTTTCAGGGGTGGTGAGAAGAATACCTTCACCACAGGAGAAAATCTTCATCTTTCGAGTATCAAAAGGAGCTTAAAACAATAGTTCTACATTACAAGAAGCTCCAATTGACAGAGGAAAAGCATATCAAGAAGTAGTCAGCTGAAAAGGAAGAAAAGGAGTCATTAGCCATCTCTTCCTCCAATACTTCTTAACAATATAAGGATAAGGAGAATTTTGTTATTGAGTATCCTATAGAATCCCAACCTTCATCTACTCTTCAGGCCTTACAAAGTTCAGTCAAGATAAAGAAAAAACTAGAAAAACTGAGCTCAGAAGTAGAAGCACAAGCATCCATTTTTGCGCAACATCCAAAAAGACAAAAGGTTGAGGAAGCCATTCCATAGGTACAAGTACAAGCAGCGGTCCTAGAACCTTCACCGCAGGTATTCCAAAGGGTAGAACAACAAGTTCTACAAGTCAAGCCACCACCCCCTGTGAATATCGATGTGCATGATATTGAGAGAGACTTTGAGGAGGGTATCTCTCCCTACACCTACGTATGCCCTGTCATCATCCCTACCAACTTACCACCAACTGCTTCAACAACTCACTTAGCTCGAAATTCTTTTCAAACCTTAATTCCTCAACATACATTTTCGGAGATTAAACTTTCCCACATTCTTTCTGCCACTAATGGAACACCTTCATTATCTATACATATGCCTATTATTACTCCTTTTTCCACTTTTTCCCATTTTTACAGAACCTTTTGAGTTTCCTGCCACTCCCAAATTTTTATAGATTGACTCATTAGTCTCACAATTTGATAGTTCTTCCATCCCCACCACTTCTTCCCAACCTATCACATTTGTTCCTACTTCCATATTTTCACCCCTACCTCTTATACCTCCACACCTTATACTACCATCCCCTCTATCAATATGTCGATCCCTACACCTGACACTCCCCATCCTTCCCATATAGTTACAATCTCTAAAGGAACCATCTCAATAGCAGAGGAGGTGGTTGAATTTGGTGAGGATGTAGTTGTGTTGTTGGGAGAGTACTTTTGGAGCAGGAAGGACAAGACTGTGGTTAAAAAGGGATCCAAAATATCTAGAGAAGGGACCTTCAAGCAAGGTTAAATTCCAAATAGGAATCTCTAGAGACTACAGCTGCTATGGGGGCCTTTCCAAGAGTGAATTATGATTTAGTATCCTTTTTGAATAAAGAAGTTGAGGAAAAAGAGTAGGAACTGCAGAAGTCCAAGTAGGAACAAGCTCAGGAAAATGCACAACATCAACAAGAACTACAGGACTTGAAGAATGAATTTGAATAGAAACTGAGGCAACTTCAAGACCAAAATGAACTTCTCAAGCAACAACTTGAAGAAGAAAAAGGGTTTAATGATGAGCATACTTAGAAGATCACCACCCTTGAAGAGCAACTTAAAGAGTTCCAATCTGTATCTGTCACTTCTCCATTCTCCAAATTCACAGAGGAATAATTTAAACAATTTCCTAACAATATTCATTATGATATTTACCAGAGAATGGTTAGTATTTTTTAAGGACTTAATGAAATGTAAGAAATGTTATATTTTTAGTAATTTAAGCAATATGATCTTAGGATCTTATCTGAGAGAATAACATGCAAAATAATAATCACAAAAGACAAGAGACATAAAGAGTTTTCCTTGGGGAAACGATAAAGGAGAAAACCCCACAACTTCCTGATACATATAATGAGAACCAATGGCAGTAGTAAAACCCAAAGACAGAAAAGATGATCTCCAACAACTGATCTCTCTCTCACTTGTGTGAGAACTTCCTCTCTCACTCATGCGCCCCAATTGAGTGAGTGTATGTGACAAATAGAGAGTCTCACTCTCTATTTATACTAGTTTTCGACTTGAAAATTACTTACTAGGGCTGACATCTCTAGGAGAGACTAATAACCCTAGTGCCCCTCAACTGTGGGGACTTTTCCCTCCAATCAACAAGAAGGGTTAACCTTAACTCAATTATGGGGACTATTGCCGTGACTTACAACGAAGGGTTAACCTCGATGACCTTACATGACTTTATTATATTAAGGACTCTCCCGATGGGAACATCAGGGTACAATATAAAATATACAAGTGAATACATTTCGAAGTTACAAATACATCAACACTCCCTCTTAACTAGGAAGGTATTCTCTTGACACAATTCATCAGCACAAGTCTTCTTTGAGTTGTCATCAAAGCTGGATCATCACTGGATCATCATCAAAGTTGGATCATCACTGGATCATCATCAAAGATGGATCATCACTGGATCATCATCGAAGATGCTTCTGCTATCTTGATCAAATGGTGCTATCTCTAAATTCTACTCGTCACAGGAAGTTCTACAGAGACAGCCCTTTTCAAGCTAGTTGTAGGCCTGGCCTCCACATAGGTCTTCATCTTCTTCAACACTTATATCTGAACATGGGAGGAACACATCCCGCAACCATGTTAGAAAGGCATGCCCAACCCGCACATCTGACCATGGGAGGAACACATCCTGCAACCATGTCAAAATGGCCCAAAACTTATATCCGATCATGGGAGGAACACATCCCACAACCATATCAGAAAGGCTCAGCACTTATATCCAACCATGGGAGGAACACATCCCACAACCATGTTGGAAAGGGTCAACACTTATATCTAACCATGGGAGGAACACATCCCTCAACCATGTCAGAAGGGATCTACACTTACATTTGACCATGGGGACACACATCCTGCAATTGTGTCAGAAGGGATTTGCACTTACATCTGACCATGGGAGGAACACATCCCGTAACCATGTCATAAGGGCTATACACTTACATCTAACCATGGGAGGAACACATCTTGCAACCATGTCAGAAAGGCTCACGGACTCATCACTTCCCCTTGGAAGGAACCTCGATCTGGAGAACACCAAGCTTCTCCATGAAGTACTCAAACTTCATTCTGGCTAATGGATTAGTCAACACATCACATATCTGCTCATTGGTCACAACATACTAGACCTTCAATGCTCCAACAACTTCACACAACTCTGGTTGTCACAATATATACAAGTAGCATCCAACTAGAGATCAAACAAATCAGATAGTAGCTTCCTTAGCCACACTGCCTCACAACTAGCCGAACAAGCTGTGACATACTCTGCTTCGGCTGTACTTAGTGCCACGTAGGATTGCTTCCTGCTAAACCAATATATCACCCCTGATCCCATACTAAAGAAACACCCCAAAGTGCTCTTCCTATCAATGGCACTGCCTGCCCAATATGAATCAACATAACCCTCCAGGTTAATCTTCTGATTCACCTCATACTTGATCCCATAATCAACTGTACCCTTCAGGTACCTCAGAATATGCTTTGCAGCAATCAGGTGAACATGTCTTGGATCTGTCAGGAACTGGCTCAATGTGTTCACAACAAAGCAAATATCTAGTCTCGTATTCATTAGGTACATCAATGATCCAATCATCTGATGATACATCATAACATCAACCGACTCTGATGAAGCATCACTCAATGGATTCAGGTTCGATGCCATAGGTGTGGTCATGGCCTTGTAGTCCATCATCCTGAACCTCTTCAGGATCTCTACTGCATACTTCCCTTGTCCTAGGGAGATTCTATCTACATTCTGCTGCACCTCCATGCCTAGAAAGTAGTGCATCATATCTAAGTCCTTCATCTCGAACTCGGCAGCAAGTCTCCTTCTTGCAACTTTAATGAGTTCATCTTTTCTTGTTAGGAACAATTCATCGACATCTAACAGGAGAATCACTGGTCTTCTTCCTTCAACCTTGAAGCAAAGGTAAATCCTAGAGTCATCAGTAATCTGTCCATCCTATTGTACCATGTCAAACCTCAGGATCTTCTGCAGTCACTCCCTTTGAAGTGGAGCATCATTCTCCCTATGCCTTCAATACTCTATGTATTCTATACCGGAGTGACAAGTAGCTTCCTCTGCTACTAATATTCTATGTATCCATCTAGGGTCACTAGATACCAAGATCCTTTGTCTTGAACATTTTCAAAATTTCTTCTCGCACCCATCTGTGAGCTTGTCATCCTCTATAGGCTTAGATCTTTAACCTTGTAGCAAAGGTTAAGATCTTCATCACTCTAAGTGATATTCAAGCTCCTCATGTATGTGTTATCCCATGGGTGTCTTTTGAGCTTGTACAAGGCCTTCTTTAATTTGCACACATGAGTCTACCTGTCATGTTTCTTGACTTCCAATGGCTACAAATTTCTCTTCATAGTTTATGCCTTCTTTCCATGAGAAGCCTCATGCTAAGAATCTTGCCTTGTATCCCACGGACTTCTCTTCAGGTCTCGATACCGCATCCTAGATATCATTCTTCTTGAACTGGTATTCTCCTTCCCTTTTTTCTTGGATACTTCTTCATAGATGGAAGGCTCCGCATCAATGATGTCACTCAACAGTGTCACATAACTAGAGTGTCTCTGAGGCCTCTTTCTTTCTTTGAAAGTATCATCATATTATTCTTCATCTTGGATTGTTTCTTGAACTGTTGTCACTTGTTCTTCAGAACAAGTCTCATCCTTCTTTTCTTGTAGGTGATTGTACGTGATCTTTCCTTCAAGTCAAATGCACTAGTTGTATGATTAGAAACATTTCATAATACATATTCATAATGGTAAATTCTTATGCATAAAGGTATAATCATGCAACTATTTTAGCCAATACAACATTCATCCATATCTCACGAAAAATTTCTAGATGCCTTCCATCTCTACCAAGACATCATTGATATTGTGCACTAATCCAATATGTCAGCACAGAGGTTTCATTCTATATAAGTAGCAATGGAGAGTTGTATGGCACCATGAGCTACTTAACAATCACATGCATATTAGTAGTATATTGATATTGTCATTAATGCAAACATTCTATCATGCATAACACATCAACTGAACATAAACAAATGCATAACAAAAAAATATCATGAAATGAAAATTGAATACTTATCCTTATTTTTTTCATGGGTAGACTCCTTCTTTCAGCTTCATTATCTGCTTCATTCATAACAGCATCATTTTTTATCCAAATGCTCAATATGGATAAGAGGCTCTTCAATATTGAGTTCTTCATATTCCTCATCGCTTGAGGGATCTTCTTTGAATTGTGAGTGCTTGATCTTCAGTTGCTCCCATATTCTCTTCTCTTATTATGGGTCCAGCTTCATCTTGTGTGTGCTCTTCCTAGAGTCTACTGAAATTAATCACTTCCTTCTGGCACACATTCCTCGAATGAATGAATCCCATGATCCTGGGAAGCCATTCAAGCTGGTTATACTAGTATCTTATTCTTCTTCGACTGCTTCGTCATAGCATCGAACACTTCCTTTTGGTGTCTTCAATGATAACACATGAGGGAAGAGATGATATTTAATAGAATCTGCAATTATTCTCTTGGATCTAGCCTTGGCCTCATCTCCCTCTGGCTCCTAGACCTTTCTTACTAAAATACTGATCCAAGTCAATTTTTTAAAGGATCACGGAGTTCCTATACTTCTTCCGATTTATATTCTTCACTTCAAAATAGATTGGTCAAGGAATCAAACATCTCTTTAGGTTTCTTTAGGGAAGACACATGTGGTATAAGGTGATCCTCTTGTCCTTGACCAAGTTCTTCTTGTGTAAGGCTTTAGCCTCATCTCCCTCTGGAACTGGAACCTTTCCAATTATATAGGTGTCCAATTCATTTTCTTTAAGAAATAGTGAGATCCAATACTTCCATGCTTGGAAGTTGTTAGTTTCACCAAGCTTGTCATCAAACTAGTGTGATTAGTCATTTTGAAATGAGAACCTCAAATGTAAATAGAAAAATATTATATCTTACCAATTTGAGGTGTTCGTCCTGGTTCCAGAGTTGGTTGATCTAGGGTTTGTTAGAGAAACCCAATTTTCAAAACTTGGAATCTTTCTGATCTGATTGGATAGAAATATGTACCTCCTCAAGGAGAGCTGTCCAATGTACTCCTTTTCTGAAAACAGTGTAGGGAAGCTCTTGGAACAGGAATCCCTAGTTTTCCAATTTCCTTTGTAGAAATGCCTGATATTATTTATGCGGTATCTCCAAAAGTACTGCTCCTATGTGTTTCAAACTTCGCAATGAGGTATAATTTCCTGTCCTATTTCCAACACCATGGGCTTGAGTAGAATTGGTTTCTCCAATTGGGACTTATGATAGTTTTCCCAAGGTGACCTATTTCAGGACTGTTCAGAATAGCGACGTTGTACGAACTTCCACGTGTCACTGTTTAATCATCAGGGTATGAAACTTTTACCACATAAAGTAAAGTCTGCACCCTACCTGGAACATCTTGAGAAAATTAATTTGGACCTTTGTATCCCTATATATACTAATTATCCCTAGGTGTCTTGTTTAGGGATGAATCCTGGAAGGGGTAGAAACCCTGATTTGGAGGAATCATATATCTCATACTATAGCGAATCTGAGGCAAAAATTGTTAGATAGGGTACATAATGGTTTTATATTCGTCTTGTGAAACTTTCAGCCCATAATACTTCTTCAATCCCGAGATATAGAGAATGTACCAAAACTACCAGTTTTAGTATTTTAGGGTTTTTCAGGCCCGAGGTCAAACTAGGGTTTGACTTTCCTGGAGTTTTACTCAACCAAAAACTTTGACCTTGGTCTCTAAACTTCTATTTTGATAAGGAGAGAAATCCTATGTTGGGCTCAGTAAAAAATTCCTCTTCTGTAAAAATCCCTAATTTCCCACAGCAAAAAGTGAAAATGCCCGGAATCAAATTCTGCTTCGACAGAAAGATGTTCACTCCAATTGAGAGTTAGCCTAGCCTCCTTCTGCTGATGGATTGTGGAGAGAGACCCAAAAAGTAAGAACCCCTAGCTTCTGCAGCTACACAGTGTCTTCTTCTCAGGTTAGCTCTGATACCATGTTAGATTTTTATCAATTTAAGCAATATGATCTTAGGATCTTATCTAAGAGAATAATATGCACATCAATAATCACAAGAGACAAGAGACACAAAGAGTTTTCCTCGAGGAAACCATAAACGAGAAAATCCCGCAACTTCCTCAGAGATAGAATGAGCACCAACGGTAGCAATAAAACCCAAAGACAGAAAAGATGATCTCCAACGACTGATCTCTCTCTCACTTGTGTGAGCACTTCCTCTCTCACTCATGCGCCCCAGTTGAGTGAGTGTGTGACAAATAGAGAGTCTCGCTTTCTATTTATACTAGTTTTCGACTTGAAAATTACTCACCAGGGCCAACATCTCTAGGAGAGTCTAATAACCCTAGAGCCCCTCAAATGTGGGGAATTTTCCCTCCGATCAACAAGGAGGGTTAACCTTAACTCAATTATAGGGACTATTTCCATGACTTACAACAGATGGTTAACCTCGATGACTTTACATGACTTTATTATATTAATGACTCTCCCGATAGGAACATCGGTGTACAATATAAAATATACAAGTAAATACATTTCTAAGTTACAAATACATCAACAAGAAACATATAATGCATTCGAGCGCCACTCTAACCTCCTCCATGATCACAACCAAAGGAGAAATGAAGCAACAAGGGCTTATGATACCCTGGTGGACTGGAAAAAGTATATCAAGGATAGACCTGATGATTTACCATTCCTAGATAAGGGAAAGCTTAAAAGGATCCAAGTTTCAATAGAGACATGGGAAAATGTTTGTGACTTGGTAGAGTCCATCATTAGAGAAGGACAAGTGTCCTGTAAGAAGAGATGGTTTGATTCAGAAAATTTGCTAGGTTTTATGGATCTGCCACTACTAGATCCAATTAATGAAGCTATGCCTCCGAATCTTAAGCTAGAACATATCGAGAGTGACTTTACAAAAGCTAAGGAGTAGATTCAAGAAATCAATCAACTTCACCTGGCTCAAATCAAGGAATGGATCGAATCACCCCTCATATCGCAAATGAGAATTGACCTTTTCCTTCGAGAATGGGGAAAGCTTAAGAAACGAGAAATCAAATCCTTGATTTTCAAAGATGAAATTTATCTAGAACATTCCCAATATCACAACATACTGGATTTGTTGTATGTATTTTCCAAGTTGTAGTCTGCCCTTGGAAAATCTTAAAGTTCATAACTTGTAACCCCATATTTTGGGAGGATTTTCTTTCTCTGTAAAATATTGTAATAATTATTTAAAGGGAAGGGTGTCTCCCAAGAGAGGGGACTCGCGGGAGTAATTTCAAAGGACAATAGGAGAAGGAACCACAAAGGACATACCAGGGATGTTATGTAATTTTTCAAGATTGTCATTTGTTACAGTCTTAATAAAAGTTACAATGTTTCTTATGTCATGTTTCTGGTTATTCATTAAATTTGTTTCAGGGATTCTGGTCATTATTCTATCTTCCAGACAAATTGATCATATGTTGCTTATTTATTGGACATGATAACTTATGTATTGATGTTTCATTACAAACTTAATGTGTTGATCATGTATTGAGTAAATTTGTTTATTTGATATGCCATTAATTGCGACTATTGAGCAGTCACTTATGCCTATAGTGATTTTTGAATTGGTATTATTATGATAGAATAGTTTCACAAATATTTTGGATAAAACAGTACAATTTTCATTGTTTTAGTTTTATTAGGTTGGAAAAAGGGAACAGGCATGATCTATCTTTCCATATGATGGGTTATTATTTCTTTGTCATAAATCATACATCTAATTGTTCTACTTAAAAGTTATCTACAATCACTGTCTCACTTTTCTTAGACAGACGAGTTTCTAGCTACTTCAAAACTTTCCCAGATCTTCCCTGGAGGAGGAACATATTCATTTGGATCTGAAAAACCTTGTGCTAGTGGAGGCCTTGTATCCATATGAGTTAGTTATCCCAAATAACATGGGGATAGAATCATCTCTGTGTGGGATCAATTTGAAGCCTTTATGGTTGGACTATATCCTTTTGTTGCTTTCCTTGTAGTTTATCCAGTAACATACATTCCCGATCCATCAACTAATGGCGCTAGAAGGAGGGAATAGTAAAACATATCAAGACAAAACACAAGTAAAAATCCTCCTCCCATATCACCAATTATAACTAGAAGCCAGATTCAAGCTTCTACATCTACAACACAACCTGTAGAAACTCGGACAACAGTCCCTATCACCCCTGTCTTGGAACAAGATAATAAAAGACCAGAATTCCTCTTCGTATCACCAACTAGGGGAACCCTTAGCCTCGAATAGTTGAGAAAAAGTACTCACGATATAACTATAAGGGTAGAGCAGAGGACTGAAATAGTTAGAAGCCTCAAAGACGCTTTGTACTTGTGTCGTTCAACTGATAACTCGCTTGTTAACACAAGCACTCAAAACACTACTGAATAGGGAGAAATTCTTGAGATTCAAATAGATCAATTATTTGAATAGATAAAAAAGCCTCAAGCAGATCTACATCCCAACATCCAGTATGGTGGACCACCACCTACACCACCCGCTTCGTCTTCATCACCATCTGAGGATTCCTCAGATAGCAAAACATCTTCAAATCCTTCTTCATCTGAAGAAGCACCAATGGTTGACTAAAAAAATAGGCCCTGGATAAATCAGGATGTAGTCTTTGTCCCTCAGCAACAACATAAATTGCCTAAGAATCCTGAAAAGTGGATCCCAAAGTTCAATCCATATGAAATATCCCCTGCTGAGGATGATATTAAAACTTTTATGCAATCCATTCGGTTAAGGAACGTAGTACATGGGGACGTACTATGTATATTATTTCCCTATTCCTTTGAAGGACAAGCTTCCACTTGGTAGTTTTCCTTGGATTCATGGTCTATCAACCCTTTGGATGAGTTTGAGAAGCTTATTCTCCAAAAATTTGGGGACGACAACACCCTTGAAGATCTAGTCATGGATCTATCCTCTTTGAGGATAAAGGGAAAATAGAGAGTGAAGGATTTTAACATGAGGTTTTCCTATTTGAAGAGTAGGATACCTATCTGTTGATTCCTGGAAAATTCCCAGGTATCGACAGTAGGGATTCTCCCTGGTAATCGATCCCAACTAGATTGTTCACCGTTTGGTTTGGGGAACTCGTCCGATTAGCGAACTGACTATCGTAGATATAAAGTTTATTAAGTCTTTACCAGTTGCGACTCGACCCACTATTTATGTAATTTTCTTTAAATGAATGAAATGCAAATGCCTAATCTAAATTTAGGTAACCAATGAACAAAATCCTCACAAGTGATGCATAGGTTCTTACCTCCCATCTTACCACTCTTTCTCCTCAATCACTTCTATAAATATAAATCTAAGCAAATTAATTATATTCTAGTCTATTCTAAACTAATCTATCCTATCCCCTTGGGGAGAAAATTTAAAAAAAAGAGAGTAATGTATTGTAAATATTCATAATGAATCTTGTAGACAATTGTTCCAATTTCATTCACATAGTTACAACATAAAGATTAACAAAGATAGCTTTGAAATAACAAAGCATTCATTACTCAATTTGTACACATAATTTTATACAGAAAGGAAAACCATTCATCATTAAAGAAATAGTTCATAAAATTCAGAATGATCTCACAATTATACGAAAACTCAATACAAGTAATTTCATATTCGAAATTCCACACAATCCATGTTAAAACCCGTGCAGTCCTCTCCTAGCAAAATTGTCTTTCTTTATTAGTAGAAAAAATAGTTCTTCTTACAAATAAACCATCCTTATTATGCCATAGAAAAGACCTTTCTATGCTACCCTCTCCCTCTATTTATAATACAATTACAATGACTTATCGACTTCCTTGACCTTAGGAATTCCAAAAATTTCTTCTTTTAGTGCTTTGCACTAGAAAATGACAAAAAATGGCAAATACATAAAAAAGACAAAAGTTATTTAAGTGGGCTCAGCTAAACTTGCAATGAATTCCCCCCATGCATCTGCTTCTTCAGCTATAGTCTGGTAATTTACTGGTTCCATCATTTGCATTGTCACCTCATGTATGACTAGCTGATATTCCACGCATGTTACATTTTCTGGAGTGGTTCTAAACAAGTCTTCCAAGATATAATTGTTGACTGAAGCTTGTGCAACCCAAGTTTTAACATCGTCTTCATTGATGAATTCCATCTTTTGAATATACTCTTCATCCTCGTGTAATCTATCCGATAGATACGTCACGAGCTGGTCTTTCTTTAGGAATTCACAGATCTTTGAAATCAAAGGAAGATGGCATCTCTCATGAACTTAGCGCATCATCTTATAGAACCATGTACACTTTTCCAGGGTCTTCTCAATTTTATTACTCAACCTTACCGAAGCCTTTATGTAGAATTCCAAGAGAGCCATTTATATTTTTAAGCCCCCAATAGTATTTTGTGGCAAGTGTTCAAGAAATTTCCAATTGGATTCTACCCAAGTCAACTGGATTTCAACTTGTTTAGAAACCTTCATGAGTCTTGTTTTGAAACTAAGATATTCTTCTGCAATCTCCTTCACTCTTGTCTCTGCTATCTTCACCTTATGAATTTCTGCTATCTTCACCTTATGAATTTCACCCGCGAGATTTATTTGAGCTTGGTTTATGTTTCTATGAATTGTACAAGCCTGGGCACGAAAAGGGGTGATGTCCAATTGTCTCTCATTCGCTATATTAAGTTGAGTTTTGAGAGATCCCCTCTGTGCTACTAGTTCCTCTACTTGGGTTCTTTGTTCTCCCACTTGTCAGCTTGTCACAGATCCCTGTGATTCTAGTTCTGAAATTTTGTCTTCAAAATATTTTTTCTCTCCTTCCATAATGGTCACTTTCACCTCTAATGCATCGTTTTCAATTTCTAAAACTTGATACTCCCTTTGGAGTATTTCCTTCTTGGATAAGGTGCCCTCATGTTTTCTTTTAAAATCTATGGCTTCTCCTCTCTCCTTAACTAGAGTATCTCTCATTTTGAACAACTTTTATTTATGATGCGTGACATCCTCCACTAGTTTGTCAACATTATCATCATTGTCTTGCGGGACTGCTATACTTACAGAGGCCAATAATTTAGGGTCTTTATTAGTGCATTCCACAACAGTTTTTTTAGTCACTGTAACTACATAAGCTTAGGTTCCAACCTTTAATCATTTCTCTGATCTTTTGACAATATTTTTATTTGTCTTAGCACAAAATATGGTATCTAAGCATGCCACTGTGTGATGCTTAGACGGGGTGAAAGGAATGAGTCCAAGTTCTGTAAGAGGAATGTGACCACCTGTGATTGTGCCACTTGATGAAGAAAGAGGGTCTATTGGGTTGTTCTGAACTGCTTCTTGGTCCATTTCTTCCCTAAGATTGTCCTCTTTTTCCTTCTTCCTTTGTTCTTCGACTGCTTTCTCAGCTTCCTTTTGTTTTCTCTGTGCTTCTTCTTTCTTATGTCTTTCTTCTTCTTCTTTTTTTTTTGGCGCCTCTTCTGCTTTTTTCCTTTCAGTTTCTTCCTGTTGTAGCTTCAGGGCCTGTTCATTTTGCTTTTGCAATTGCTTTTCTATTACACTGCTGCCATCTTTACCCCCGCTAGTGCTACCTTTCTTCTTGAAATGCTTAATCAGAGGAGTCATGTTACTGGCATTTATGTATACCTCCTCATCTTTATCGAAATGATGAGTGTATTCATAATGTATTCCAATTATCGTACAAGGTTCTGCAACTTTTCCATCTGCGTCGTATCTACAGAAAGTCTTCTCTCCGAAGCAAAAATTTTCTAAATATTTTACAAATTCGGGGGCGCCTTTGACCTTAGTGAATTTATAACTACCTATGCAAAAGGGCAGTGGTGGGAAGGATGCCTTTTTCATGTTGAATAGGAAGTTACCTACTCCATCTATGAACTACTGCATAATTGCTTCCTTATGGACTACATAGTCTGTGGTGTATCTGGGCAGCAATGATGAGGATTTAGAGCCTCCATACATTCTCAGGTAAGTTCCTTCTTGAGAGAAAAAACAATACCCATATTCACAAATAACGTCTGTGGCGTTATCTGAAAAGCAGTTGGGCTCTTTGAGGAATATGAGCTCATACATAGGCATCAGAAACTCTTCACATATGAGCTTGTAGAAGCTTGAATACTTATGCGCCCAAAGAATTTGATAAGAAACATATATAGGGGTCTTGGTGTGTTTCCAATTGCACCCAATATTGGGGAATCGGTGTCTGCATAGGATGCAGTCAATTAGGTAAGAGGCCATGTAGAATTTCGACCTTCTTTGAGTCATGCCACCTTGTGCAGAAGCTACACATGATGTCAAGTTACTGGATATGATATTTGCCCAATTAAAAATTGTTCCTTCAAAGGCCACATAGTATATTAATGGGATCCAACTTAATTTATATGATCTCCCATTTTCCCGAAAAAAAAATCATATTCAACATTAAGGCTATGACCCTGTAAGGGGGGTGTAAGCTTGCAGACTCGTATTCGCCAGTTTCCTTTTGGCGCAGTTGTCTTATTGCTATCATCATCCTTTTAGCACATTCAAAAATATCCAAATCCACTTTGTTAACCCACTCATCCATCATCATAACATGTGGGGGTGGTAGTTTGCAGGCCATGGCTATGTAAGTTGGAGTGAAAGAAGAAAAATATCCCCCCTATATGTTAGAAATAATCATCATGGCAGGGTATGTCTAGGGTAGAATCCATCCGATGACTTCATCACATGGGAATGGCTTTGGGTGTGTAGTTGCCTTAGTAATGCCTGATTTTCTTATATTTTCATATAAGGACATATCTTCCAGACTAGCGTCGGGAAGGTTCTGGTCTCTAATCATATGATATATTCCCCCCCCGTTTGAAATATTGGTCATCTCCTATGATGGATTTAGTGTCATCAAATGTGATCTCAGTCCCAGACATAATCTACACATTTGAATCAACCTCAGTGGCCTTAGCTTTCTTCTTTCCGCTCTTCTTAGGCATGGTGTGAGTTTATGGTTTCCAAGCTGTCCTTCTACAGGTAATTCTTCTTGGTGAGATCCAAAACTCATGTGGAATGATGACGGTAAGAGATGTCTTAGTGTAATATCTCGGTTTTGACCCCAGTTGCATTAAAATATACATGATGTATATAGTGTAATTAATCGTGGTGTGGAGTTAAAGGAAAAAGCCCCACCATTGATTTGGTTGTGTTATGTTCCGGTAATTGGGATTGTTGCTGATAGTATGTTGTGCTATACGGTACATTATAGTTTTGGAATCATGTAAATATGCACATTAATTAAAATGAACCTACAGCCAGCTACGGCGGTGCAACGTTAATGATAAGGGCATGATTTTCCTAAGGATAAGGAGGGGGAATTGTTGAACTTTCGGCCTATGGGGAAAATCCATGTGTCAACCACCCATTTAAACTTCTGCTGTTTGTTATTTGGGAGTAGTTATTTCTGAGTAGTGGTGGGTGTGGCAGGACTGTCAGTCCTTGCCCACGTGCCCACTCCACCAGCAGACTCTTCCTCTTCACGTCGCACGGGGTAGAAGAAACACTCTCCCACGATTCCACTCTCTGGAGGATTTTGGATCTGGCTCATTCTCATGGAAAGACGTTCTGCTTCCTCATGCACACCATTTGGGGGGATTCTCCATCGTTTTTTCATCTCACACAGAGACGTTTTTGGGTTCACCTTCTCACGCACAGGGTTCTGCATCGTTTTGCTAAGGTAGGGAACTGAAGGGCCATTTGTTCTGGTCACCCACGATTTTTCAGGGAAAGGATCCATTCACAATTCTCGATGTGCTTATTCTCCTTACCAATTGTGGTCTACGTTTATGTTTTCCCTTGTCAATGATGGGAGTCTGGCTTCTCTCCCATTTTGTGGATTGTGTAATGCTGTCGTTGTTTCATTCTGAGATTGGGGCTGTTGTTCTTCCCCTGGTTTTGTGTTGCTGTGTGTGCAATCATATTTTGGGTTTCCGCTGAGTTGTTTTGGCCATGCTAGGGCCAAGAACAACTCTGAATCGCCTTGTTTGGCTTGAGCTGTGTTCACCATCTTTGGGTTGTCACCCTATTTCCTTTGGTTTTCTTCACAGAGTTGTGAACTGCTTGGTTTTACTACGGGTATGTAGTGGTTGGTCTTCAGACTTTGTGGAGTGGG
This sequence comes from Pseudotsuga menziesii, assembly GCA_001517045.1. Taxonomy (NCBI): domain Eukaryota; kingdom Viridiplantae; phylum Streptophyta; class Pinopsida; order Pinales; family Pinaceae; genus Pseudotsuga; species Pseudotsuga menziesii. The sequence goes on along the minus strand of LPNX010161125.1, from coordinate 253,673 downwards.
ATTGAAGGCTGGGTATGCTTGAGAAACCTGGTGTTTGGGAGACACACAGACAAAGTTAGATGGCTAGATTTCTTCTCCACAACCCCTGAAGAGCACTGGAAAGGGAATTCAGGGCCTGAGGGTCTATGAAGCAGAGAAGGGACTGATTCCTGGTGTCGGGTGTGTGTGGGTGTCCTAGAAGTCAGGCTAGCTCTGGTGTAGGTGTCCTTAGCTCTTCAGTGAGACCCTAGCTTAGCATTCAACTTTTCCTAGCTCCTTGACGGCTTGATAAACCCAACTGTGTGGACTTGGATGATTGTGTACCTTTGGCTATGTGTGAGCCTGCTTAGTTCCTTATCCCTTGGGGAATCATGCCCAGCTCGAGGGTGGTAGTGTTGCTGAGATATTGATGAGCACTCTGGCTTATGGTTGGGTGGAACGTTGCAGCGACATAGCTGGTTGCGGGACGAGTTCTTACAAGATAAGTATTCTTGACTATTCATCTCTGCAATTACATTTACTGTTTAATGAATCATGATGAACATGTTGATGCTTGAATGTATGTTTGCTTCCACTGTATGTTGAGTAATTATGCATCCTTGCATGTTTTATGTTTTAAGCATTTTATTTCAGCATTATATGCATGTCCATCTTCATGGGGCTAGTTTCCGGGCAGTTTGATGGTTTCGTAGCATCCTCTTCGCTGGTCGGAGGGTCGGGGACATTACAATATGGTATCAGAGCTTATGTTGCAGCATGGGCCTGAATGGGCCATGAAGATGCAGTGATAGAGCCATCATTGCAGCATTGGGCCTCAAAGAGCCATGGGAAACTAGCTAGCAGAGGCAGGTTGCCTTCTGCCCAGCAGAGATCAACAATTATGATAGAAAATTTAGTTGAAAATTTTTCTAAGTGCCGAGCTTGTCGGGTCATCAGAGAACTAAGTGGGAAGCTGCTCTGATACATTGGAAAGCATAGTCAAAAGGCCATCCAACAAGGGGCAGGTGGAAAAGAATTTTTAAAAATTTCTAGGTGTCAGGCCGTCGACTCATTGGAAGACTTAGTGGGAAGCCCTTCCGGTGTAGCGGATAGATTAATCTAAAGGCCGTCCGATACAGACCTCGGTGGTGGCGAAAATTAGTCGATTGATCGGTGAAATTTAGAATAAGTTTGAGCCGATACATCGGCGAAAATTATCTGTTTGGAGCAGAAACAGTCAGTTGTTTGGAGCGGCGACAATTAGTTGTTGGGTCGGCGAAAATTAGTGGATGTAGGCGCCGATACGTCGATGAAAAAGAGAGGAAGTTAGTTGGTGGAGCCGCCGACAGCAATGATGGAAAGAAGATAAAGAGAAAATTTTCAAAAAAATTTCTAAGTCATGAGACCATCAGCGATCGGCAAAGTTTAGCTGATTGGATCACCAATGATTAGGTGATGGAGTTGTCGAAACATCACCACCGTCAGCGAAATTTAGTTGTTTGAGCGGCCGATGCATATTGAAGAAAAATAGAAGATGGGATCGTCGACAATTAGAGGATGAGGTTGGCGATACGGCGAAGAAGGTTAGTTGAACGGACCGTTGATGAACATTGTCGAAAGAATTTAGTTGTTTCTGATTCCGCCGTTGCGACTGTTAACTGGACTATCATTCCGACGGTTAGAGCTTCCAACCGCCGATAGCGCTCCAGTCACCGACACATGGTGGATGGAGCTTTCGACCGCCGACAAGGTTATGGTCCGTGGAAACCACAATGAGTTTTCTGCACACCATTGTGGATGCATAAGGAATTATCCACCCGATGGATAGTGCTCCCGATCGCCGATACTGCGTTGTGGAACTTAGTCTCCTCGTCGATGCTGTAAGGGTTAACGGTTTCAGTCACCAATGCAATGGAAATAAATTGTTGTTTGAATCGCCGATACGGCAGGGAATACTAGGGGATCGGATCACCGATACACCATAGTCCTTGGCATCGTTGATAATAGCCGGAAGCTTAGACAACTACGGATCCGACACGTCGGAGAAAAATAGGTGATCATACTGCCGATGGGCATTGAAGAAAACTAGTTGTTTTGACCGCCGAAGTGTCGGAATTTTAGATGGGATGAGACCCGATTTGAGCAAAGGAAATTTTGAGTTTTTCAAAGTGGATTTTTCAGCGGTTTCAGTGAAATTCTCGGCATGTTTTCAGGGCTGAAAATGAGAAGAAATTCTAGAAGGCTGAAGTTGGCATTCCCAAACCAGAATACCATCCTGTGTGAAAGTACATAAATTTGGTGAAAATCATCATTTTAGAAGTGGTGTGGTTTTCACACCCGAGGTCAGAATGAAGCATGTGGATAGGCGTTGGAAATCTTATCCAGCAGGGAACAAGAGTCACCAGATTTTGAATCCAAAGTAGAAAAGTACTAGCGATTGTTTGAAAAGAAATGTGCTATTGTCAATATGGAAAAATCCAGGAATTGCAGGTAGCAAGGACTATGAAGTGAAACCAGCTATTGTGTGGAAGAGGAGTTCCATGCAAAAATGAGGGACTTGAAAAGGGAAATTTCCTTAACCCATGTCTTGCTAATTATGATTACATTTTATAAATTTTATACATAAAATGTATGAGGATATGCCTTGCATGCATAGGATATTACATATTGGTAAGAGTGGTGAGAATTATACATTTATAATGAACCACTAATGGTAAATATTGCATTGGTGTTGGCATTAGTGGAAAAACCAATGACAACATGGGCATGGCTGAATATGTTGCTAATGCTGATGAACGTGACCAACAACCCTATAGAGAAAGCGATAAGGCAACAAATCCAGGATCAAAAGTTGGTGAGCAACTTCTGCAATCTCCTGCAAGAGGCCAACCAAACTGGTAATGTCAAGGGTGTAAGTAGGATCCATGCAGGTAATGGTTTAATTATGACAATTGCATGGAGTGGAAGGGCAAGAGGTCTCATACCATGTGGTCATTTAAAATTTATACTACATTCACATAGAAATGTATCATGCCTGTATATGTTGTTACAAACTTAGTGACCTAAAGAAAGTGAGTAATGATGGTCTTAATTACGATAGGGCATCCTATATGAGGTAGTCATGATTAGGCCATAGTATGATTAAATGCATAGTATTCCTAAATCAATATGAGGTAGCCTTGAGTGGATATGCATTAAGAGATTTTATAAATCTTGTAGTTATGCATTGAATGGATGCATATGAAAAGCCTAAGTAAATGTTGTAGATATGCATACATAAGTATGGGTGCAAGTGTTGTGATACACTACATGAATGGATCAAGATAGTGCATGTGTTATTATGACTAACCAATGGCTGAAATGATGAATTGATGATAATTCTAAAACCATTTCAAGAGTTGTTATGAATGCAGGATAGCAAGTGCATAAAGAGGGTAGTCATGATCGGTTGGCTGCCGAAAATTCTCTATGGAAGGGCAAGGTGGTACAAATGATACGCTTGTGAAGTAAGGAGTATCTAAACAATTCATTTAAATTGCATAAATGATGTGACTATACCTTGCAATTTTAGTATGATAATGATTGTGTGAAGTTAATGAGTTTTGGTAATATTGATGTGATTAACAGCTGGAAGTATTTGAATTTTATAAATTCTGAAAATGCTTCAGTGATTGTTGCAGCAATGAAAAATTTATATGCATCAAGACTTACAAAGTGTTTAGCTGATTGAAGTTCAGATTCCAGGTAGATTGTTTGGAGCATGGCAATGTGGGTAAGACCATGACAAAGGCCAGAATATACCATGTGAAAGAGCCAAATCTCATGAGAATATTCTCATGGCTGTGAAAACAGTTTGTATGCAGAATGAGTTGTCAATTTGGACTTGTAAATTTTAGATTTGAGAAATTGCTGACAACTACTAATCACTATTGGCTTGCATAGAATTGTGTCAGGAGGACGTGTTGTAAGTGGCTGTTCATGTTATGCTAGTAAGCATAAAATCATAATGGGCATAGTGGTGCTGCTTACAAGAGACCAACAAATGAGGATCACCTCATTACCAAGCAAATCAATTTCTGTAGTAGACAGAGTTGCAAATTCATATTGAATTTAATTACTAATGTCATTGCTTGATTATGGAACAATCAAATTTGGATTGTATTATCAGATAATGATTGACTATTTGGCTACTTGATGAATGTGCCAGGGGTACACATTGCAGGAAGACCATGTGTGATGACCTGAAGGAGCCAAACTTCATGGGGAGGTTTTCCCCTATCTTGGAAATGGGTTTCGGGTGAAACTCCATTGGACATTTTGGAAATGTCTCATCTGCACTACATGTTTGGTAAGCAACATGAGTGAGATGATATAGATTATGTCGGTAAGACATGTGTGGATATGAAATGTAAAAAGGAGTTGGGATGGAAAACCGAGGGATTGTCAACTCAGAGAAGGGAGCCCCCATTCCTCCTTAACGAAGGAATACTGCATCGACAAATGGATAAGTGTTCTATGACCCTAGCTAAGAATATGCATGTCAAATTGTTAAAATTCCATATGCAGAGCATGTTTTGATTTAATTTCCATTATGACCGATTGCTTGAGTATGAATAGGGCCTACATGGCACACATCGAAAAAGGGTGCACACTTTCCTGATGTCGAGTCATGAAAGGGTTTTCAATATTGATTACACCCTAGGGGGTGGACGCACTCCTGGTGTCTCAATATTTGATAGTGAATGATATGAAATATGATTACAGTTTTAGAGCAATAAAACTGATGAGTTTGCTTATATTACTTGTGTTGTCAGGCTAAACAAATGCAGTTGGATGTTGCACACTAAAGAGAAAAGGGTAAACGGGAAATTGTGGGAACGTTACCATGTTGGCTTGACTACTTGTAGTCTAATAAAGCCAACTGTTAGCTGGATTGGTTGAGTAGCCTGATAAACCTAGTAGTGTATTGGCTTGATTGCCTGCAACCTGATAAACCCAATTGTGTATTGGCTTGGCTGGACAGTCTGATAAACCCAACTGTAGGTTGGCTTGATTATGCTTGATATGTATAAAAGGATGTTGTGGAGATTGTGGGGATTTGATGAGATGTGGTGAAGATGTCACTGAAATAGGGCTATTATATGTCTGGGGATCCATAGTAGATCCTGGACCTGGAAATTGTCATGATAAAGTTCTAAGCCTAGTCGACGTGAAGGTGTACTGGCTGGACATTAATTATTTGATGTTGTGGAGCAGCCTGCGTGCTGACCTAATGTCCAAGTCCATAGGAAATCCCAAGACTTGCAAAGCGAAGCAGGACCCTGTGGACCAAAGAGGAAACACACAATACAGATAAGTATTGGATTATTTTGCAGCTTCTTTCTTGTGAATATACATGTGTATATGATTTGGTTATGATATTCTAAGCTCTTGTTTAGAGATAATAAAAAAAAACCGATGAGGATAAACTAAATATATGAATCTATTCCATGTTTGAATATAGGTATTGCTGAGAGCGAGGACCATGAAGGCATCCTAGGGGTGCATGTGGACATGTGACTATCCTGAAGAGCTCAAGACGAGCAATAATGAAAAAGGTGCTAGTGGGACTGTGAAGGTCCTAGTAGTCAAAGAGTTGTAGACAAACCATGTGGAGAGACTCCATGGTTGAGAGGTCTGGAATAGACCGAAGACACTAAGTGTCATGGCCAAGAAGGGTTGGTACAGCATTCACGGTGAAGTGAAAGAGGCTGAGAGCATGAAAACCACAGTGGTGGTGTGGGTTCCAGAATGGAACAAGACAAAGAAGGGAAAAACTCTTGCTGCTCTCTCTTTCCTTTTTTGATATATATATGCTTATGCATTGTGAAAATAGAAGATTGTTGAATGCATGTATGACTGAAAATAGAATGTGTTTATTTGCTTAAAATAAATTATGAATGCTGGAATAGTTAATTCCCTACCCAAGAATGGACATGAATGAGCTCATGTGCCTATTGGGAAGGCATGAAAAATATGAAAGTCTCCTTGATAAGACTCGGACTGTCATGCCAATTGGGAAATTAATTGACTGATTTTAATGCCTATATTATGCTTGGTCTAACAAAATTTCAATGATGCATTTCATAGGTGAAAAGTGAAATCCAGTGTGCACATTGATCATGGCAGCAGACCAAAAGCTATTGGACTTGGCTAGAAGTATCCTTCAAACAATTTCCAAGACCTAAGAAAATCTTGGAGAGATGCTCAAGATATTGAAAATGCAGAATGAGATGAACCACCAGATTTTGCAAGACTCTATTTGGTTGCAAAAAGAGGTGAAAAGCCTTCTGGGAGCAATTTGTAAGGGAAAGGAAAGTGGATCAATGATGGGGCATTTGTCCAAGCGGTCCACTAAGAGATGTTCCAGGCATGAAGACTCAAAGGAAATTGAGCAGGTAAAGATGAAGCAGCCAGCGAAATGTTGGAAATGTGGAGGACATCATTACCGCCGAGACTTCCCAACGAGGGAACATCAAGAGGGTAACAGCCACAAAGTTCCTAGACTTGGGGATGAGCCGAAAGCTGAGAACCAACATGAGAATCTCGTGGAAGACAAGGGGGATTGGTATTGAAAGTTCAAAGTAAATAATTGAACGTGGGACAGATCTGCAAAGTTTTGAAATTTTGGATGTGCAAATTGTATATGTATTCCTATGTATTGGAATACCGAGGACGGTGTTATTCCAAGGGGGAGGGGATTGTAATATCCTAGTTCTGACCCCAGTTGATTTAAAAGATACATGATGTATATAGTGTAATTAATCGTGGTGTGGAGCTAAAGGCAAAAGCCCCACCATCGATTTGGTTGTGTTATGTTCCGGCAATTGGGATCGTTGTCGATAGTATATCATGCTATCTGGCACATTATAGTTTTGGCATCATGTAAATATGCACATTAATTAAAATGAACCTACAGCCAGCTACGACAGTGCAACGTTAATGAAAAGGGCATGATTTTCCGAAGGATAAGGAGGGGGAATTGTTGAACTTTGGGCCTATGGGGAAAAGCCATGTGTCAACCACCCATTTAAACTTCTGATGTTTGTTAGTTGGGAGCAGTTATTGCTGAGTAGTGGTGGGTGTGGTAGGACTGTCAGTCCTTGCCCACGTGCCCACTCCACCAGCAGACTCTTCCTCTTCATGTCGCGCGAGGTAGAAGAAACACTCTCTCCACTCTCCCACGATTCCACTCTCTAGAGGATTTTGGATCTAGCTCATTCTCATGAAAAGACGTTCTGCTTCCTCATGCACACCATTTGGGGGGATTCTCCATCATTTGTTCATCTCACATAGAGACGTTTTGGGGTTCACTTTCTCACGCATGGGGTTCTGTGTCGTTTTTCTCAGGCAAGGAACTGAAGGGCCATTTGTTCTAGTCACCCACGATTTTTTGGGGAAAGGATCCATTCATGATTCTCGGTGTGCTTGTTCTCCTAACCGATTGTGGTCTATGTTTATGTTTTCCCTTGTCAATGCTGGGAGTCTGGCTTCTCTCCCATTTTGCGGACTATGTAATGCTGTCGTTGTTTCATTGTGAGATTGGGGTTGTTGTTCTTCCCCTGGTTTTGGGTTGCTATGTGTGCAATTATCTTTTGGGTTGTCGCTGAGTTGTTTTTGCCACACTAGGGCCAAGAACAACTCTGAATCTCCTTGTTTGGCTTGAGCTGCATTCACCATCTTTGGGTTGTCACCCTGTTTCCTTTGGTTTTCTTCACAGAGCTGTGAACTGCTTGGTTTTACTGCGGGTATGTAGTGGTTGGTCTTCAGACTATGTGGAGTGGGATTGAAGGTTGGGTATGCTTGAGAAACCTGGTGTTTGGGAGCCACATAGGTAGAGTTAGATGGTTGGATTTCTTCTCCATAACCCCTGAATAGCACTGGAAAAGGAAGTCAGGGCGTGAGGGACTATGAAGCAGAGAAGGGACTGATTCCTGGTGTTGGGTGTGTGTGGGTGTCCTAGAAGTCAGGCTAGCTATGGTGTAGGCGTCCTTAGCTCTTCAATGAGACCCCATCTTAGCATTTAGCTTTTCCTAGTTCCTTAATGGCCTGATAAACCCAACTGTGTGGACTTGGTTGATTGTGTACCTTTGGCTATGTGTGAGCCTTCTTAGTCCCTCATCCCTTGGGGTATCATGCCCAGCTCGGGGGTGGCAGTGTTGCTGAGAGATTGATGAGCACACTGTCCTATGGTTGGGTGGAACGTTGTAGCGACGTAGCTGGTTGCGGGATGAGTTCTTACAAGATAAGTATTCTTGACCATTCGTCTTTGCAATTACATTTACTGTTTAATGAAACATGATGAACATGTTGATGCTTGAATGTATGTTTTCTTCCGTTGTATGTTGAGTAATTATGCATCCTTGCATGTTTTCTGTTTTAAGCATTTTATTTCAGCATTATATGCATGTTAATCTTCATGGGGCTAGTTGCCCAGAGGTTTGATGGTTTGGTAGCGTCCTCTTCGCCGGTCGGAGGGTCGAGGACATTACACTTAGTAATAGGATGTTTATCCCGAATAAATTAAAACAACGGGCATTTTGTATCAGACTGAAACAACCTAAAATGAAGCAAGGTTTAAATATTTGAATCATTGTTCTTATTTTAAATGATATTTCAATTAGTGTCTAATATGATAAAAAAGAACTGAGTTGTATTTACCATTCCACTGCTAGCCATTCGGAAACAATCTTGTGAGGTGAAGAAAGAAAAAATATTAGAAACTACTTAGTCATTTTAGTCTTGAGACTGGGTGTGTGCTTACACAAATTTAGATGAATACTTATCAACATATGTGTATGTATTATTTTGTGAGTTACACCTCCATTGTCACATATCCATTTTTGTGTTCCTAAATAAGTCAACATACTGAAGGTCGAACACTTCACTACTTGTTTTCAATGCATAAAAGTTAACTGCTTTTATCCAAGTCCATAGAGTTTACAAGTTTTATTCCCACCCTCTTATTCATTAAGCTCAAAATCATTAAACATCAATACTTCTTCTCGCTAATCCCCCCAAAGGTAACAAAATAACTAGTGAAACATGGACATGACTCAATAAACCGAAAATTGAGTAAACTTTGGGGTGCTGAAAAGCCCTGGTTTGTTCCTAAGACCCATGAAAAACCTCTTACATGATAGCACCGGCCCTAAAGAAGATGGTAGGAAATGCACCCCTCCACACACATTTTGAATAGAAAACTTATTCCAAAGCCCTAAAATGCAACAATACTCAGGGTTTAAATCCCCAAAGGGTCTCCCCTATATCGCAAACTCATTCCCCGACATGCTCAACCCAAATAATATGTAGGTAGTGGAACATCTGACCTAAAGTAACCTTGTCGCAAAAAACATGATGTTCAAAATAACTATACCACCGGCTTGGAAAACCAACCCAAGCTGCATGACAAAGGTTTGAGACAAATTCCATGATGGTCAGTATGACAGGTTAGAAGAGTTTCGAAAACCTTTACGCTCTATTTTGAAAGCGCTTGGGACATAAAAGCGGTTGTGAGGTTAAGGGTTTCCTTAAAACAAACTATGGGTGACTTTAGAAGCTGGCCCACTGTAACTAAAAACTTTACGGTTGTGTATTTTCTTTTATCAGAAAAGGGTCATGAAAAAGATAGGAAAACTAACCACGATAAGACCCTCAATCTTTGCCCATATATAGTTTTTAGGCTTCTAGAAGAACAAAAGGACAAGAGGATGGGATTAAGCACCTACTTGTCAAATGTTGATACGAGTATGGTGTTGGGTGTAGTGGTGCAAAATATCCAATCATCTGTTGGTGGTTCGTTGTGCTCTAAAACAAGGTTTGCGGTAATAATAAAAAACAATTCACCATATTTATATATAAAAAATTTGCCAAAATCGTCATTAATGTGGTGGTTGAGAAGAAATAAATACAAAGATTTGAAACACCGTTTTAGCACAGACTTTAAAAGTTGCCGCGCAACGCCGACATCTTGTCGGCACTTTTCTCCAAGTTTTGTTGATATATCAATGGTGAAATTGGAGTTTTCGGGACAATCTCGGCTACAAAAGTTGAGTTCCGTCGAAAATATTTCGATAAAGAAGCGTAGGAAAAAATTGCCAAAGTCTTCTGATACATCGGTGGTGAAGATTGAGTTTTTTCGTGATAGTGTCATCTAGAAAAGACGAGTTTTGTTGATAGTGTCGGCAAAACTCAATGAGAATTGTCAATGGATTATCCAACGTCGAAAAAACTTAAATAATTTTTCCGATGAAAATGACTTGGTGGAATACTTAGAAAAAATCAAAAAATAAAACGACTTTGGAAAAAAAAATCGGAAGCAACTCGTCAATGACTTGTGACCGTGTCAACAGAACTCTCTGAGTTCGTCCGATACGTCGAAGAAACTTTCTAAGTTGATATTATGTGTCGGCAGGACTAGATGAGTTGACCTGATATTTCAGACAAACTCACTAAGTTTTCCCGATGTGTCGTCAAAACTAGTTGAGTTCTTCTAACACGTCGAAAGAAAAACCTAAGGTTTTTAACTTTGTCAAATCAGATTTCTTGCTCAATTCAAAGAAAAAATAAGTGTCGGGATGAAATCTTTAAGAAGGAAAACTTGGCTAAGGAAGGATTAAGATTAAAAAAATGTAAGGAGGGGCCCTAAAAATGTAAAATTTTGGGGAAGCAGTTGCAGCAACAACAATTGGTGGCTAGCTGGTGAACACAGATCTATGAAAAAAGATACCTTTTCAAAACAAAAAGTGCTACAGGGTACTTGATTATAGCAACTTCTTCAATGCATCCTTCGAGATTATTTAAGAAGCTAGACTTCTTCAAGGATGTAAATTTCTTTTCATCACATTGATTGTAGTCTTTCGGGTAGGGTAACCAAGATTAGAAGTCTTGATAACTCTCTTGGGGCCAAAAAATGAGATTCATTTTACCTCTCTCTTTCAGTTACTGCCTGATATGACACCACAGGATTGTAACAAATTTTAGACAGATGTATTCGTTTATTTCTCATTCCCATGCTATTCGCATTCTTTTCATGCTTAATGACATTCGTCTTTTGAGTCTTCCTGATTGCTTCTTTTGCTCTAGGAAATTGATTTGGGTTCTTCCATCCATAATGTCCTTTTGTGTGAATAATAACTTGTTTCAAAGTATTGGACGGAGTAGAGCCTTTATAAGCAATCCTTTTAACCTACTGATTTGTTTCTTCAGCATATCTTCTTTGATGTATATTTTCTGCTTTGGAATTTTGACTCTTTACTTTAAGCCTTTTGGCTTTCATTTTGTAGCATGGGATTATTTTGAATGCCATACATCTGTCAGTCCTGCTTCCTTTCCGTCTGTCCATCATAGCAAGCTTCTTAGGACAGATATTAGTGTGGAGATGGATGAAGCCCCAAGATAATATTCTAGACCTCATGATCCTTAGTTATTTTACAAGGTTTAAACAAGACTTCAATGTGTTCTTGATAGATTCCCTTTCTGTAGTCTATTAATTAAAGAATATCAACTTTGATCAAAATTTTGCACATATCTTCTAATAAGCAGTTCTTGGATTTTAAATCATATTGCAATTATTTAGATCCCTATGTCCCTAAGCGTAAAAAATTGAGCTGGTTTATTCTAAGAAAAAAATAAGTAAACTAAAGTAAGTAAAAAAAGAAAGAAAACAAAATAGAAAACAAGAACGGAAAAGAAAGGCTTTATTTATGTACAAGAGGATTCGTAAGAAGAACTAGGTGAAGTATTGTTTGAGAACAAGGCCATTAACAGGAAGGTTCTCTTCCTGCCCTTGTAAATCTTGCAACTTATAAGTTGAGGGGCTAAGCATCTCAGAAATTCGATAGGGTCCAACCCATAGATGTTGAAATTTGGTATGTTTTCCCTTCTCATCATGCGGGTGATCCCATTTTAAAACCAAGTTTCCTAATTCAAAATTCCCCTTCCTAGATTTTTGCTTATCAAAACACCTTTTGAAACTGTCTTGATGTTGGTTAAATCTCTTTTTAGACTTCTTTCTGGATTCTTCAATTTTCAGTAGAGTGTTAATATGTCCTTATAAGATTTCACTATTGGATCCCCGTGAGGCTTGATCTAATTGAGAGGATGGAAGTAGAATGTTCGGGGGTAAAATAACTTCTTTCCCATAAACCAAAGTATAAGGAGACACCCCTAAGGAATTATTTGGGGTGATCCTGTCTGCCCATAGTGCATTGGGAAGTGTTTTGTGCGAATTTCTTTGATTTTCAATGACAGTTTTCTTCAAAATTAGAATGAGATTTTTGTTTGTTGATTCATCTAACCCATTTCTGTGAGGATAATAATTTGTTGAATAATGTAATTTTATTCCCTTTTCACAAGAAAATTCAGTTATATTAATGGATGAGAAATAATATGCATTATCAAAAACAAGGGAAATTGGAACCCCAAACCTGATCATAATGTTCTCTTGCAAAATGTTGATGACCACGTCTTCGTTCACTTTGCGCAACGAAACCGCTTTGACCCATATTGTGAAATAATCTGTAGCTATGAGGATATATTGATGTTGTAGTGAATAATTTAGATTGATTTCCACAATGATATTTATACCCCACTATTCAAATGGCTCTGAAATAATGACGAGATGTAATGGTCTAGCTACTTTTGACAATGTACCACTACTCCTTTGACACACATCACATTTTCTTGCATAAGCATGAGCATCTCTGAATAGAATTGGCCAATAATAGCCAGCTCTGAGGATCTTATGAGCAGTAGTATCTCCATATAAATTTCATCCCACAGGGATGTCATGCAATTCCTTAACTACTTTGTATGCATATTCTTGCTTGAGGCATCTTAGGAACACTCCATTGTAGTTTTTTCTGAAAATAACTCCATTGATAATCTGGTAGGAGGATGAATTCAAAAGAAGTGCCCTCCACTGTTTAGAGTTTCAATGGTTTGTTGATGTATTTGTAACTTCGGAATGTATTCATCCGTATATCTTATGTATTGTACCCCGATGTTTATTCTGGGATGTGTCTATAATGTAATTGAGTCATGTCATGCCCCGATGTTCCGATCGGGAAGTCTCTATAATGTGAAAGTCATGTCAAGTCATTGTGGTTAATCCTCCTATTTTTCAAGGGTTAAAGTCCCCACAGTTGTGGGGCCCTAGGGTTATTAGACTATCCTAGTGAAGTCGACCCTAGGTGAGTCATTGTAAGTCGGGGCAATAGTCCCGCCATCTAAGTTAAGGTTAACCCTCCTGGTTGAGCAGAGGGAAAAGTCCCCACAAGTTGCGGGGCACTAGGGTTATTAGACACTCCTAGAGATGTCGACTCTAGTAAGTAATTGTTAAGTGAGGCCGACATGTTGTAGTGCGCTTCAAGTCAATGAAAGAATATAAATAGAGAGTGATCCTCTCTATTTATCACACACACACTCACTCATTGGGGCGCATGAGTGAGAGAGGAGAAGCTCTCTTAGTGTGAGAGAGAGAGACAGAAGCTCTGGAGATCATATTTATGTTTTCGGGTCTTACTGCTGCCATTGGTGCTCATTCTATCTCTGAGGAAGTTGCGGGGTTTTATCCTTTATGGTTTTTCCGAGAAAAATTCTTTGTGTCTCTTGTCTCTTGTGTTTTATTGCTGTGCATGTTACTCTCTTAGTTAAATATCCTAAGATCATAATGTTATCTTAGAATGATAAAAATATAACATGGTATCAGAGCTAACCTGAGAAGAAGACATTGTGCAGCTATAGAATCTAGGGCTCCCTAATTTTTGGTTTTGTCTCCACAATCCATCAGCAAAAGTATGCTAGGCTTACTCTCCATTGAAGGGTGCATCTTTCTGTCGAAGCAGAATTACATTTCGAGCATTTTTAGTTTTCGGTGCGGAAATTAGGGCTTTCTACAGAAGAGGAATTCTTGAGTGAGCTCAGCATATGATTTCTCTATTCATCAAAATCGAAGTTTAGATACCTGGTTCAATATTTTGGTTGGGTGAAACTTTGGGAAAGTCAAACCCTAGTTTGACCCCGAGCTAGAAAAACCCTAAATACTAAAACTGCTAAGTTTTGGTACATACGCTATATCCTGATATTGGTGAAGGATAAGGAGCTGAAACTTGCAAAGGAAGAATAAAAAATCTTTATTTACACTGTGTGCAAAATTCATCCTCAGATTCACTATATTTTGAAATATATGATCTCTCCAAGTTAGGGTTCCAGCCTCTTCCAGAATTCATCCCTAAACAAGACACCTGAGGAGCATTGCTATATCTTAGGCTGCAGAGGTCCAAATGAAATTCCTGAAGATGTTACAGAAAGGACACAGAATTTAATTTCTTTGGTCCTAGTTTCAAACTCAGAAGATAAACCAGTGACACGTGGAAGTCCGTACAACTTCACTCTTCTGAACAGTCCTGTAACAGGTCACCTTGGGAAAATGATCATAAATCCCAATTGGTGAAACCAATTCTATGGAAACCTATGGTGTGGGATCAGGGACATGAAAGGGTAACTCAATAAGAAATTTCATTCACCTAGAAGTAGTAATTTTGGAGATACCATAGAAACAGTAACAGACATTTCTGCAGGAGAAATTGGAAAACTAGGGCTTCCTGTTTCTGGAGCTTCCCTCCACTGTTTTCAGAAAAGGAGTACATTGGACAGATCAATTTGAAGAGATATATATTTATATCCAATCAGATCTAAAAGATTCCAAGTTTTGAAAATTAGGGTTTCTCTGACAAACCCTAGATCAGCCAGCTCCAGAACCAGGACGGACACCTCAAATCGGTAAGATCTAATCTTTTGCTATTTTCATTTGAGGTCCTCATTTCAAAATGATCTATCACATAAAATTGATGATAAGCTTGGTGAAGTTGACAACTTCCAAGCATGGAAGTATATGATCTCTCTAAAGAAAATGAATTGGACACCTACATGAGTAGAAGGTTCCAGTTCGAGATGGAGATGAGGCTCAAAGCCTTACACAAGAAGAAATTGGTCAAGACCAAGAAGATCATTGATGATTCAATCACGGATCAACTTGTACCACAAGTGTCTTCCCTAAAGACACCGAAGATGTTTGATTCCTTGACCAAGCTATTTGAAGGGAAGAACATAAATCAGAAGATGGCTTTGAGAAAACAATAGAAGAATGTGAAGATCCAGGATGCAAAACAACTTGAAGCGGTAGAAGAAGAAATGGAGAATGCAGAAGTAGTTATAGCCATCTTGAATTGCCTCCCAGGATCATGAATTCATTCATGCAAGGAATGTGTGCTAGAAGGAAGTGATTACGTTCAACAGACTTTGGGAAGAAGAAGAAGCTCGACTCATAAGAAGAGAAGAGAATATGGAAGCAACTGAAGATCAAGCTCTCACCATCCAAAGAAGATCCATCAATCGATGAGGAATATGAAGATCTCAACTCTTAAAGAACCTCTTATCCACCTTAGCATTTGGATAAATCAAGAATGAAGAAGACGATGAAGCTAAAGGCTCAGGAAGGAGTCTACCCATGAAACAAAAGATAAGTATTCAATTGTCATTTCATGATATTGTTTTGTTATGCATTTGTTTATATTCAGTTGATGTATTATGTATGATAGGATGTTTGCATTAATGATAGTATACTACTAATATGCATGTGATGGGTAAGTAGCTCATGGTGCTATACAACTCTCCATTTCTACTTATCTAGAATGAAACCTCTTTGCTGACATATTGGATTAGTGTACAATATCAATTTTGTCCTGGTAGAGATGGAAGGCATCTAGAAAGTTTCAGTGAGATATGGATGAATGTTGTATTGGATAAAGTAGTTGCATGATCATATATTTATGCATAAGAACTTGCCAGTATGAATATTCCTTATGAAATGTTTCTAACCATACAAATGCATTTGACTTGTAGGAAAGATTGCATACATAATCGCCTACAAGAAAAGAAGGATAAGACTTGTTCCAAAGAACAAGTGATGACAGTTCAAGATAAAGAATAAATATGACGAATGCAGTGACATCATTAATAAAGAACCTTCAAGCTATGAAGAAGTAACCAAGAAGAAAGGGAAGACCAGTTCAAGAAAAATTATGTCTAGGATGCAGTATCAATACGCGGAGGGAAGTTCGTAGTTCCATCATGTAGTAGATGGAAACATCATACAAGGCAAGATTCGTAGCACGAGACCTCTCACGAAAAGAAGGCATAAACTACAAGGAGACATTTCCAGCTAGCTTGATGAAGACTTGAACCTTTGCTACAAGGTTGAAGATGAAGTTCTATAGAGGATGATAAGCTCTCAGATGGGTACGAGAAGAACTTTTGAAAAAGTTCAAGATAGAGGGTCTTGGGATCCAGTGATCCTAGATGGATACATAGTAGTAGAGGAAGCTACCTATCACTCCGATACATAATGTTTTAGTGAATAGAGTACGAAAGACAAAGGGAGAATGATGCTCTGCTTCAAAGGGAGTGATTGCAGAAGATCCTGAGGTTCGACATGGTACAACAGGATGGATAACTCTAGGATTTACTGAGAGTAAAGTGGATTCCAATCTTTGCTTCAAGGTTGAAGGCGGAAGACCAGTGATGCTCCTGTTATGTGTCGATGCACTACGTTCTAGGCATGGAGGTGTAGACAAGGGAAGTATGCAGTAGAGATCCTGAAGAGGTTCAGGATGATGGACTGCAAGGACATGGCCACACCTATGGCATTGAAGCTGAAGCTATTAAGTGTTGCTTCATCAAAGACGGTTGATTCCACAATGTATCGTTAGATGATTGGTTCCTTGATGTACCTGACGAATACGAGACCAGATATTTGCTTTGCTGTGAACACATTGAGACATGTTCACCTGATGGTTGCAAAGCATGTAGTAAGGTACTTGGAGGGTACAGTTGATTATGGGCTCAAGTATGAGGCGAATCAAAAGATTATGTGGATTCGTATTGGGCAGGAAGTGCCATTGATAGGAAGAGCACTTCGAGTTGCTACTTCAATATGGGATCAAGTGTGATCTCTTGGTTTGGCAGGATGGAGTCATGCATGACGCTGAGTATAGTTGAGGCAAAAGATGTTGCCACTTGCTATTTGGGAGGTAGTATGTTTCTTTTGAAAACTATTATCTGATTTGGTTGATCTGACTTGCATCTTGTTGTATGATGTAGAGAGGAGTAATGATCTAGATCAAGATCTATTGAAAGAAGTATTTCTAGCATAGCTGATGAGATAGGTTGCCCTCGGATGTAATCGGTCCTAGTGAATCTTGCAGGTCATCCTTGGACGTAATCATCCCTGGTGCGATTCTATGCTAGAAATGGCCAAAGTGAAGTTTGAGTACTTCAGGGAGAAGCTTGGTGTTCTTGAGATCGAGGTTCCCTCCAAGGGGAAATGATGAGACCGAGAGCCATTCTGACATGGGAGAGGATTAAGTTCCTTCCATGGTCATATGTAAGGGCTGAGCCATTCTATCATGGTGAGAGGATTTAGGTTCCTTCCATGTCAAATATGAGTGCTGAGCCATTCTGATGCGACTGTAGGATTGGTTCCTACATGATCAGATATAAGGGCTATTGCCATTTTGGGAATGGAGGTGCCTGGTCAGTTACCAGGAAAACTCAGTCTAGGACTGAGAAGCCATTCTGATGTGAGAGAGGGATGTGTTCCCACTTGATCAGATGTAAGGCATGAACCATTATGTCATGGCTAAAGGATTAGGTTCCTCCCACGTAAGATGTGAGTGTTGGACATTCTGACGAGTAGGTCAAATGTAAGGGAAACTACCATTATATGGGAGAATGGAGTCACCTGGTTAGTTACCAGGTAGCTCAGTCTGGGACTGGGGGCCATTATGATGCAATGGTAGGATTAGTTCCTACATGATCAGATGTGAGTGCATGCCCTTTCGATGCGATGTGTTTACACATGTTTGAATGTAAGTGCAATGCATTTTTGACAGGATGAGGTCAGATATAAGTGCTGAGCCATTCTGGTGTGATGTGTTTACACATGGTCAGATGTGAGTGTTGTGCCTTTCTGAAAAGATGGTGTCAGATGTAAGTGCAGAGCCTTTTTGATGCGATGTGCTTGCACATGATCCGATATAAGTGCTGAGCCATTCTGGTGCGATGTGTTTACACATGGTCAGATGTGAGTGCTGGGCCTTTCTGACAAGATGAGGTCGGATGTGAGTGTTGGGCGTGCCTTTCTGACAAGATGAGGTCAGATGTAAGAGCTGGGCAGGCCATTCTAACTTAAGTGTCAGATATAAGTGCTGATGAAGACCTACATGAAGGGTAGGCCTACAGGATTGACTCTGTAGAACTTCCTATGATGAGAAGAATGAAGAAGATAGCACCATTTGATTGAGATAGCAGAAGCGGTAATGATGATGATGATTCAGTGATGATTCAGCTTCGATGATGATCTAGATCAAGTGATGATCCAGAATTGATGATGATCCAACAGTGATGATCTAGACTTGATGATGATCTAGTAGTGACGATCCAGATCAAGTGATGATCTAGAGTTGATGATGATCCAACAGTGACGATCTGGATCAAGTGATGATCTAGTCTTGATGATGATCCAGCAATGACGATCCAGATCAAGTGATGATCTAGACTTGATGATGATCCAGCAGTGACGATCCAGATCAAGTGATGATCTAGACTTGATGATGATCCAACAGTGACGATCCAGACTTGATGATGATCCAGTAGTGATGATCTAGATCCAGTGATGATAATATAGATTCAGTGATGATCTAGATCTAGTGATGATGATCCAGATCTAGATGAAGATGACTTGAAGATGAAGATGACATGAAGATGAAGATTAATTGAAGATGAAGATGACTTGAAGATGAAGATGACTTGAAAATTAAGATGACTTGATGACAATCCAGATGATACAGAGAAGAATACTTGTGTTGATAAATTGTCTCAAGAGAATACCTTCCTAGTTAAGAGCGAGTGTTGATGTATTTGTAACTTTGGAATGTATTCATCCATATATCTTATGTATTGTACCCCGATGTTTATTATGGGATGTGTCTATAATGTAATTGAGTCATGTCATGCTCCGATGTTCCAATCGGGAAGTTTCTATAATGTGAAAGTCATGTCAAGTCATTATGGGTAACCCTCCTATTTTTCAAGGGTTGAAGTCCCCGCAGTTGTGGGGACCTAGGGTTATTAGACTATCCTAGTGAAGTCGACCTTAGGTGAGTCACTGTAAGTCGAGGCAATAGTCCCCACAATATAATTCAAGGTTAACCCTTCTAGTTGAGCAGAGGGCAAAGTCCCCACAAGTTGTGGGGCACAAGGGTTATTAGACACTCCTAGAGATGTCGGCTCTAGTAAGTAATTGTTAAGTGAGTTCGACATGTTGGAGTGTGCTTCAAGTGAACGGAAGAATATAAATAGAGAGTGAACCTCTCTATTTATCACACACACACTCACTCATTGGGGCGCATGAGTGAGAGAGGAGAAGCTCTCTCAGTGAGATAGAGAGAGACAAAAGTTGTGGAGATCATCTTTATGTTTTCAGGTTTTACTGCTGCCATTGGTGCTCATTCTATCTCTGAGGAAGTTGTGGGGTTTTCTCCTTTATGGTTTCCCCGAGGAAAATTCTTTGTGTCTCTTGTCTCTTGTTTTTTATTGTTGTGCATGTTATTCTCTTATTTAAAGATCCTAAGATCATAATTCTAGCTTAGAATGATAAAAATCTAACATGCTTGGGTAAATGTAATGCACTAGATCCTTGTACCAAGATTTAGGAGTAGTAAATATAGGACATAAATCAATAATGTTTAACTCCGCTTCATTCTCCCAATCACAATCTTAATTAGTATGACATTTCACAAGCAACTAACATAGTCCTTGACCTTTAATAATAGTGGATGGATTGAATTCTAAATCATACTCTTGTAGTGTTGTCACCTAGTTTCCTCTTCGCTCACCCCATTCTTTCTGTACGAAGAGGGACCTGACAGTCAGATGAGGAACAATCCCTTTTGTCCTATTTTTTAAAATATAAGGTCTCAATTGTTTTACTGCCTTGAAAACTGCGTATGCTTGTTTGTATACAGCAAGGTAATTCAATTCATCCCCTTGTAATCTGGTGGTCATAAACGGTATTGGGTATTCATCTCCCAATTCTCCTTTCTGTGTGAGCACTGCTGCAAGTGAGTTGTATGAAGAAAAAATATACAGAATAAAATATTTTTCAAAGTTGGGACTCCTTAGAGACAGTGCATGAGCTATCACTATTTTGATGTCCTTGAAAGCAACCTTCTCAACATCATTCCATTTGAATTGCACGCTTTTCTTCACCATTTGTTGCAAAGGTTTCACGATTTGTGCAAAATCCAATACAAACCTTCGAACAAAATTTATTGTACTGATAAAGGATTGCATAGATTTTTTATTATGGGGTAAGGGAATCTAAGATATAACTTCAATTCTTTCTTGTTCTATGGAGATTCCCTTCTTTGAAATAATATGACCCGATAATTTTCCTTCCAATATTGCGAAAATGCTTTTCTTTGGATTTAAAGATATGCAATATTTTCTACAGCGATCCAAATTTTGTTTTAAATGAAAATCATGATCTTCTCTTTTCTTAAAGAAAACCGTCACATTGTCTAAGTACACCACCACAAAGTGGCCAATTAGTCCTCGGAATATGCCATATCCATGGCCCTTTGAAATGTAGCTCCATCATTTATGAGATGAAAGGGAATTCTTCTATAAGAAAACATTCTCCACTTCGTATGAAATGTAGTCTTCATTCTATCTTGTCCGCCCTCCAATACTTGATTATATCCTGAAAATCTATCTAAAAGGGAGAAAAACTATGAGCCCGACACCATTTGAAGAATTTGTTCCATCACTAGAACTAGATAGTTGTCTTTATCTGAAGCTCTATTCATATTTCAGAATTCAACACACAACCTTATTTCTCCTAACTTATTTCTTACTGGAACCAAATTAGCCACCCATTCTGAATGTCGGACTTTGAAAATAATCTTTGCATCGAGTAACTTCTTTACCTCATTTTGGATTAATGTAACGTCCCCATATCCCATAATGTAGATAAATTAAAATTTTAACTTAAGGACCCCTGTTCTCCTTCAAAACACATGGAATGGATGTTAGCACACACTTAAAACTCACTCTTAGGCTTAGAAACCACTGTTACAGTCGTTTCACCCTTGACATCTCCTTTCTGCGACTAGAATGATCATTTATGCACTAGACCTGCCCTTTTCGCACTTCGCCTTCTGCCTTCCACACTTTCGATCTCTGCCTTTCCGACCTCAAAAATTGGGAGCCGAAAAATCAAAGGTTCAATGAATTGAATTATTAGCCTTCCACCTTCCGTGCTTCCGCTTTTCGCCCTTCTAACCTTAAAAATATGAAATTGGAAACCTAATGTGCGACGAGAAAATTTCAACAATATTCCGCCTTCAACCTTTCGCACTTTCGCTTTTCGCCTTCCACACCTCGGAACTCGGAAATTGAAAACTCAATGTGTGAGGGAACATTTAACGGCTCTTCCACACTTCTGCTTTCCACCTCCCACACTTCTGAACTTCAATTTCCCTTTTCGCCTTCTGCAGGCAGATCCCGGGGTGTGGAAACACAACGATTCTACCCTGTTCAACTTTTCCTCTTTCAATTTTCGCCTTCTGCAGGCGGATTCCAAGGGGCAGAAACTCAACGATTCTTACCTTAGCTTCATTTTTGTCCCTGTAACAGGATTCTAACCTCCATGAACTTAGGAAAATGCATCACAGAAACACAAGGCATGTACAAAATTCAAATACATAAAACATACAAGGAATAACAATCAAATACAGGGACATTCATACACAAGTAACCCTCTACTTGATCATCAACAAGCTTCCAACATGAACATAGCAATTCATAGGTAAATACATTGCATAACCAAGATGGAAAAATAATACTTATCTTGATGATTAAGTTGTCCCACAACTAGCTATGTTGCTGCAACGTTCCACCCAACCATAGGCTAGTGTGTTCATTAATCTCTCAACACACTGCCACCCCTGAGCTGGGCATGTTTTCCACAAGGAACTAGGGAACAACAGACTTACACACAGCCAAACCAAAGTACACACACAGTCAATCCAACCTTCAGTTGGATTTATTAGAATTTCTAGCCAAGATAACACCAAGTTGGGTTTATTAGGTTGCAAGCTTACAAGCCAAACACTGTTGGGTTTATCAGACTGTTCACAACCAAGCCATCAATCATTTTAAGGACCAACTAAGCCAATAGATGGGTTTATCAGGCTACAAACCAAGCCATCATTCAAGTTGGGTTTATCAGTCTGACCAACTAAGGATTACTCACAAGGAAAAACACAACAAGACACAACCAATCCAACAGATGGGTTTATCAGGCTACCAGCCAAGCCATCCTTCAAGTTGGGTTGATCAGGTTGCTAAGGCAGTGGATAGGAAGAAATTCTAAGCTAGTGATCTCATCCACAAAGATAAGGACACCCTCACAAGATCTATTTGGCCTGGAATCCACGTTTTCTACACACTCAACACAAGGAAGTGTCCCCTTCTCTGCTCCATAATCCCTCGGGCTACCCCTTCCCTTCCAGTTCTCTTCAAGATGTGCAGATAAGATTCACCAGCCACTCTTATCTTATTTTGAGGTTCCACACTAGGTTTATCAAGCACATTCTACATCTATTTCACTCCTAAGTCTTGCATACAGTTCAGACCCAAACCATGGTGCACAACACAACAAACCACAGGGAAAACATAGGCACATAGGCTTCACTCTGTAACACAAAGATAATAGTATTTACTTACATCCACAATGTCACTCAAAAAATCACTGCAAAACCACAGATGACCACACTTTCTCATAAAATCAAGTGATCTCCACTGCTCATTCACTAAGAAAAATCAAGGATACCACCGAACCTCCGCGCGGATGAGGAAGGATGAACGCACAGCGTGCATGAATAGAAACACCACTCCCTCCCGTAGGCTCTCCCAACAGTGTGAATAATTCCCCCATATTTCAGCGTGACTCAGGGATGAGGGGACTAGAACGCATTCCCACATGGGTTTACTTACTGCAGAAACAAGAACATGGCCTCCCAGGCTACATACCTACATACTTGTAGGCTTGCTCGGTCAAGCCATCAGACTTCCATGCATTTTTCTGCCCAAGGCATTCACTACCTCAATCAACTTTTGGAATAAATTAATGATTGAGGACAGAGGATAAAAGGGTAGCTGAGGGTACATGGGTTTCCCCATTGACACCTAGTCACATCCTATTGGCTCAAGGAGTTTGACTAAATCCCTACCATATCGCTTATGGAACCATGCCCCCATTTCTTTCACATTGTAGTTCCATAGATAGCTACGGTATTTTATTAAATTGTACATTTACATGATATTCAAAATCCTCTATGCTTGACTTAGCACCAAAACCATAGGTATCAACCTTGATCACCTATGCACAAAACACCATATCAATGGCAGGGCCTTCTCCTTGATCTCCATCCCATGATCTCAATACAATATATACATCAAGTACAATCTTAATACCATGGGGTCAAAACTGGTGTATTACAATCCCCTCCCCCTACAACAACATTGTCCTCGGTGCTTTACAAAAATTGAACATAAATGCTACACTGGCACCACCATAGTGCTCTGCAAAATTGAAAAAAAATGGATGTGTCAATAGCATGGCATCCTCTAGCTCCCAAGTAGCTTCCTCGGGACCGTAGTGCTCCCATTGCACCTTTACCTGTGCTATGGCTAGATTTCGGAGCATGGTGACCTTCCTATCGAGGATGTGTAATGCCTCGGTTTGGAACTCTCCCATGGGTTCCAACTGGATCACATCCCAATTAATCACATGGTTAGGATCATGTACATATTTCTTAATCAAAGAAACATGAAAATAATTATGAGCTCTAGTGCTAGCAGCCAATGCAAGTCTATATGCAATTGGCACTGTTCTCTCAAGCACTTCAAACGACCCACAATATCTAGGTGACAACTTGGCACAAATTCCAATATTCAAGGAGCTCTTCCTTGCCATCACTCTGAAGTATACATGATCCCCAACACTGAACTCTCTGCCAACCCTATTCTTATCAGCATAGCTTTTCTATCTGTCTTGGGGTGCTTTGAGATTCTGCCTGATCTTTGCAACCTCCTACTCCATCTCCTTGAGAAATTATGGACCAAGCACAATCTTGTTCACTGGATTATCCCAAGTCAGAGGTGTCCTACACCTTCTTCCATACAAATCTTCATAAGGACTCATCTGTAAGGATGCTTGTTGTCCATTATTATAAGCAAATTCTACCAAGTGTAGATAATCCGCCCACTTTGATGGTTTTTCCATGTATGTATTCAATCACTTGATTCACTCTCTTTGTTTGTCCATCAATATGACGATGGTAGGCAGTGTTGAAGTTCATATTTGTACCCAAATCTACAAACAAACCCTGCCAAAAATTGGAAGTGAACTTAGGATCCCTGTCGGAGACTATTGTCTTCAGCAGTCCATGCAATTTGCAAATCTCCTTCATGAATATTTTTTCAATATCATCAATATTATCTATGGAATTAAATGGTATAAAATGTGCTTCCTTTGTCAACTTAACCACCACAACCATGATGGAATCATGTTGCCTCCAAGCCATTGGCAATCCTGTAATAAAATCCATGGAAATAACTTCCCATTTCCATTCTGGAACTCACAAAGGCTGCAACAAACCTACTAGGTGTCGATGCTCAACCTTCACCTGCTGACATTTCATCCACCTTGAAATTTACTCAGCAATGTCCTTCTTCATTCTTAGCCAAAAATACTGCTTTATGGCTATAGTAATTGTCTTCTTATAGCCTCGTTGACCAGAATATGGATCTTGATGGATTTCATCCATAACAAATCTCCTCAAATCTGCTATAATTGGAATATAAATTCTATTTTTATAAGTAAGAATCCCATATTCTCCCTATTTATATCCCGCATACCTCCTCTCAAGACTTTGTTGCTGCAATTTGTCTTTTATCTGCACATACAATTAATCTTCAGTAGCATGATTAGCAATCTGATGTCTCGGATTTGATTGGAAAATACTAGAGATGCCAAGTGCATTTCATGAACCTTCCTACTAAGTGCATCAACCACTTTATTATGTTTTCTTTTTATTTGCTTGATCTCAAAATAAAACTCACATAAAAACTCCATCCATCTAGATTTCCTAGCATTTAAAGTAGGTTGATCAAAAAAATATTTAAGACCACAGTGGTATGTCCTCTACTCAAATTTTCTGCCCATTAAGTAATGCCTCCACACCTTGAGAGCATGTACTATGGCTGCGAGTTCTAAATCATGAGTGGCATAGTTCTTCTCATGATCTTTCAACTTTATTGACTCATAACATACCACGTGGTTGTCTTTCATAAGAACCCCTCTAAGTACTTGACCACATGCATCAGTACACACCACAAAATCCTTTTTCTAGGTCTACAATTTTCAGAATGGGTGCAGTTGTAAGAAGACTCTTCAACTCCTAGAAACTTTCCTCACATCTTGGTGTCCATTCAAACTTCATCCCCTTCTTTTGCAAAGAAGTGATGGAATGTGCAAACTTAGAGAATCCCTTAATGAATCTCCTGTAGTAAAATGCAAGGCCCATAAAATATCTTACATATGTCACATTGCTCGGAGTAGGCCAATTCATAATGGCCTCAATCTTCTCAGGGTCTACAGATATACTCTCATCTGAGATAATGTGACCCAAATAATGAATCCTATCTTTATAGAAGTCACATTCACTCAACTTTGCATACAACTTATGCTCCCTGAGAAATTGTAATGTCAATCTCAGATGTTCTTCATGCTCTTCCACATTCTTAGAATAAATAGCAATGTCATCAAGGAAAACAAGAACAAACTTGTCCAAATACCTGTTGAATACACTATTCATAAGGAACATCAATGTAGTTGGTTCATTAATGAGACATAATGGTATCAAAACAAACTCATAATTTCCATACCTTGTTCTGAAGGTTGTCTTATGAATGTCTTCATCCTTGATTCTTACCTGATGGTAACCAGACCTCGAGTCAATCTTGGAAAATACATTTTCTCCTCTCATTTGACCAAAGAGGTCGTCAATCCTAAGAAAAGGGCATTTAATCTTCACTATGACTTTTTTCAACTGTTTGTAATCAACACACAACCTGATTGTACCAACTTTCTTCTTCACAAACAGAACTGGTGCTCCCCAAGGAGACACACTCGACCTGTATACTTCTTTTCCAGCAACTCTTGCAGTTCCATCTTCAGATCTATCATTTTCAGTGTACTCATCTTGTAGGGTGTCTTAGACACTGGTGCTGCTCCTGGAATAAGTTCAATTGTTAAGTCAATGTCCCTATTTAGAGGAAGCCTTGGAATTTCATCCAGAAACACCTCCCTGAATTCCTGCAACACATGATATTCCTCCAGCCTAGGAGTTTCATTCTCTTCTTCCTCCAACACATGGGCTGCATACAACTTGCACCCTTTCCTACAGAACTTCTTCAACTGCATTGCGGAAATTTTCCTAACAAAAATCACCTTTGGAATGCTTCTTACAATCCTTAAGTTTCCTTCCTCATCTAAGCACTCAAAATCTTGTTGTAACAATCAAGATTTACCCTGTGTGCTTCGAACCAATCCATTCCAATGGGGATATCATAGGAACCGAGTGGTAGAACATTCATATCTACATAACTGATCAATACGTCCATAACTAATGGACACTTTTTCTACCACTTCATTGACCTTTCTCTTTGTCCCAGTGGCTAGTTGAACAAACCATGACTTGTTAGGATTTAACTTCTTAAAAGCACAAATATCAACTACTCTAGGAGTAATGTAATTGTGAGTAGATCCAGGGTTAATTAAAATAAAAATGGAGTGCTCAGCAATATTACCTACAACTTCAGTCACAGTTGATTGATGATCTTCCTGGCAGTCCTCTAGTGCTGCATAAATCCTAGGGACAGTCCTTGCAACCCGACCCACAGTTTCTACTTCTTGAATGTTATGAGCTTTCCTTACAAACCCATCCCCAAGTGGACAATTCATGTGCATGTGGGGTCCTCCACATTTTCGACATTGAAGAGGTTCTTTGTTTTGTTGTGGATCTCTTGGCTTCCCCCCCATCACTCTGGATGGTGGATTCACAGCTTTTGATGGTTGCCATTGTTGAAACCTGAAGTGAGGAGGTCTGAAACCTTTCTTCCTCTAATCAGACTTTTCATTTCTCTTGTCCTTCCAAGCCTTATGGACATAAGATTTTCTCTTGCTTTACTCATAGAAATACTTATCTTTCCTTATTGATTCTTCCAGAGTTTTAGGTTCATAAAACTCAATTTTGTCTTTGTAGGCTTGAGGTAGCCCACTCAGAAAACGTTGGATTTTCACTTTGTCATCCCTAATATACCTAACATATGTCAACAGTTCCAAGAACTTGTTGGCATACTCTTCCATTGTCTGTTGTCCCAATTTCAGCTCATGTAATTCTTTGATCTTGTCATCATAATACCTGTCAGAGAGGTACTTATGCCTGAAGTATTTCTTGAATTGTTTCCAAGTGATTTTCCTTTCACTAGTCTTCTTTACCTTCGTGAGGTGATCCCACCAAATGGATGCTCTTCCATTCAGATTTAAGATGGTTACTCTAGCCTTAATATTTTCTGAATAGTCTTGGATTTGGAAATATTTCTTCATCCCAAGAAGCCAAGATTCATCTTCTTGTCTAGTATTTACCTCACCGTTAAAGGTAGCAGGCCTTGCCTTTTTGAACTCGTCACTTGAACTATTTTTTGTAGCACCTATTTTTCTTTTCTCTTTGAGATGAAGAGATGAAACCTCCAGTGGATCCTTTTGAGTCAAAATACCTACTAGAAGACCTCTTCCTCCCTCTGGAACTGCTCTTACTACCTTCTGGTTTTTTTGTACGACGCCCAGAGCTCATCCGCCTTTGGATGTATGTCAAACTCTACAGCATGGTTGCATTCAGCTGATGCTGCTCTTCCTGAGATTTAATCAGGCTTCTCATGGTCACTACAATATCTGGCAGCGTCTCTAGAAATCTCCTTCCATTAGACTCTGTATCAACATTTCCAACTTGGATGTTTTCCCCCATAGCATCTTCCTCTTGCTCATAGGGATTATGTGCATCGTTCATGTCATAAGTTCTCATGGATGAGCCAAAACTGACTTTTCCAATCTGCACTGTGACTTTGCAAAAACTTTTAACATCATAATTTGTTAGTTGCGTAGTAGCTTCAGAATTAAAAACCATTTACTTACTGTCACATATCCCATTTAGGCCCTAGCGCTGCAATCAGCAACTCTGATACCACAATGTAGTGTACTACAATGTTGGTATCAGAGGGTACTCTTATCTCTCTTAAATGCTCATTCTATCCCATTTAGGCCCAATGCTGCAGCCCACAACTCTGATACCACAATGTAACATCCCCATACCCCATAATGCAGATAAATTAAAAATTTTACTACAAGGACCCATGTTCTCCTTCGAAACATGGGGCATGGATGTTAACACACACTTCAACCCTCATGGCTTGGAAACCACTGTAACAGTCATTCCACCCTTGACAGATCCCTTCTGCAAATGAAATGATCATTTCTACACTAGACTTTCCCTTTTCTCACTTTGCCTTCTCCTTCCACACTTCTGCTCTCCGTCTTTCCGACAAGTTCAACAAAGTGAATAGTCAGCCTTCCGCCTTCCACCTTCCGCACTTTTTCTTTCCACCCTTCTGACCTCGAAAATAAAAAATCAGAAACCTAATGTGTGATGGGAACATTTAAACACTCATCCGCCTTCTGCCTTTCACACTTCCGCTTTCCTCCTTCCGCACCTCGGAACTTGGAAATAAAAAAATCAATGTGTGACGAAACATTTAACGAATCTTCCGCACTTCCGCCTTCCGCATTTCCACTTTCCGCCTTCCTCACTTCGGAACTCGAAAATTGGAAAGCACACACTTTGCCTTGTTTTAAAATTTCATTTCATCCTCTCACCTTCCTCCTTTCGTAGGAAGATCCCGGTGTTATCTCCTCAAATAAATTATTCAAATTTATTTTATTAAGAGGTAGAAATTCATTAGGAAAAACTTTATTAAATTTTTTCAGGCTCATTTTAATGAGTTCTAACTTGTAAATATTTTTAAAAAAACTTTGAAGTTAGTCTTTATTTCAAAAAACTCAAAACACAGGTTTTTGTGGCTAAGCATTGTTTCAAAACGGTCTCTAAGCCACCAAAAGCGGACTTTCAGCAACTAAGACCAAAATTTCAGGGCGCTCCAAGCCACCGAAATTGGCATTTTTACTATGAAAAGTCATCATTTCTAAATGACGATTCTGAGCGACTGGAGAATCATTTTGAAAAATTCTCAGAGGTTTTTGTTCCTAACATGCCATAGAACAATAAATTCTCTTAGTTTCCCTACAGGTGTCACATATTGGGAGAATTGAATCCATCTTTGAGCCCTAAATTTGAGATCTCAGAATTCCCTTGTTTGACATGTGTTTTTGAAATAAAAATGTCAGGAAAATTAAAATGAATATCAAATAAATGAGAGAGTTTTTTTCTCATAACAAACCAAATAAAAATAACCTCTCTCATATTTGAAAAATATGTTTTAATTTGAGGGATATAGGTCAATCTCTGAGCAGCATATTATCCAGAAATTTCTGCATTTTCGAGCCACCTCACAAATTCGGATTTGAGATAGGAAAAGAGGTTATAAAATCCATCTTTTGAGGATATTGAATCTGATTTGTAAAGCTTATTTAACCTCATTGTAGAATCATTGTAAGGGGTTCAACTTCAGAGACTATTAGACACTTTTTGTATTCAAGCTTCTCATGTTCTTGTCAATTAATACAAGATCTTTTGCCATTACATGTTCAGATTTCATCTTCTTTCTATTCTATACTTGTGTTTGGATGTTTAATTCATGTTTATTCTATTTAACTAATACAAGATAGCTAGCATCCTATCTCTGTGTGGATAATTGGAATTGCAAGTATCTTTCCTTGTTATGATTAGCCATTCATATGTAAGTGCTTTATGTGTGAATCTACCACCATAGTGAGAATTCTTCATTTATTCACCTTTATTACAAACCCTCTGAACATTGATAGTTAGAAGCCTTGTCTATTTGGTTGAGTTTATGCATGTCTTGAGAGAGTGAGGTCTTATTTGTCATCTGACTTGATCCATTGAGTAAACCATTGAACAAATATTGAAGCTACCAAGCATCTTCGAGCTGCAACCTAGAAGAGTTTCCTCGAGAGATAACAAATTGACATAGTTGTCGAGGAGAGGAGATTGAAGCTCAGCTTCCTTGGGAGATGACATTAGCTCCAACTTTGATGATAGACAAATATTGGGCACATTTTCAGTTGTAATCATCTATTTGGTTACTCCATGAAGGATGGATTTAGTGGCGACTCCATTGCTTAGAAATATGTTGGCGACTCCATTGGTACTAAATGAACAAGATCTTAGCAAAGAGGTATGCATTTTCTGATTTCTCAAATATTTCTGGTTACCCTAATCCAGTGCCTAGTAGAGATGAATGGGAAAATAGTATTCCCAGATTTCGAGGAGAAGAGTGGGAAGTGCCAGCTGAACACTTACTGGATTTTCATGAATTTATTCATCGGTTGCAAGTTGTCATGAGGATGTTCAGATCAAGCTCTTTTGGTATTCTTTAGAGGGGATTGCTTGTGATTAGTACCGGTCCCTTCCTATTTCCATTATCAGCTCTTTGGCAGATTTTCATGCTGCCTTTCATTTGTTTTGCAGAGGAATATTTTCAGATGATCTTTTATATTCTGAATGATGTCATGAATTCAATTTATTGAATAAAGAACTAAACATTCATGAAGAGTATGTTGCAATAGGGGACACCTCTTATTGTGACCAAGATATTAATGAAATTCAGGATGATAACCATAGTACAGATGCTTTTGACATTGTATCAAATGAATCTACTGACTTAGGCTGTCATGAAGATGAGATTGTACCCTTTGGCAACCCCAAATATAATGAACATATTTTTATATCAGCATGTGACAGATTTGAATATGCAGCAGATAGTAAGGGCAGCCCTCAGTTTTTTGATCTGCAAACAAAGGAAGAGTGCAATAGATATGAGGAGGAAGATGATGATCCAAAAATACCAGATCAGCAATTCATCATGCATTCTTGTCAGTTAGATGTTAAGCAATCTACAGTTAACATGGAGATCATTGAAAGCAGTCAGCAAAATCATTTCATTTAGTTGGAACAACAACATGGAGAGGTATTTCTTTGTGACATTTACGACCCTAATGCTGATTATTTGGAATCTATAAGCAGCATAAATGTCAAAATATTTTTGGCAGACGATAGCTGGTTATATCACCCTTTCAAACTACATTGTTGCATGCAATAGTTTCATTTATATTTCAGGTCAAGATCAAGGATAAGTTCAGCAGATCGGTTTCTGACATGGCTTCATTGGGAGCATGATGTAACTTGATAAGAAGCCTCTACTGATTAGAATTAGGAGTAGGAAAGAGAATAAGCTATTTATATGAGTAAGTAGACTTTTCCAGTTATTGGTTGTTGAATAAGCAGGACAGGTTGCATGCATGCTACAGGTTTCCAGGGGATCAGTTGTAAAGGCAGCTCTTGAAAGGTGTTCAAAAGAAGATTGTACTCCTCACTCCATGCCCAATGGAACACTAGACTAGGTTCTGTATTTTGTTGTCCAGGAAAGGCATCGGATCTGTGGTTCTTGCATCCTCATAGGGAGGATTCCATCCCCGAGTAGGAGCCATATTTTATCTCCTCAAATAAATTAGTCAAAATTATTTTATTAAGAGGTAGAAAGTCATTAGGAAAAACTTTATTAAATTTTTTCAGGCTCATTTTAATGAGTTCTAACTTTTAAATATTTTTAAAAAAACTTTGGAGTTAGTCTTTATTTCAAAAAATCAAAACACAGGTTTTTGTGGCTAAGCATTGTTTCAAAATGGTCTCTAAGCCACCAAAAACGTACTTTCAGCAGCTAAGACCAAAATTTCAGGGCGCTCCAAGCCAGCGAAATTGGTGTTTTTACTGTAAAAATGCATCATTTTAAAATGATGATTTTGAGTGCCTTGAGAATAATTTTACAAAACGGTCAGATATTTTTATTCCTAACATGTCAGAGAACAATAACCTCTCTCAGTTTTTCTACAGGTGTTACAGATTGCGAGAATCGAATCCTTCTTTCAGCCCTAAATTTCAGATCTCAGAATTCCCCTGTTTGACACATGTTTTTGAAATACCGATGTCGGGAAAATTAAAACGAATATAAAATAACAGAGAGCCTTTTTTTCTCATAACAAACCAAAGAACAATAACCTCTCTCATTTTTCCAAACTAGGTTTTGATTTGAGAGATATAGGTCAATCTCTGAGCAGCATATTTCCAGAAATTTCTGCATTTTCCAGCCACCTCACTAATTCAGATTTGAGATAGGAAAAGAGGTTATCAGATCCATCTTTTGAGGATATTGAATCTGATTTGTAAAGATTATTTAAGCTCATTGAAGAATAATTGTAAGGGGTTCAACTTCAGAGACTCTTAGACACTTTTTGTATTCAAGCTTCTCATGTTCTTGTCAATTAATACAAGCTCTTTTGTCATTACATGTTCAGATTTCATCTTCTTTCTGTTCTATACTTGTGCTTGGATGTTTAATTCATGTTTATTCTATTTACCTAATACAATATATTTGTCATCCTATCTCTGTGTGGATAATTGGAATTGCAAGTATCTTTCCTTGTTATGATTAACCATTCATATGTAAGTGCCTTATGTGTGAATCTGCCAGCATAGTGAGAATTCTCCATTTATTCATCTTTATTACAAACCCTTTGAACATTGATAGTTAGAAGCCTTGTCTATTTGGTTGATTTTATGCATGTACTGAGTGAGTGAGGTATTATTTGTCATCTGACTTGATCCACTGGGTAAACCATTGAAAAAATATTGAAGTTACCAGGCATCTTCGAGCTGCAACCTAGAAGAGTTTCCCGAAGAGATAACAAATTGGCGTCGTTGCCGAGGAGAGGAGATTGAAGCTCAGCTATCCTAGGAGACGACATAAGCTCCAGATTTGATGATAGATAAAGACTGGGAACATTTTCGGTTGTAATCATCTATCTGGAGACTCCATGAAGGACGGATTCAGTGGCGACCCCATTGCTGAGAAATCTGTTGGCGACTCCATTGGTACGACATGAACAAGATCTTAGCTAAGAGGTATGCATTTTGTGATTTCTCACATATTTCTAGTTACCCTAATCCAGTGCCTAGAAGAGATGAATGGGAAAATAGTCTTCCCATATTTCAAGGATAAGAGTGGGAAGTGTCAGCTGAACACTTGCTGGATTTTCATGACTTAATTCATCGATTGCAAGTTGTGCACGAGGATGTTCAGATCAAGCTCTTTTGGTATTATTTAGAGGGAATTGCTCATGATTGGTACCGGTCCCTTCCTATTTCCAGTATCATCTCTTTGGCATATTTTCATGTTGCCTTTCATTTGTTTTGCAGAGGAATATTTTCAGCTGATCTTTTATATTTTGAATGATGTCATGAATTCAATTTATTGAATAAAGAACTAAACATTCATGAAGAGTATGCTGCAATAGTGGACACCTCTTATAGAACTAAACATTCATGAAAAGTATGTTGCAATAGTGGACACCTCTTATTTTGACCAAGATATTAATGAATTTCAGGATGATAACCATAGTACATATGCTTTTGACATTGTATCAAATGCATCTACTGACTTAGGTTGTCATGAAGATGAGATTGTCCCCTTTGGCAACCCCAAAGATAATGAACATATTTTTATATCAGCATGTGACATATTTGAATATGCAGCAGATAGTAAGGGAAGCCCTCATTTTTTTGATTTGCAAACAAAGGAAGAGTGCAACAGATATGAGGAGGAAGATGATGATCCAAAAAGTTCAGATCAGCAGTTCTGTTATCACTCCAGGAAACTCCTCTAGGTTGTAGCTCGAGGATGCCTGGTAACTTACAATGTTTTTAGGGTTTTTGATATGGATCAAGTCAGTTGACCTATATAACCTTTCCACTCTCAAGGCATGCATAAAACTCACTCATTTACAAGGCTTTTAGTTACAATTGCTCAAAAGTTGACAATAAGGTGCAGGGGTGAAGAACTCCTCAGGCTGGCAGACTTACATACAAAACACATATAAATGGCTAAATCATGACAAGGATGGAACTTAGAAATCAAATTGCACTAACCAACCAATAGGATGAGAGCTATCAGCTTTTTAATCAATTTGAAAATGACCTAAATACACATTCTGGCATAAGTACAGTAAAGAAAGAGATGATGGCTCAACAGATCATAACAAAAGAGCTTATATTCATGAGTAAGTAATATGAGAAGCATGAAAGCATTATAGGATTATAAATCCCCGAATTTGAACCTTTTTCATAACATCAGTCTTAGGATTTATAGCCTTTTACAAAATATACAGATCCTAAAAACTTGGATCTATTTTTGACAAAATAAACAAAAGAAACAATTTTTGCAATTTAGGGCTTGAAACCCTAATTAACTAATTGTCTACTTTAACTAAAGAATTAGTCTACTGAATGATCATTTAGATAATTGAAATAGTTGCTGGTGATTACTGTTGCTGGTCCTCTGCCAGTTAAACCATTGATTTCTCTTTGACAACTAGGGTTGGTGGCTTTTGGTGTTGTTATGTCATAGTAGATCTCAAACAGACCCTTTCATGATGCTTCTCTCAGTGTATTTTATCTTTAGAGTGCGTCCTTGAGCCATCTGCAATTTCCTAAAACCGGTCCTGTATGCCAAAAAATTGCTTTTAAGCCTTTGTCTGCTTTCGGTGGTTAAGAGGCCCTTCTATCGGAACCGTTAGCTACCGAAAGTCGTGATTTCGATGGCTAATGAACTGCCCTAGTGTCTGCCTAAGCCACCGAAAACCCTGTTTTACAAAAATTATTAGGTTTTCCTCAAAAATGTCTTTTCAGACCTATTTTCTTAGCTTTCTTCTTCTGCAAGCTTTGTGTTAGGAGTGTTGATAGTGCCTTGGCTAGTTTCAGAAGGCTGGATACTAACTATTGCCTCAGCTACGGTTTCTAAGGTGGGGTGGCTGCTAGGGTTTGCCTTGGCTTCCTTCATTTGTATTTTTTGGAGCCTAATTAACCTGTATGATATATTATTTTCCTTCATGAACCTCAGTGTTCTCCTGACCTGCTTGAATTTAGAAGAATAAGGAGGCTGTTAGTTGTTGTTGCCCTATTAGGTCAACTTTTGCCCTAAAAATTTGGCCAAAATGCTGAAAAATGAGGCTCAGAGATGGGTTTGTTCCTTCAAATATGTGACACATGTTTATAAACTGAAAGAGGTTTTTGTAGACTGTTTTATTTTTAGAAAAAACCTCTCTCCATTTTTTGGAATTCATTTTAATTTTCCCGGGATATGGATTTCAAAAACATGTGTCAAACAGGAAATTATGAGATCCGAAAATTAGGTCTCAGAGATGGATTCAATTATTCCAATATGAAACACATGTAGGAAAAATGAGATAGATTATTATTATCTAACCTATTAGGAACAAAAACCTCTGAGCGTTTTTCAAAATTATTCTCCAGTCGCTTATAATCATCGTTTTAAAATGATGCCTTTTCATAGGAAAACGCCCCTTTTGGTGGCTTAGAGCGTCTTGAAATTTCGGTCTTAGCAGCCGAAAGTCTACTTTTAGTGGCTTAGAGACACCTTGAAACCACGCTTAGCCACTGAAACCTGTGTTTTGAGTTTTTTTTTAGCGGGCTTTTCCCCCAACGTATTTCATTCACTTTCGGTGGTTAATGCCTTCCTGGAAACACTCGCTAAGCTGCCGAAACCAAGGATTTTTGGTGGCTAATGAGTTGTTGGAAAGCTCGCCTAAGCCACCGAAAGTCCTTTTCCCAAAAATTTACAAAGAATGTCATCAACAGGATTTTGGTGGATAACATGGTCCTATGTTAAACTTTTCGGTGGCTAATGAGTTGTCAAAAATCTCGCCTAATCCACTGAAAGCTAAAACTTTCAAATTTATTAAATAACAGAACATTAGATATCCCAAATTTTTTAGTCACCCCAGTATCTTTCATAATATGACCTGAAATCTTCATCCTATCAAAAAATAAATTGTATGAGTGAACTTAATGAAAATAAATTTATTCTGGGAGATAACAAGTTCATTGCGCATTCTTCTCAGTTAGAGGTTGAGAAATCTACAGTTAACATGGAGATCACTGAAAGTAGCCAACAGCAGCATTTCATTCAGTTGGAACAACAACGTGGAGAGGTATTTCTTCATGAAATTTATGACCCTATTGCTATTTATTTGGAATCTATAAGCAACATAAATTTCAAAATATTTTTGTCAGATGATAGCTGGTTCTGTCACCCTTTCAAACTACATTACTACATGCTATGGTTTCATTTATTTTTTGGGTCAAGATCAAGGATAGGTTCAGCAGATCAGTTTCTAGCATGGCTTCATTGGAAGCATGATGTCACTTGATAAGAAGCCTCTACTAATTAGAATTAGGAGTAGGAAAGAGAATAAGCTCTTTATATGAGTAAGTAGACTTTTCCAGTTATTGGTTGTTGAATAATTAGGACAGGCTATAGGCATGCTATAGGTTTGTATGGGATCAGTTGTAAAGGCAGCTCTTGAAAGGTGTTCAAAAGAAGATTGTACTCCTCACTCCATGCCCAATGGAACACTAGACTAGGTTCTGTATTTTGTCATCCAGGAAAGACATCAGATCTGTGGTTCTTGGAACCTCACAGGGAGGATTCCATCCCGGAGTATGAGCCAGATATTATCTCCTCAAATAAATTAGTCAAATTTATTTTATTAAGAGGTAGAAAGTCATTAGGAAAAACTTTATTAAATTTTTTCAGGCTCATTTTAATGAGTTCTAACTTGTAAATATTTTTTTTAAAACTTTGGAGTTAGTATTTATTTCCAAAAACTCAAAACACAGGTTTATGTGGCTAAGCGTTGTTTCAAAATGGTCTCTAAGCCACCAAAAGCGGACTTTCAGTAGACCGGAATTTCAGGGCGGTCCAAACCACCGAAATTGGTGTTTTTACTATGAAAAGTCATCATTTTCAAATGATGATTATGAGAGACTGGAGAACCATTTTGCAAAACACTCAGAGGTTTGTTTTTCTAACATGTCATAGAACAATAACCTCTCTCATGTTTCTTACAGGTGTCATATATTGGGAGAATCGAATCCATATTTGAGCCCTAAATTTCAGATCTCAAAATTCCCTTATTTGACACATGTTTTTTAAATATAGATGTCGAGAAAATTAAAATGAATCTCAAATAACGGAGTGAGGTTTTTTCTCACAACAAACCAGATAACAATAAACTCTCTCTGTTTTCCAAAATATGTTTTGAGTTGAGAGATATAGGTCAATATCTGAGAAGCATATTTCCAGAAATTTCTGCATTTTCCAGCCACCTCATAAATTCGGATTTGAGATAGGAAAAGAGGTTATCAGATCCATCTTTTGAGGATCTTGAATCTGATTTGTAAATATTATTTAATCTCATTAAAGAATCATTGTAAGGGGTTCAAATTTGGAGACTCTTAGACACTTTTTGTATTCAAGCTTCTCATGTTCTTGTCAATTAATACAAGCTCCTTTGTCATTACATGTTCAGATTTCATCTTCTTTCTATTATATACGTGTGCTTGGATGTTTAATTCATGTTTATTCTATTTACCTAATACAAGATAGTTGTCATCCTATCTCAGTGTGGATAATTGGAATTGCAAGTATCTTTCCTTGTTATGATTAGCCATTCATATGTAAGTGCCTTATGTGTGAATCTGCCATCATAGTGAGAATTCCTCATTTATTCACCTTTATTACAAACCCTCTGAACATTGATAGTTAGAAGCCTTATCTATTTGGTTGACTTTTTGCATGTCTTGAGTGAGTGAGGTCTTATTTGTCTTCTGACTTGTTCCACTAAGTAAACCATTGAAAAAATATTGAAGTTACCAGGCATCTTCGAGCTGCAACCTAGACGAGTTTCCTGGAGAGCTAACAAATTGGCGGTGTTGTCAGGGAGAGGATATTGAAGCTCAGCTTCCCTGGTGTTTATGCCAG
This sequence comes from Pseudotsuga menziesii, assembly GCA_001517045.1. Taxonomy (NCBI): domain Eukaryota; kingdom Viridiplantae; phylum Streptophyta; class Pinopsida; order Pinales; family Pinaceae; genus Pseudotsuga; species Pseudotsuga menziesii. Next base: position 215,336 of record LPNX010161125.1, on the reverse strand, counting down.
AAATTGTTTCCAGACTACAAAGAAACAAGCCAACATAATCTCAAATATTCAATCAAACAAAACTAGGTTTTTAGGGTTTTTAAAAGGTTTTTCTGGTTGTGAAGTTTGGTGACAAGAGAGAATACATTCATAACCCAAATAAGAACTAAATCATAAGTAAAGAAAAACTGAGATGCATAACATAATAACCATGTATCCAGCAGAAAATAACATTGAAGTTCATCCACAAATGGCAAGCACTACAAGCATAAAAACTATAAACCAGCAATGAAATTACCAATTGTGTAGCTAAACAAGCTAGAAATGAAGCCAAAGAACAGACTGAAGGGTAAAATGGAGCATATATTTCATAATCAGTTCCTCAAATACACATGAGAGTCATATACTTAGCTTATCAACAAGTTAGGAGACCTCCTCTAGCCAGCAAAAAGTCGAACCCTTAGTTCTCTTTGCAACCTCCCTAAATACTATCTTTCAAAATTCAGTTAGAAGCTAAACCCTAACTACTTTTCAGCCTACTCATTGAAATGGTCTTATCAAAATAATAATTACAAAAGTAAAATATTCTTCAAACATAACAAGTAACTGATTTTGCTAACAATGCTCATAGATCTTTAGTAGCTTCTGCTAACAAAGCTATCCCCTCTAAGGCTTGGGCCTTTCTCCTAGCTTTCTGCTGCTCTGCTTCCATCCCTATCATTCTTCTAGTAAGCTCTTCATTCTGTTGCTGTAGATTTCTGATTGTTTGTTTTAACCCTGCAAATTGTAACTCTGTACTTCTTTTCCTTTTTAAGGCCTCTTTGGAGACTGCAATTAGTTCTTGATAGTGATTATTCACCTCTTCTAGATCTTCTCTGAGTCTCTTATTAGCTATAATCAAACCATCACTTGTCTCTTACATATACTCTACTTGATGTTTATACTGCTTGATAGTTCTCTATAAATTTTCTTTCTCTAAGTCAAATGCCTTGCTTCCTGTTGTATTTTGCATCTCATTAGGAAACCATGGAATGTCAAGCTTTCTAAATATTTCCTCATCCTCAAGCAGCAGCTCTGTGCAAGTATCATGAAAAATTGGGTTTTCTTGATTATCGGTTTCAGTAGGAGCATTTTCATCAATCAACAGTTTGTTTTCTGAATAGGAAACCTCTATTTCATCTTTTTGTTGTTCCTTCAACATTTTACCTCGTATTTCCAAAAACACAGCAAACAATTTGGTCTCAGTGAGGCTAGATTCTTCTTCTATTTTCAATGGTTTTCTCCCTTTGCTGTCACCCTTGACAAAATCTAGCTTTTCATCAGAGGAAGAATTATCAATCATAGTTATGCCTTCTGCATTCAACTTAGGGTTTAATAATTTCTTCATGTTTAGCCTTAATTTTTTTTTGGGTCTAGTTTTGGGCCTCTAGCCTGGAGCAAGCTCTCCTACCATTTTTAAACTTTTTCCTTGATGAATGACAGAGGCAAATTCCTTGACTTTCAGCTTCTTTTTCTTTGGTGCTGCTAACCTATCCTCCTGACTGCAAAACTCCTTTTTTGCGCCAACCCTAGTCTTATCAATGACAATAAGTTTTTCCTCCTCCAACAAGTATGCTTCATCTTCAAACAAAACTATAATTGGACTTTGCTGTTGGACCTTAGTATTTTCTTCATTACCAGAAATCTTCTCTGTAAAAACAATGTTTTCATCAACGAATGTTTCTGCTAGTGCTTCATTTTGAACAGGCTGGGTTTCCTTGTGAATAAATTGCAAATTTTTGTTCTCACTGTCATCTGGAGGCTGCTTAGATTCACAATCTCCTTTTGAAGGTTATGCAACTTCCTCTAATTTGACACATTCTTCATCTTCAACCTTCACTTTTTGTCTTAATTTTTTGATTAAGGTTTGTCCCTTATCAACCTGCTTTCTGGTAGACTGTCCTTCCTGGCTATTTTGGAACCCTGACCAAAAGAGAAAGTATTCCCAAGTCTTTCCTTCTTTCTGTAGAACACTGTTGATAATAAACTTGATTAGTCCATGGTGAAAGATGGACTGTACAGTATGGTCCTGGTGTTCTTTGATTCTGCTAGCCATCTTCTGTAAGCTCTTTAGCAGGAAGAAAGGCAGATTCATCTTTGACTCTCCACTAAGGTGTTGAAGGAACCTGAAATGGTACTTGAAAACGAAGGCATACCTTCCTTCACATGTGATGTAACTTTGTAGAACCTTGATAGGCTCTACCCATTCAGCTCTGAAATTATGGATGGGCACCCCCTTGCCCCAATCTGGAACAATACAAGGTAATAGATACCTTTGGGCATTGAAAGTAAATGGCACTTTTTTGAACCAAATTTCTCCTTCATTTTTGACCCCTGTTGCTTCAGCCACCAAATCTGTAGTCAATTTGAACTTCAAAGTATCAAATGATACTATATATTTGTTATAACACTGAGCAAACCTATGAGAGACTTCATTATTATATCCATCAATCTTTTTAAAGAAGTTCAACCATCCAGCATTTTCAAAGAGTTCAGCACATCCTGGAAATTTGTCTATCCAATTAAGCTCAGTGGGCTCGGCCCTATTAGTCTTCCCACTCATTTTCATCTTCTGTGTGGTTTTCAGAACCTGTTAGTAACCTCACAACCTATCTTCTTCAAGTTTTCACAGTCTTGGAAGTCAATTTTCCTTTGAACTCTCACAGGCTGCTTGTCCTCAATTTTATACAGTCTATTCTATCATCAATTCAGGAAATGCTTTGTGCCAAGTTTGAATAATTTAGGTTAGACACAGCACCAAAGATCTTTAACAGGGTTGTTCTAAACTTTAATAACATCAAACGATGCTCATTTAGACCTTTGGACTAATATCTCACCATTGGGAGTTTGTTGAATAAATGAATTTATGTTTTCCTCCAACAATTTGACATTATAAGGCTTAGCAGAAAAAAAACCCCAATTTAATAGGTCATGACCAAGGTCACATGAGATACCTCATTCCAAGCTTGATGTAGGTGTTAGAAGTTGATTCCTGGACTGGCTAAATGTCGAATTGAACGCTCCAGGTGTCTTCAACTCTCCAACTCACCTCTAACTGTCACGCTGTGAAACCCTAATTCTTCCTTCAACTGCCAATTTTTTTATTTTTTAGCAATGTGTCTCCACCCCAGCGTCTCCACTAGCTTCGTAATCTTCAATTCGAGAACCTCTTTCCCGTCAATCTCGCCTTATTCCACTCTCTGTCATGATCTGCCATGCACTTACCTCTAACTGCAACGATCTCCCTCACGCCATGACCAACACTTGTTTACATGATTATCCTGATGAGACACGTATCAAACCTACTTATTGATGTGATTAGTCACCCCATGAATGAAATCATTGAAGAAATCGACGTGAAAAATGACAAATTGAGCACCCGCGACTTTCTTGTAGTGCGCCAGTGCATTATTTTAACCCTTGCGCTACAAGAAAGTTTAAAAATCTAATTTTGTATTATTTGATCAATAATTCAACTTTAAAACTAGGTTTATATGATTAAACCTTGATCTTAGTGGTATTCATGTAACCATTAATCAAAATATACTCTATAGAACCCTTCAGGACATAGGAAAAACAAAAATGATGAAAACCTAATGGCATAAACTCAAAATTGAACTCTAAACCAAAATTTCCTAGAAGTAAGCAAATGAGCAAGCTTCAAAAAACACAAACAAAATATAAGACTGAAGAAAACAAATTCATGACTTAACACCTGGGAGACGACATAAGCTCTAGCTTTGATGATAGACAAATACTGGGCACATTTTCGGTTGTAATCATCTATTTGGCGACTCCATGAAGGACGGATTCAGTGGCGACTCCATTGCTAAGAAATCTATTGGGGACTCCATTGGTATGAAATGAACAAGATCTTAGCAAAGAGGAATGCATTTTGTGATTTCTAAAATATTTATGGTTACCCTAATCCAATGCCTAGTAGAGATGAATGGGAAAATAGTCTTCCCATATTTTGAGGAGAAGAGTGGGAAGTGCCAGCTGAACACTTGCTGGATTTTCATGACTTTATTCATCAGTTGCAAGTTATGCATGAGGATGTTCAGATCAATCTCTTTTGGTATTCTTTACACGGGATTGCTCATGAGTGGTATCGGTCCCTTCCTATTGCTAGTATTAGCTCTTTGGCATATTTTCATGCTGCCTTTCATTTGTTTTGCAGAGGAATATTTTCAGCCGATCTTTTATATTCCGAATGCTGTTATGAATTCAATTTATTGAATAAAGAACTAAACATTCATGAAGATTATGCTGCAATAAGGGACACCTCTTATTGTGACCAATATATTAATGAACTTCAGGATGATAACCATAGTACAGATGCTTTTGACATTGTATCAAATGCATCTACTGACTTAGGTTGTCATGAAGATGAGATTGTCACCTTTGGAAACCCCAAAGATAATGAACATATTTTTATATCAGCATGTGACAGATTTCTATATGCGGCAATTAGTAAGGGCAGCCCTCAGTTTTCTAATTTGCAAACAAAGGAAGAGTGCAACAGATATGAGGAGGAAGATGATGATCCGAAAAGTCCAGATTAGCAGTTCATCATGCATTCTTCTCAGTCAGAGGTTGAGCAATATATAGTTAACATGGAGATCAATGAAAGCAGCCGGCGGCATCATTTCATTCAGTTGGAACAACAACATGGAGAGGTATTTCTTTGTGACATTTACAACCCTATTGGTGATTATTTGGAATCTATAAGGAGCATAAATGTCAAAATATTTTTGTCAGATGATAGCTCGTTCTATCACCCTTTCAAACTAAATTGTTGCATGCTATGGTTTCATTTATTTTTCAGGTCAAGATCAAGGATAAGTTCAGCAGATCAGTTTCTGACATGGCTTCATTGGAAGCATGATGTCACTTGATAAGAAGCCTCTACTGATTAGAATTAGGAGTAGGAAAGAGAATAAGCTACTTATATGAGCAAGTATACTTTTCCAGTTATTGGTTGTTGAATAAGCAGGATAGGCTACAGGCATGCTACAGGTTTGTAGGGGATCAGTTGTAAAGGCAGCTCTTGAAATGTGTTCAGAAGAAGATTGCACTCTTGACTCCATGCCCATTGGAACACTAGACTAGGTTATGTATTTTGTTGTCTAGGAAAGGCATTAGATATGTGGTTCTTGGAACCTCACAGGGAGGATTCCATCCCCGATTAGGAGCCAGATGTTATCTCCTCAAAAAAATTAGGAAAAATTATTTTATTAAGAGGTAGAAAGTCATTAGGGAAAACTTTATTAAATTTTTTCAGGCTCATTTTAATGAGTTCAACTTGTAAATATTTTTTTAAAAAACTTTCTAGTTAGTCTTTATTTCAAAAAACTCAAAACACAGGTTTCCATGGCTAAGCATTGTTTCAAAACAGTCTCTAATCCACCAAAAGCGAATTTTCAGCATCTAAGACCAAAATTTCAAGGCGCTCCAAGCCACCAAAATTGGCGTTTTTACTATGAAAAGTCATCATTTTCAAATGATGATTTTGAGTGACTGGTGAATCATTTTGCAAAACGCTAGAACATTTTTCTTCCAAGAATATCAGAGAACAATAACCTCTCTCATTTTTCCTACAGGTGTCACAGATCTGGAGAATCGAATCCATCTTTGAGCCCTAAATTTCAGATCTCAGAATTCCCCTGTTTGACACGTGTTTTTGAAATACATATGTCAGGAAAATTAAAAGGAATATCAAATAAATGAGAGAGGTTTTTTTTCATCACAAAACAATGAAAAATAATCTCTCTAAGGTTTCAAAAACTTATTTTTATTTGAAATATATAGGTCAATCTATGAGCACCATATTTCCAGAAATTTCTGCATTTTCCACCCACCTCACAAATTCGGATTTGAGATAGGAAAAGAGGTTATCAGATCCATCTTTTGAGGATATTGAATCTGATTTGTAAAGCTTATTTAATCTCATTGAAGAATTATTGTAAGGGATTCAACTTCGAATACTCTTAGATACTTTTTGTATTCAAGCTTCTCATGTTCTTGTCAATTAATACAAACTCTTTTTCCATTACATGTTTAGATTTCATCTTCTTTCTGTTCTATACTTGTGCTTGGATGTTTAATTCATGTTTATTCTATTTAACTAATACAATATAGATGTCATCCTATCTCTGTGTGGATAATTGGAATTGCAAGTATCTTTCCTTGTTATGATTAGCCATTCATATGTAAGTGCCTTATGTGTGAATCTTCCAGCATAGTGAGAATTCTTCATTTATTCACCTTTATTACAAACCCTCTGAACATTGATAGTTAGAATCCTTGTCTATTTGGTTGAGTTTATGCATGTCTTGAGTGAGTGAGGTCTGGCATGGGCTCATTCTTGGGGCCAGACGGATGGTAAAATAATGTGGGAAAAGTTTATGGAATGCCATAAGATTGACTAGCAACTCCCTTTTATGGATGGAAAGGGTGATGTATTTCCAAATTTAATGGAGACAATACACCCTTTCATTTGGGAAAACTCTTAGCTTTCAGATCACATCTGGTAACACAACTTTCAACCAAGTTAAACAATTTCTAAAAGATGTGGACTCTTAACACATTGTGCTCTTTAACTTTTTAAACAATTGAAAAAATACTGAAGTTACCAGGCATCTTCGAGCTGCAACCTAGAAGAGTTTCCTGGAGAGCTAAAAAATTGGTGCCATTGCTAGGGAGAGGAGATTAAAGCTAAGCTTCCCTAGGAGACGACATAAGCTCCAGCTTTGATGATAGACAAATACTGGGCACATTTTCGGTTGTAATCATCTATCTACTGACTCCATGAAGGACGGATTCAGTGGCAACTCCATTGCTTAGAAATCTGTTGGTGACTCCATTGGTACGAAATGAACAAGATCTTAGCAAAGAGGTATGCATTTTGTGATTTCTCAAATATTTTTGGTTACCCTAATCTAGTGCCTAGTAGAGATGAATGGGAAAATAGTCTTCCCAGATTTCGAGGAGAAGAGTGGGAAGTGCCCGATAAACACTTGCTGGATTTTCGTGACTTTATTCATCGATTGCAAGTTGTGCATGAGGATGTTCAGATCAAGCTATTTTGGTATTTTTTAGAGGGGATTGCTCGTGATTGGTACCAATCCCTTCCTATTTCCAGTATCATCTCTTTCGTAGATTTTCATGCTGCCTTTCATTTGTTTTGCAGAGGAAGATTTTCAGCTGATCTTTTATATTCGTAATGTTGTCATGAATTCAATTTATTGAATAAAGAACTAAAAATTCATGAAGAGTATGCTGCAATAGGGGACACCTCTTATTGTGACCAAGATATTAATGAACTTCAGGATCATAACCATAGTACAAATGCTTGTGACATTGTATCAAATGCATATACTGACTTAGGTTGTCATGAAGATGAGATTGTCCCATTTTGCAACCCCAAAGATAATGAACAGATTTTTATATCAACATGTGACAGATTTGAATATGCAGCAGATAGTAAGGGTAGCCCTTAGTTTTTTTATTTTCAAACAAAGGAAGAGTGCAACAGATATGAGGAGGAAGATGATGATTCGAAAATTCCAGATCAGCAGTTCATCACGCATTCTTCTTAGTCAGAGGTTGAGCAATCTATAGTTAACATGGAGATCACTGAAAGCAACTAGCGGCAGCTTTTCGTTTAGTTGGAACAACAACATGGGGAGGTATTTCATTGTGACATTTACGACCCTATTATTGATTATTTGGAATCTATAAGCAGCATAAATGTCAAAATATTTTTGTCAAATGATAGGTGGTTCTGTCACCCTTTCAAACTACATTGCTGAATACTATGGTTTCATTTATTTTTTGGGTCAAGATCAAGGATAACTTCAGCAGATCAGTTTCTGACATGGCTTCATTGGAAGCATGATGTCACTTGATAAGAAGCCTCTACTGATTAGAATTAGGAGTAGGAAAGATAATAAGCTCTTTATATGAGCAAGTAAACTTTTCCAGTTATTGGTTGTTGAATAAGCAGGACAGGCTACAGGGATGATACAGGCTTTCATCGTATCATTTTTAAAGGCAGCTCTTGAAAGGTGTTCAAAATAATATTGTACTCCTGCCTCCATGCCCAATGGAACACTAGACTAGGTTCTATATTTTGTTGTCCAGGAAAGGCATCAGATTTGTGGTTCTTGGAACCTCACAGGGAGGATTCCATCCCTGAGTAGGAGCCAGATGTTATCTCCTCAAATAAATTAGTCAAATTTATTTTATTACGAGGTAGAAAGTCATTAGGAAAAACTTTATTAAATTTTTTCAAGCTCATTTTAATGAGTTCTAACTTTGTAAATATTTTTGAAACAACTTTGGAGTTAGTATTTATTTCAAAAAACTCAAACACAGGTTTCCTTGGCTAATCATTGTTTCAAAACGGTCTCTAATCCACCAAAAGCAGACTTTCAGCAGCTAAGACCGAAATTTCAGGGCGCTCCAAGCCACTGAAATTGGTGTTTTTAGTATGAAACATCATCATTTTAAAATGATGTTTCTGAGCGACTGGAGAATCATTTTGAAAAATAAGTGGAGGTTTTTGTTCCTAGCATGTCATAGAACAATAACCTCTCTCATTTTTCCTACAGGTGTCACGTATTGAGCGCATCAAATCCATCTTTGGGGCCTAAATTTCAGATCTCATAATTCCCCTGTTTGACACATGTTTTTGAAATGCATGTCGGGAAAATTAAAATGAATCTCAAGAAACAGAGAGAGATTGTTTCTAATAAAAAACCAAAGAAAAATAGCCTCTCTCAGTTTTCCAAAATATATTTTTATTTGAGAGATATAGGTCAATCTCTGAGCAGCATATTTCCATAAATTTCTGCATTTTCCAGCCACCTCACAAATTCAGATTTGAGATAGGAAAAGAGGTTATCAGATCCATATTTTGAGGATCTTGAAACTGATTTGTAAAGCTTATTTAAGCTCATTGAAGAATCATTGTAAGAGGTTCAACTTCGGAGACTCTTAGACACTTTTTGTATTCAAGCTTCTCATGTTCTTGTCAATTAATACAACCTCTTTTGCCATTACATGTTCAGATTTCAACTTATTTATGTTCTATAGTTGTGCTTAAATGTTTAATTCATGTTTATTCTATTTACCTAATACAATATAGATGTCTTCCTATCTCTGTGTGGATAATTGTAATTTCAAGTATCTTTCCTTGTTATGATTAGCCATTCATATGTAAGTGCCTTATGTGTGAATCTGCCAGCATAGTAAGAATTCTTCATTTATTCACCTTTATTACAAACCCTCTGAACATTGATAGTTAGAATCCTAGTCTATTTGGTTGATTTTATACATGTCTTGAGTGAGTAAGGTCTTATTTTTCATCTGACTTGATCCAATGAGTAAACCATTGAAAAAATATTGAAGTTACCAGGCATCTTCGAGCTGCAACCTAGAAGAGATTCTTGGAGAGATAACAAATTGGCGCCGTTGACGGGGAGAGGAGATTGAAGCTCGGCTTCCCTAGGAGAAGACATAAGCTCTAGATTTGATGATAGACAAAGACTGCGAACATTTTCGGTTGTAATCATCTATCTAGCGACTCCATGAAGGACGGATTCAGTGGTGACTCCATTGCTCAGAAATCTGTTGGTGAATCCATTGGTACGAAATGAACAAGATCTTAGCAAAGATGTATGCATTTTGTGATTTCTCAAATATTTTTGGTTACCCTAATCCAATTCCTAGTAGAGATGAATGGGAAAATAGTCTTCCCAGATTTCAAGGAGAAGAGTGGGAAGTGCCAGCTGAACACTTGTTGGATTTTCATGACTTTATTCATCGGTCACAAGTTGTGCATGAGGATGTTCAGATCAAGCTCTTTTGGTATTCTTTAGAGGGGATTGCTTGTGATTGGTATTGGTCCCTTCCTATTTCTAGTATCAGCTCTTTGGCATATTTTCATGCTACCTTTCATTTATTTTGCAGAGGAATATTTTCAGCTGATCTTTTATATTCTGACTGCTATCATGAATTTGATTTATTGAATAAAGAACTAAACATTCATGAAGAGTATGCTGCAATAGGGGACACCTCTTATTGTGACCAAGATATTAATGGACTTCATGATGATAACCATAGTACAGATGCTTTTGACATTGTATCAAATTTGCATCTACTGACTTAGGTTGTCATGAAGATGAGATTGTACCCTTTGGCAACCCCAAAGATAATGAACATATTTTTATATTAGCATGTGACAGATTTGAATATGCAGCAGATAGTAAGGGCAGCCCTCAGTTTTTTGATTTGCAAACAAAGGAAGAGTGCAACATATATGAGGAGGAAGATGATGATCCGAAAAGTCCATATCAGCGGTTCATCACGCATTCTTTTGAGTTAAAGGTTGAGAAATCTACAGTTAACATGGAGATCACTGAAAGCAGCCAGCAACAACATTTCATTCAGTTGGAACAATAACATGGAGAGGTATTTCTTTGTGACATTTATGACCCTATTGCTCATTATTTGGAATCTATAAGGAGCATAAATGTCAAAATATTTTTGTCAGATGATAGCTGGTTCTGTCACCCTTTCAAACTACATTGTTGCATGCTATGGTTTCATTTATTTTTTGGGTCAAGATCAAGGATAAGTTCAACAGATCAGTTCTGACATGGCTTCATTGGAAGCATGATTTCACTTGATAAGAAGCCTCTACTGATTAGAATTAGGAGTAGGAAAGAGAATAAGCTCTTTATATGAGTAAGTAGACTTTTTCAGTTATTGGTTGTTGTATAAGCAGGACAGGCTATAGGCATGCTACAAGTTTGCAGGGGATCAGTTGTAAAGGTAACTCTTGAAAGGTGTTCAGAAGAAGATTGTACTCCTGACTCCATGCCAATGGAATACTATACTAGGTTCTGTATTTTGTTGTCCAGGAAAGGCATCAGATCTATGGTTCTTGGAACCTCACAGGAAGGATTCCATCCCCGAGTAGGAGCCAGATGTTATCTCCTCAAATAAATTAGTCAAATTTATTTTATTAAGAGGTAGAAAGTAATTGGGAAAAACTTTATTAAATTTTTTCAGGTTCATTTTAATGAGTTCTAACTTGTAAATATTTTTTAAAAAACTTTGGAGTTAGTATTTATTTCAAAAAACTCAAAAAACAGGTTTTCATGGCTAATCATTGCTTCAAAATGGTCTCCAAGCCACCAAAAGCGGACTTTCAGCAGTGAAGACCGAAACTTCAGGGCGCTCCAAGCCACCGAAATTGGCGTTTTTACTATGAAAAGTCATCATTTTCAAATGATTTTTTTCTGAGCGACTGGAGATCGTTTTGAAAAAATTTCAAAGTTTTTTGTTCCTAACATGTCATAGAACAATAACCTCTCTCATTTTTCCTACATGTGTCACATATTGGGAGAATCGAATCTATCTTTGAGCCCTAAATTTCAGATCTCAGAATTCCCCTGTTTTACACATGTTTTTGAAATACAAATATCGGGAAAATTAAAATGAATCTCAACTAAATGAGAGAGGGTTTTTCTCATAAAAAACCAAAGAACAATAACCTCTCTCTAGTTTCTAAAATATGTTTTTATTTGAGATATATAGGTCAATCTATGAGCAACATATTTCCAGAAATTTCTGCATTTTCCAGCCACCTCACAAATTCGGATTTGAGCTAGGAAAAGAGGTTATCAGAGCCATCTTTTGAGGATATTGAATCAGATTTGTAAAGAATATTTAAGCTCATTGAAGAATCATTGTAATGACTTCAACTTCTGAGAATATTAGACACTTTTTGTATTCAAGCTTCTCATGTTCTTCTCAATTAATACAAGCTCTTTTGCCATTACATGTTCAGATTTCATTTTCTTTATGTTCTATACTTGTGCTTGGATGTTTAATTCATGTTTATTATATTTACTTAATACAAGATAGCTATCATCCTATCTCTGTGTGGATAATTGGAATTGCAATTATCTTTCCTTGTTATGATTAGCTATTCATATGTAAGTGCCTTATGTGTGAATTTGCCAGCATAGTGAGAATTCATCATTTATTCACCTTTATTGCTAACCCTATGAACATTGATAGTTATAATCCTTGTCTATTTGGTTGAGTTTATGCATGTCTTGAGTGAGTGAGGTCTTATTTTTCATCTGACTTGATTCACTGAGTAAACCATTAAGAAAATATTGAAATTACTAGGCATCTTCAAGCTGCAACCTAGAAGAGTTTCCTGGAGAGCTAACACCCGGAGTGCGGAATTTTTTTTTTTTGCCCTGTTCAACTTTTCCTCTTTCGGTTTCTGCCTTCCACAGGCGGATTCCAAGGGGAGGAAACTAAATGATTCTTACCTTGGCTGCATTTTTGGCACTGTAATAGGCTTCTAGCCTCCATGAACTTAGGCAAATGCATCACAAAAACACAAGGCATGCATAGAAGTAAAATTCATAAAACATACAAGGAATAACAAGAAAATAAAGGGACATTCATACACAAGTATTTTTCTACTTGATCATCAACAAGCATCCAACATGAACATAGCAATTCATAGGCAAATACATTGCATAACCAAGAAGGGAAAATAATACTTATCTTGATGATTAAGCTATCCCGCAACTAGCTATGTCGCTGCAACGTTCCACCCAACCATAGGTTGGAGTTTTCAGTAATATCTCAACACAATGCCACCCCTGAGCTGGGCATGATTTCCACAAGGAACGAGGGAACAACAGATTTACACACAACTAGACCAAAGTACACACAGAGTCAAGCCAACCTTCAGTTGGGTTTATCAGAGTGTCCAGCCAAGTCAAAACCAAGTTTGGTTTATCAGGATGCAATATTACAAGCCAAATACTATTGGGTTTATCAGACTATTTACGGTCAAGCCAACAATCAGTTTAAGGACCAGCCAAGCCAACATATAGGTTTATCACGCTACCAGCCAAGCCATCATTCAAGTTGGGTTTATCAGGTTGTCTAGCCAAGTATTACTCACAAGTCCAAACACAACAACACACAAACAAGCCAACATATGGGTTTATCAAGATACCATCCAATCCATCCTTCAAGTTGGGTTTATCAGGTTGCTAAGGCAGTGGACAGGAAGAACTACTAAGCTAGTGAGCTGTTGTACAGGATTACACACCTAATAACCATAGGTCTGGGGTTACCAATATACTCAATCAACTTGCAGACAATTGACTCTAAAGTACAGTAAAGGAAATAGGAGGGTTAGAAAGACTTACTTGATTAACGTAGGTCGATCCTTGCTAGTCCTCTTCCGCTCTGCTTCACCTTCAAAGTATTCAAGGTTGCTCCTCTTTCACCTGTCAAGAAAAAATCTTCCAGATACAAGATGATTCATATATATATAAGCAGGTTAGATAAATCACATATAAGATGCAGAAACATAAACATTTATCAAACCAAGATACATGAAACACGTATGGAAGAAGGATTCTCTTTATTATCAATAATGGAAAGAGTTCAGGTTACAACCCAATGCCTGAGACAAGGACTCCTCTGTAGCCAAAGGATTCTGAGTTCCACTCCTCCAAAGACTTCTGTATACAATCCACCAGCATAACTTTGCTCTCCAAGTCTATATATCCAACACCCTCCCCAAGGCCTGTATTTATATGGAGGAAATAAGGTAGTTTCGAAGGTTGAGGAGGTTGAGACAGTTAAGAGGATTAAGGGAAATGGCTTAACTAATCTCAAATCAGCACGTGTTTTTATTTTTAAATGTCAAGGGACATATTCGCGGGTATGTAGAAGGACAACCCGCGAATGATTCACGACTTGCTATAAGAGCAACCCGCGAATAGATCCATTCGTGACTTGCAGCAACCGACACTCGCGAATGATGCGTGAGTTGTACATGTAGAGAGTCGCGAATACAACTTAACAAAGTAAAATGGCAAAGTAACCAGCTGGATGGAGGAGGAATGTATTATAGTAAGCCAATCTATAGTGTTATGGGAAAACCTCAATCCATAGATGTCCTTTTGTGTGCCAACATGAGGGATGTCGGCACTCGGACGGAGAGGTGCCATTCAGATGGATAACAGATGCCCCCTAATGTGTGAGGTCAGAGGGAAACGATGGCCGAAATACATTATAATCATCATCTTTGGAGAACTCAGAAATCCAATGGAACAGAGAGAGTACCTGAAACAAATACATAGTAATGTCATATACATAGTTACATCTGAGAATGCTATGTTCAATTTACTGGAACACTAGCTCCTTAACAATATTTGAGTACATCATATGATATGGGTAGAAACCACGTATATTACAAAAGTGGATCGAAGCCACAATATACAATAATGAGTCTTCAAAGATCTAGAAGCTGTGTATAGGAATAGAACATAATCTTGCGCAACTTAGTCCATAGATGAGGAACTAAGGTCTTCATAAAAGATCCCAAAGAACCAGTACAATCCAAGCCATGTGAATAAGGGAAGCTGAAGTCGAACATGGAAAGGATTCAACAGTTTGTCAATCAATAGAATGATAATCAACAACTGAAGCAAAGGAATCCACCAATGATGAAAGTGAATCCTGAGGTACCATCGTCAAAACTCTAGGTCTTCGTCATCAGGAAGTACTGAAACAGAACCATGCTGTGATAAGGAAGGAAATAGATCCTCCAATGGATCACAATAGTGACTAGGAACTGGGAAAAAGAAGGGAGACACAAATAGATAACAGATATAACAATGATGGGATCAGGCTATAAAACAGACATTGAGAAAATTCCTTGAACAGTGAGCACACCACAGAGATGACCCAAGGCAGCGTATAACTTATAAAGAGAACAACTAGACTTATCTGTCATGTAGGAGACATGATCAGATTCCCCAGGTATAACGGACAAGAGGAGGAGTAAGAAACTCAAAGTGATAGTTGAACATAAGTGAACACTGAAACATGGATATCAGAAGACAAAGAGTGCTATGTTCAAGGATGACAGGCTACCATTACTGAAAACAAGAGAAAACTTCTTCCTTACCTTCCCTGTTAAATTTTAACGAGTCCAGGAAAGTAAACTCGGTTCCCTCTTCATTTTTTAACAAGCTTGAAGAGATGGGAAAATAATGCTTGATTCCCCTCTTTCTTGTAAAGGTTTAACGAGTCCAAGAAAGAAAACTCGGGACCATCTTCATTTTTGGCAAGCTCGAAGAAAAGAAAGAAGAATGCTTGATAAAGCACTAATTCGTGGATTTTACGAGCCCGAACTAGTACAAGCTCGACGGTGTTTTCATAGTTTAGAGAGTCTAAAAACTCCAAAGAAGACTCCAGGGGGGTCCTTTTTCGTACAATTTAGTCTCCTAAGGCCGAAAAAGTATAAAACAAACCAAAGAAGAACTCTCTTAACTTCCGAAGAAGAAAAGGCGCACCTTTTTCATACTTAGTCAGGAAGGTCCGAAAAAGGTTAAATTACCACCTACCCAACGCTCCTTCAAAAGCAGCATATAGCCTGAGTTTTACGAGTGTGAAGGAAGGAAATATCACTCAGAAAGATCCATTTGATTACGAGAAATGGGGATTACAACAATAAACTCGATGCTTTGTTCTTTAGTGTTTAACAAGCATGACAAAGGCATAAAGTACACTCGGAATCTTTTTCATGTTTTGGTCCAGAGCATAAAAAAGAGAAAACTAAGCTCATACCGGGGGTTCCTTTTCCGTAAGTTTAGTCCCTCAGGTCCAAAAAAGTGATAAACCTATACCTGAGAATACTCTTCTCAATTCAAAAGAAAAGAGAGGGATCCTTTCTCGTATTATTCCACATGGTCCGAGAAAGAGATAACCTACCACCAATGTGGATGCCCGTTCACATATTCTTAATGAGCCTGAATGGACAAGTTTACTCGGCAGTCAATTCTATTTTGAGGAGTCAGACTTGGGCCTAAAAAAACTCATAATCTTTCCCGTGAAGTTTTAACGAGTCCAGAAAAGTCAACTCGCGGCCTCCTTACTGTTTTTAACGAGCTCGAAGGAGAGAAAAAAGAATGCTCTAGGTGCGAGGAGACGAGTGTCATAGGCAGGTGAAACTAGTTCCAAGCACAAGGAACAGACCTATGCATAATGCAAGGAAAGTGACCAAGATAAGGACACTCGGGGAACGTCTCCTCAAGGTAAAGGGTGTCAAGTTGTAAAGGAAAAATGATACAAGGCTTAGCGATGATGAGAACAAAGATGAGGGCTTATACAATGAGCTAAAAGCGTGGAAGCCGGCATCAGGCTCATAAGCGCGAGCAGGGCACATGCAAATGCAATTACGACTTGAACAACAAGGTGAGGCCAATAAACAGTTGCGAACCCAACTGCAAATCCTGTCTCCAAGAAACAACAGCATCAGAATCATATTTAGAAGAAACGACCCGATGCGGGTCACTTTGGTAGAAACACATGTGACTTTGCTATCTTCTATAAAAGGGAAATTCAAGGCAGAATCAACCGAAGAAGATTCTATAGCACCAAGGCTCGAGGTTTTATAATCAGTAAGATCGACCTCAGAAGGAGAGCAAAAATCAACATGGGAGATAGAGTCTGTAGGAACAAACTCAATATCACAGGAGTTGAGAAATTCATAAGAAAAATCAAACTCATCAGGATCACTGACTTGCTGTGCGAAGGAAGAGTCAAAAGACTCAACAAGACCAACATAAGAAGAAAGGTCAGGCTTACTAGGCAAATCAAGGTTAGACTTAGTCACAACTGAACCAACATCCAAAAGAAGGTCAGACTGTATCAAAGACTCTAGGAAGACTTCATCCGAAGGAAGGAGATCATCCGAGATAGGACACATGTCTAAACTTTCAAATGGATTGACAAAGTGGAGAGAAGGCTCTACAGTCTGTATAAAATGACTCACCCGGTCAACTGCTGGGACCAAGTCCCAAGAAGGTAAGTGTTAAAACAGAGGCTGCATCTCAGTAGGAATTGAACACAAAGGACAAGAGGCCACATAGTTCACTTGTGGCAGGATAGTGTCTATAGAAACACTGGGAATCAATAAAGGAAAGACTTGGTCTCTAGTTGAGTCAGGAAACGGATCGATAAAATCCAACTGATCTATAGTGACAATTTCTTCGCCATGATTAAAGTACATCACATGAAAAAATGTTGACACCACAGCTTGCATGGCATAGACATAATCACGTCCAAGGAGCTTATTGAAGTCCAAGGGGTCTTCTATCACCATGAAGTCAACTAATACAGTCTTCCCACCCAAAGTAACAGGTGTTTGAGCAAGAATTCCCAAGGCTATACAAGTTCTTCTATCAAACGCCGGTAACTGACTAGCAGTCGACACAAGGCTAGGAGATCCCATGCCTCGCCAAGCACGAGCAGACAAGATACTAACTGAGGCTCCTTCATCAACAATACAACGAGCAATCGTATAGGGTTCAACTTTGACCTTTATCTGGAAAGGTGCATTAGAAGGAAGGCGTGGCTCAACTAGGCTATCCCAATCAAAGGAAGCAATCCGAGAGCTTGGTGGGGGTTGATCCAAAGTGAGTTTAGTTCCCCCTTGTTCAGTAAGTTCTGAACTGGCAGTGAAGAAAATGTGACTAGTAGACACTTCACGCTCCAAAGGAAGAGTGGGATTGATCGATAATGGAATCGATTCAACCGCTTCATGAAAGTCACTCTCTGAAGGGAGAGTGGGATTGACCAAAGATGACATTGGTTCAATGACATCAGGATCACTCTTCAAAAGAAGAGTGGGATCGACCAAATCTGAGATTTGTTCGACCACTTGATCAACCAAAGGTTGAGTAGGTTGTTGAGAAACTATAGGTTGTTCAAGAGAAGGAAATTCTTGAGTCTTGGACCACACTCTTCGCACCTCTGGGATAGCAGGGAACTTGTGAGTAAGATGATATCCCTCGCATAGCATACAAGGGAATTTAAGTTTGCACTTCGAACGACCCGTTTTCTCAACGGTGTCAACATGACTAGCAGTGGCTGACTGTTTGCTCTCAACATGACCTGCAGAGGCTAACAGTTTTCCCCCAGCATGAACTACAGAGGCTGGGTGACTGGGTCCAACCTCACTAAGAGAGGCTGGTTGTTGAGAGACTTCAGAATGTTCAAAAATGGGATGACCATGAACCCAAACTCTTTGCACCTCCGCAATAGATGGGAATTTATAAGTAAGGTGGTTTCCCTCACAAAGCTTACAAGGAAACTTGGGCTTGTGTTTTGAACGGGTAGTCTTTTCAACACTGTCAACATGACTCGCAGTGGCTGACGGGTTGTCTTCAGCATGAACCACAGAGGCTGAGAGACTGCCCCCAGCATGACTTGCAGAGGCTGAGAGACTAGGTCCAACATGACTTGCAGAGGTTGGATAGACACCACCAACATGAACAACAGAGGTTGAATGGTTAGGATCAACAATATTTTCAGCAGTTGAGTGTGTTCCCCCAACATGAACAACAGAGGCTGGGTGGATGGATCCAACATGGACAACAGAGGTTGGATGGGGAGGTTCAACTTGAACAACAGAGGTTGAATGGGTGCCCTCAGCATGAACCACAGAGGCTGAGTGACTGGATCCGACATGACCTGGAAAGGTTGGAGGGATCCCACCAGCATGAACAACAGAGGCTGGATGGTGAAGATCAACTTGACTTGCAGAGGTTGAGTGCTTAGATCCAACATGACCTGCAGAGGTTGGATAGGTGCCCCCAGCATGAACAACAGAGGTTGGGTGGTGAGTTTCAACTTGACTTGCAGAGGTTGAACGAGTGCCCCCTTGCTTATGTGCCTTCTTCCTATTCCTCCTTCTTTTACTCCTTTTAGACTGTCGATTACTAGTATCAGTAATTTCACCGCATGAGGTAGAAGGAGGAGGAGAATCAACTATAGGTGAAGGGGAAGCAGTGTTTTGATGCTCTTGATATAAATATCTTACTTGAGAAGCATCAGGAGCATTCAGGACGGTTGGAGTGGAAAACAACCACACCGGTAGCCCTAGAGTGAATCTAGGTAGATTCAGGGTGGCCATCAAGGGAACACCAACATTACTCATGAGAGGAATAGAACAAGGAGTTCCCATCATGGGGATCTCTTGGTTGGTGTTCAAAGGGGTGCTAGCCATAGTTTCAAACCACGAGACAAAGTCTGAGGTTGATAGGCAACCAACGTTACAAAGCACACACCTAAAGGCACACTAAGTACAGACAAACCACACAACACTCACTAAAAATTCCTAAAGCCAAACAGACAAACAGGTATAAGATATACTTTCTAGAAGAAAGCTGATAGACAGTTACTTGGTGTCCCTGTAGATGTTCTTAGGCACAAGCGGAGGAATCACCCACCGCCCTCCCACACTTTATACTGGAGTTACCTTCTAAGCCCGTCCAAGGTCAACCAGAAATAACTTTTCAGTGTACCTATGTATGAACCCTAGATGTCAAGAGACTAAAGGCTACCTTGGCTATACCAACAGTCTGGGGGGACAGTCGCAAGCCGGACTCGTACGCATGGGCAGGGTAGCTGAGCCCGAAAATTTGTCTAGGACAGAATCCCCAGATGCGCAAAAGTCCTGAGTTACGCTTTGACAAGGATTCAGAGGGTTATCTCCTCTGTCCAAGCCTCCACGCGGCCTCGTGCTTAACTCCCGTTTGAGAGGAGCTTCCCAGATACAGTCGATAAAGTCAAGGATTTACCTAGTGATAGGCCAACTATGTCTGAAATGTTAACACTTGTGGAGAGTTGAAACTCCCTAGTCCACAAGTCTAGCCTGAGCTAGTTGGTGTATGACCCTATAAAATAAAACTTACTAGTAATTTTTAAATTATATCGCTCATTTTAAGGGTTGTTTTTAGTCAGAGGGTAAATGGCATGAAACTTATGTGGTATTTTGATTCAAAAGTTGAAACAAAATGACTAAGCAAAGAGATATGAAATGCAAAAGCAAAAACCATTCTCTTTATTTTTCTTTTTCAAATAGAAACTCGAAAGCCACACAAGAACAAATTCTTTTTATATTTTTCCAAAATCAATGATATGCTATGCAATCTAGACTAAAAACCTAATCTACATGCATATAAAGCAAACATGTGTTTTTGTCTTTTTCTTTTATAAATGCAAAAGAAAAACAACCTATGAACTAATGCAAGCAAGTACTGTAAGCAAAGCAAATAGACAAATACTCTATTCCCCACAAACAAACCCTAGGTTTCCCTAAAGTTAGATATCAACCTCTCTTGAAAGGAAGGCTCACAAAGGCAAACAAGCCAACAACTTGGAATGAAGAGACTGAGCAAAAAAACTGACATAAACAAAGGTCAAGAAGGCCCAAGTATCAATCTAAACCTACAAACAAAGGCTGCTCAGTACCTTGTCCAATAAGGTCAAGCCAAAGAAGGAGGTGGGGGGGAAAGCAACAAAAAGAAGTATAGGTTCTTTTTAATTTTCTTTTATAAAAGCAAAAGAAAAACTACAATGCACTTTACTTGAGCAAAATTGAATCAACTAAACTGTCTAAAAGCAACAGACTGAAGCAAACAGGCTGACAGAACCAAAAGACAACCAACAAAGGAAGGCTAGGAAACCTATATTGGGTGCACACAATGACAAAATCATTGTAGACTTATAAAGGCAAATGAAAACCAGCCACTGTCGGAAAATAGTCTGGAAAAACAGAGCCCAAGACCCTGATAACAGATCTGGACAAAGACACCTTAGCCCATAACCCAAACAGGCCAACCACTTCAACATGCAAACAGAAAATAATCCAAGTAAAAGAAACTCAAGGGCTTTCGAAAAAGCACGAAGTGTGATCAACCGAGGCACTTAAACAAGCCATACATCATTCATAAATAAAATCAATGCACCAACAAGGATTATACCAAGAAAAGAACAAGCAATCTTTAACTTAAAAATCCCTACTTCCAGGCATATTCGCGACCGTCTATAAGAGCAACCCGCGAATGACTCACGATTGTCCAGTATAGCAACCCGCGAATGCAAACTTGGATTCACGACTGTTCATAAGAGCAACTCGCGAATGGGCATAAAAATTTTCTCAAAGAACAAGAAAAATTCCAAAGACTTTCAAATACTGAGGCAAGTATGAACCAGGATGTAAGATCACATACAGACTTCAAGCAAAGACAGGTCAGGGGTGATAGAAACAACCTACAACAGTCTAGGCTTCCCTAGTGGAGTCGCCAGTTCTATTGTATAGGATTACACACCTAATAACCATAGGTCTGGGGTTACCAACATACTCAATCAACTTGCAGACAATTGACTCTAAAGTACAGTAAAGGAAATAGGAGGATTAGAAAGACTTACTTGATTAACGTAGGTCAATCCTTGCTAGTCCTCTTCCGCTCTGCTTCACCTTCAAAGTCTTCAAGGTTGCTCCTCTTTCACCTATCAAGAAACAATCCTCCAGATACAAGATGATTCATATATATATAAGCAGGTTAGATAAATCACATATAAGATGCAGAAACATAAACATTTATCAAACCAAGATACATGAAACACATATGGAAGAAGGATTCTCTTTATTATCAATAATGGAAAGAGTTCAGGTTACAACCCAATGCCTGAGACAAGGACTCCTATGTAGCCAAAGGATTCTGAGTTCCACTGCTCCAAAGACTTCTGTATACAATCCACCAGCATAACTTTTCTCTCCAAGTCTATATATCCAACACCCTCCCCAAGGCCTGTATTTATATGGATGAAATAAGGCAGTTTCGAAGGTTGAGGAGGTTGAGACAGTTAAGAGGATTAAGGGAAATGGCTTAACTAATCTCAAATCAATGCGTGTTTTTATTTTTAAATGTCAAGGGAGATATTCGCGAGTATGTAGAAGGACAACCTGTGAATGATTCGCGACTTTCTATAAGAGCAACCCGTGAATAGATCCATTCGCGACTTGCACCAACCGACACTCGCGAATGATGCGCGAGTTGTACATGTAGAGAGTCGCGAATACAACTTAACAACGTAAAATGGCAAAGTAACCAGCTAGATGGAGGAGGAATGTATTATAGTAAGCCAATCTATAGTGTTATGGGCAAACCTCAATCCATAGATGTCCTTTTGTGTGACAACATGAGGGATGTCGGCACTCGAACGGAGAGGTTCCATTCAGATGGATAACATGAGCCCATCGATGGAGCTAGGACACCCTCACAAGATCTGTCTAGCCTAGAATCCACGTTGCCTACACACCCAACACAAGGAAGTGTCCCCTTCTCTGCTCCACAGTCCCTTGGGATACCCCTTCCCTTCCAATGTTATTTAGGATGTGCAGAGAAGATTCACCAGCCACTCTTATATTATTGTGAGGTTCCACACTAGGTTTATTAAGCACATTCTATGTCTCTTCCACTCCTAATTATTGCATATAGTTCAGACCCAAACCAGGGTGCACAACATAGCAAACCATAGGGAAACACAACCACATAGGATTCACTCTATAACATAGAGACAACAGGGTTTACTTACATCCACAATGTCACTCAAACAGGCACCATAGAACCACAGATGACCACACTTTCTTATCAAATTGAGTGATCTCCACTACTCATTCACTCAGCAAATGAAAGGAGACCACCGAACCTCTACATGGCTGAGGAAAGTAAACAACAGATGAACAACCCAGAACAAAACATGGTTCTGCAAGTAGGATGAACACATAGTGCACATGAACAGAAGCATGACTCCCTCCCACGGGCTCTCCCAACAGTGTGAATAATTCCCTCAACGTTCAGCGTGACTCAGGGATGAGGGGATGGACATGCATTCCCACACAGGTTTACTTGTTATAGAAGCAATAACGCGGCCTCTCAGGCTACAGACTTCCAAGCTTTCTCAATCAAGCGATCAGATTTCCATGCCTTGCTCTGCCCAAGGATTTAACTGCCTCAATCAACTTCTGGAAGAAATCGATGATTGAGGATAGAGGACAAAAAGGTAGCTAAGGGTACATGGGTTTCCCCATTGACACCTGGTCACACGCTATTGTCTCAGGGGGTTTGATTAACTCCCCACCTTATCCCTTATGGAATGATGCCCCTATCTCTTTCACCTTGTAGTTCCATAGCTAGCTGTGGTATTTTATTAAATTGTACATTTACATGATATTTAAAATGCTCAATGCTTGACTTAGAACCAAAACCATAGGTATCACCCTTGATCACATATGCACAAAACACCAGATCAATTTCAAGGCCTTGCCCTTGAGCTCCATGCCATGATCTCAATACAATATATACATCGTGTGCAATCTTGTTACCATGGGATCAAAACTGGGGTATTACAATCCCCTACCCCTAGAACAACATTGTCCTCGGTTCTTCACAAAAATTGAACAAAAATGCTACAATGGCACCACCTCAATGCTCTGCAAAATTGAACAAAAATGGATGTGCTAATCACATGGAATGCTCCAGCTCCCAAGTAGCCTCCTCAGGACCATAGTGCTCCCATTGCACCTTTACCTGTCCTATGGCTCGATTCCGGAGCATGGTGACCTTCCTATCGAGGATGTGCAATGGATCGTTTTGGAACTCTCTCTCTGGCTCCACCTGAATCACATCCCAATCAATCACATGGTTAGGATCATGTACATATTTCTTAAGCAAAGAAAAATGAAAAACATTATGAGCTTTAGTGCTAGCAGGCATTGCAAGTATATATGCAATTGGCCCTATTCTCTCAAGAACTTCAAAAGGCCCACACAATCTAGGTGACAATTTGGAACAACTTCCAAGATTCAAGGAACTCTTCCTTGCCCTCATTCTGAGGTAAACATGATCCCCAACACTAAACTCTATGTCCACCCTATGTTTATCAGCATAGCTTTTCTGTCTATCCTGGGATTCTTTCAGATTCTTCCTGATCTTTGCAACCTCCTGCAACATCTCCTTGAGTAATTATGGACCAAGCACAATCATGTTCACTGGATTATACCAAGACACAGGTGTCCTACACCTTCTTCCATAGAAATATTCATAAGGACTCATCCCCAAGGATGCTTGCTGTCCATTATTATAAGCAAACTCTACCAAGTGTAGATAATCCTCCCACTTGGATGGTTTTTCCATCACATACATGCGAAGCATGTATTCAAGCACTTGATTCACTCTCTCTATCTATCCATCAGTCTGAGGATGGTAGGCAGTGTTGAAGTTTAGCTTTGTACCCAAATATGCAAACAACCCCTTCCAGAAATTGGAAGTGAACTTAGGATCCCTGTCAGAGAATATTGCCTTCGGTAATCCATGCAATCTGAAAATATCCTTCATGAATATTTTTGCAATATCATCAGACTTATGTGTGGACTTGACTGGTATAAAATGTGCTTCCTTTTTCAACTTGTCCACAAAAACAATGATGGAATCATGTTTCCTCCATTTCATTGGCAATCCTGTAATAGGATCCATGGAAATAACTTCCCATTTCCATCCTGGAACTGGAAAAGGCTGCAACAAACCTGTTGGGTGTTGATGCTCAACCTTCACCTGCTAACATTTCATGCACCTTGAAATATACTCAGCAATGTCCTTCTTCATTCCTGGCCAAAAATACTGCTTTCTGGTTGTAGCAATTGTCTTTTGATACCCTGGGTCACCAAAATATGGAAGTTGATGGATTTCATACATTACAACTCTCCTCGAATCTTCTATATTTGGAATATAAATTTTGTTTTTATAAGTAAGAATCCCATATTCTCCCAATTTATATCCCTCATACCTCCTATCAATACGTTGTCGCTGCAATTTGTCTTTTATCTGCACATACAATTCATTTTCAGCAACATGATTAACAATCTGTTGTCTCAGATCTAATTGGAAAATACTAAGAGATACCAAGTGCATTTCATGCACCTTCTTGTTGAGTGCATCAGCCACTTTATTCTCTTTTACTTTTATGTGCTTGATCTCAAAATCAAACTCACATAAAAACTCCACCCATATGGCTTTCCTAGCATTTAGAGTAGGCTGATCAAACAAATATTTCAGACCACATTGGTCTATCCTTAACTCAAATCTTCTTCCCATTAAGTAATGCCTCCACATATTGAGAGCATGTACTATGGATGCAAGTTCTAAATCTTGAGTGGCATATTTCTTCTCATGATATTTCAACTTTCTTTACTCATAACATACCACATGGTTGTATTGCATAAGAACTCCTCCAAGTCCTTTACCACATGCATCAATACACACCACAAAATCCTTTTCTGAGTCTGCAATTTTCAGAATCGGTTCACTTGTGAGAAGACTCTTCAACTGCTGGAAGCTTTCCTCACATCGTGGTGTCCATTCAAACTTTATCCCCTACTTTTGCAAAGAAGTGATGGAATATGCAACCTTGGAGAATCCCTCAATGAATCTCTTGTAGTAACATGCAAGGCCCATAAAATATCTTACATCTGCCACATTCCTCAGAGTAGGCCAATTCATAATGGCCTCAATCTTCTTGGGGTCTACAGATATACCCTCATCTGAGATAATGTGACCCACATAATGAATCCTATCTTTATAGAAGTCACACTTGCTCAACTTCTTATACAACTTATGCTCCCTGAGAAATTGCAATGTCAATCTCAGATGTTCTTCATGCTCTTCCTCATTCTTAGAGTAAATAAGAATGTCATCAAGGAAAACAAGAACAAACTTGTCCAAATACCTATTGAAGACACTGTTCATAAGGAACGTAAATATAGTTGCTGCATTTGTGAGACTAAATGGTACCACTACAAACTCATAATGTCCATACCTTGTTATGAAGGTTGTCTTATGAATGTCTTTATCCTTGATTCTTACCTGATGGTAACCAGATCTCAAGTCAATCTTGCAAAATACCTTTGCTCCTCTCATTTAATCAAAGAGGTCATCAATCCTAGGAAAAGGGTTTTTATTCTTCACTATGACTTTGTTCAACTGTCTGTAATCAATACACAACCTGGGTGTGCCATCTTTCTTCTTCACAAACAGAACTGGTGCTCCCCAAGGAGACACACTAGCCTAATATAGTTCTTTTCCAGCAACTCTTGTAGTTGCATCTTCATCTCTAGCATTTCTAGTGTACTCATCCTGTAGGGTGTCTTAGACACTGGTGTTACTTCTAGCATAAGTTCAATTTTCAATTCAATGTCCCTCTTCAAAGGAAGCCCTAGATTTTCATCCAGAAACACCTCCCTGAATTGCTACAACACATGAAAGTCCTCCAACCTAGGAGTTTCATTCTCTACTGCGTCCAACACATGGGATGAATACAACTTGCATCCTTTCCTACATAACTTCTTCAGTTGCATTGCGGAAATATTCCTAACAAAAATCACCTTTGGAATTCTTCTTACAATCCTTAAGTTGCCTTCCTCATCTAAGCACTCAAAAGTCTTATTGTAACAATCAATATTTACCCTATTTGATTCTAACCAATCCATTCCAATGAGGATATAATAGGAACCAAGTGGTAGAACATCCATATCTGCATAAGTGACCAATCCATCCATAACCAATGGAAGTTTTTCTACCACTTCACTGACCTTTCTCTTCGTCCCAATGGATAGCTTAACTAACCATGAATTTATATGCTTTAACTTCTTAAAAGAACAAATCTCAACTACTCTAGGAGTAATGTAACTGTGAGTGGATCCAGGGTCAATTAAAATAGAAATAGAGTGCTCAGCAATCTTACTACAACTTCAGTCACCGTTGACTGGTGATCTTCATGGAGGTCCTCCAGTGCTGCATAAATCCTACGGACATCCTTACAACCTGACCCATAGTTTCTACTTCTTGAATTTTATGATCTTGCCTTATAAACCCATCCTCAAGTGGAAAATTCCTACGCATGCGAGGTCCTCCAGATTTCCAACATTGAAGAGGTTCTATGTTCTTTTGTTGATCTCTTGGATTTTCCCCCAATTATCTGGCTAGTGGATTCACAACTTGTGATGGATGCCTCTACTGATTCTTGAAGTAAGGAATTCTAAAACCTTTCTTCCTCTGATCATACTTTTCATTTCTCTTGTCCTTCCAAGTCTTATGGACATCAGGTTCACTCTTTCTTTGCTCATAGAAATACTTAGATTTTCTTATTGCTTCTTCCAGATTGTTAGGTTCATAAAACTCAGTTCTATCTTTGTAGGTTTGAGGTAGACCACTCCGAAAATGCTGGATTTTCACTTTGTCATCCCTGATATACCTGACATACCTCAACCGTTCCAAGAACTTGTTGGCATACTCTTCCATTTTCTGCTGTCCTAATTTCAGCTCATGGAATTCTTTGATCTTGTAATCATAATACCTGTCAGAGAAGTACTTCTTCCTGAAGTGTTTCTTGAATTATTTACAAGTGATCTTCCTTTCACTGTTCTTCTTTACCTACCTCAGGTGCTCCCACCAAATGGATGCTCTTCCATTCAAATTGAAGATGGATACTCTGGCCTTCATATTTCCTGAAAAGTATTGGACTTGGAAATTTTTCTTCATCCCAAGAAGCCAAGCTTCAGCAGGATTGTCCAGTATTTACCTCACCCTAAAATGTAGGAGGCATTTCCTTCTTGAACTCGTCACGTGAGTTGTTTTTTGCACCACCTCTTTTTCTTTTCTCGGTGAGATGAAGAGCTTGAACCTCCAATCGATCCTTTCAAGTCAGAAGACCTACTAGAAGACATCTTCCTCCTTCCGACACTACTCTTCATACCTTCTAGTTTTTCTGTACCACGCCCAGATCTCATCCACCTTTGGATGTCTATCAAACTCTGCAGCATGGCTACATTCAGTTGATGCTGCTCTTCCTAAGCTTTCATCAGGATTATCATGGTGTTTGCAATGTCTGGAGGCATCTCTTGAAATATCCTTCCATTAGACTCTATATCAGCATTTCCAACTTGGGCGTTTTCCCCTGTACAATATTCCTCATGCTCATAGGGATTCTATGCATCACACATGTCATAGGTTCTCATGGATGAGTCAAAACCCACTTTTCCAATCTGAACTATGACTCTGCAAAATGTGTTAACAACATCATTTGTTAGCTGCATAGTAACTTGAGAATTAAAAACCATTTACTTACTGTCACCTTGCCAATTTAGGCCCTAGCGCTGCAACCAATAGCTCTTATACCACAATGTAGTGTACTAAAATTTTGGTATTAGAGGGTACTCTTATCTCTTTTAACTGCTCATTTTGGATCATTTCGGCCCAGTGCTACAGCCCGCATCTCTAATACCACAATGTAATGTCCCCATACCCCATAATGCAGATAAATTAAAATTTTTACTTCAAGGACCCATGTTCTCCTTTGAAACATAGGGCGTGGATGTTAACACACAATTCATCCCTCACTCTCAGGATCAGAAACCACTATAACAGTCATTCCACCCTTGACAAATCCCTTCTACGACCCAAATGATCATTTCCACACTAGACCTTCCCATTTCGCACTTTTCCTTCCACCTTGCATACTTCCTCTCTTCTCCTTTTCGACCTCGAAACTTGGGAGCCAGAAACTCAAAGGTTTAACGAAGTGAATTATCATCCATTTGCCTTCCACCTTCTGCACTTCCTCTTTCCACCCTTCTGACCTCGAAAATCAGAAATCGGAAACCTAATGTGCGACGGGAACATCTAAACACTCTTCTGCGCTCCGCCTTCCGCACCTCAGAACTAGGAAATCAAAAACTCAATGTGTGACGAAACATTTAACGGCTCTTCCGCACTTCGGAACTCGAAAATCAAAAAGCACACACTCTGCATTGTTTTCAAGTGCCCTTTCTACCTCCCACCTTTTTCCTTTCACAAGCAGATCCAGGAGTGTGGAAACACAAAGATTCCGCCCTGTTCAAATCTTCCTCTTCTAGGTTTCGCCTTCTGCAGGCGGATTCCAAGGAGCAGAAACTCAACGATTCTTAGCTTAGCTACATTTTTGGCCCTGTAATAGGATTCTAGCCTCCATGAACTTAGGAAAATGCATCAGAGAAACACAAGGCATGTACAGAAGTAAAATGCATAAAACCTACAAGGAATAACAAGCAAATACAGGGACATTCATACACAATTAACCCTCTACTTGATCATCAAAAAACATCCATCATGAAGATAGCAATCCATAGGAAAATAAATTGCATAACTAAGAAGGAGAAATATTACTTATCTTGATGATTAAGTTGTTCTGCAACTAGGTATGTCGTTGCAACATTCCACCCAACCATAGGCCAATGTGTTCATTAATCTCTCAAGACACTGCCACCCCTAAGATGGGCATGATTTCCACAAGGAACTAGGGAACAACAGACTTACACAACCATATCAAATTACACACACAGTCAAGCCAACCTTCAACTGGGTTCATCAGACTATCCAGCCAAGCCAACACCAAGTTGGGTTTATCAGGATGCAAGCTTACAAGCCAAACACTGCTGGGTTTATCAGACTATTCACAGTCAAGCCAACAATCAGTTTAATGACCAGCCAAGCCAACAGATGGGTTTATTAGGCTACCATCCAGGCCATCATTCAAGTTGGGTTTATCAGGATGTCTAGCCAAGGATTACTCACAAGGCTAAACACAACAAGACACAGCCAAGCCAATATATGGGTTTATCAAGCTACCAGCCAAGCCATCCTTCAAGTGGGGTCTATCAGGGTGCTAAGGAAGTGGACAGGAAGAACTGTTAATCCTATGAGCTCATCCATGGAGCTAAGGACACCCTCACAATATCTATCTGGCCTAACATCCATGTTTCCTACACACTCAACACAAGGAAGTGTCCCATTCTCTGCTCCACAGTCCCTTAGGCTACCCCTTCCCTTCTAGTTCTCTTCGGGATTTACAGAGCATATTCAGCAACCACTCTTACCTTATTGTGAGGTTCCACATTAGGTTTACCAAGCACATTCTACGTCTCTTCCACTTTTAATTCATGCATACAGTTCAGACCCAAATCAGGGTGCACAACACAACAAACTAGAGGGAAACACAACCACACGGGATTC
Source organism: Pseudotsuga menziesii (assembly GCA_001517045.1). NCBI lineage: Eukaryota > Viridiplantae > Streptophyta > Pinopsida > Pinales > Pinaceae > Pseudotsuga > Pseudotsuga menziesii. Next base: position 185,304 of record LPNX010161125.1, on the reverse strand, counting down.
ACTCTGTAAAACAGAGACAACATAGTTTACTTACATCCACAATGTCACTCAAACAGGAACCATGGAACCACAGATGACCACACTTTCTCATAAAATCAAGTGATCTCCACTGCTCATTCACTCAGCAAAAGAAAGGAGACCACTGAACTTCTGCGCAACTGAGGAAGGTAAACAACAAATGAACAACCTGGAACAAAACACAGTTCTACAAGAAGAATGAGTGCACAACGTGCATGAATAGAAATAGGACTCTCTCCCGCAAGATCTCCCAACAATGTGAATAATTCCCCCAACGTTCAGCGTGACTCGGGAATGAGAGGATAGGAATGCATTTCGATGCATGTTTACTTGTTGCATAAGCAATAACGTGGCCTCCTAGGGTGCATACCTACAGACTTGCAGGATTTCTCAGTCAAGTCATCAAAATACCTTGCTATGCCCAAGGAATTAACTACCTCAATCAACTTCTGGAAGAAATTGATGATTGAGTATGGAGGCCAAAAAGGTAGCTGAGGGTACATGGGTTTCCCCATTGACACATGGTAACACCCTATTGGCTCAGGGGTTTGACTTACTCCCCACATTATCCCTTGTGGAACCATGCTCTCATCTCTTTCACATTGTAGTTCCATAGCTAGCTGTGGTATTTTATTAAGCTATACATTTACATGATATTCAAAATACTATGTGCTTGACTTAGCACCAGAACCATAGGTATCAACCTTGATCACCTATGCACAAAAAAGTGTATCAATTATGGCAAGGCCTTGGGCTTGAGCTCCATGCCATAATATCGATACAATATATACATCATGTACAATCTTAATACCATGGGGTCAAAACCAGGGTATCACAATTAAAGGTTCCAACTTTGGATGTATTTTGCTCAATTGTTGCTGGAATGGTTTACGTCTGTTTTAATAGGAATAATGTGATGAATAATTTGCTTGTCATATGTATTTAGGTCTTCAGATGTACATGCAAATATATATTTATATTGATTAAACAAATTAATAAATCGGATCCTTTCTCCGAGCGAGCAACACTTTCCCAGATTTGCGTACTTGGGCTCAGCCTCCATTCCCAAATTTATCAGTTCATATTGCATGGATGAACTGTTGGTTTTGACGTTGGCTAGTTTTCTGAATTTTTTTATGTAAATCAAACATTCCTTCCAGTGTCCTTACTCCTTTGGGAATGAAATTTCCTTTGGTTAATTCTCCATTTTGGATATCTACCTTATGCTCTTCATCATCGATTACAGAGTCTTTGAAAACTTCATCATTTGTCAGAAAATTGATAATATCTTCATTGTCATCAAACACCCTCAAATTTGTAATAGTATCTGCTAATGATGGCCTGAAAATAAATTCAATATAACACTTGTTATTAGTTGGCACTAACCTAGAAGCCGAAGTAGTTAAAAAATCAGCTGCAACATTTTGTAATCTAGGAATTGATTTTATATTAAAAGCATGAAAATGTGATATCAAATTCTAGACTTCATCTTGATATCATTTTAGGTGTGGTGATAAACAACGAATTGTGTCTCTAACTTATCTAACTACTATCTCATAATCACCGAAAATATTTAAATTTATAACATTAATTTCAATGGTTGTCTTTAGGCCCTGGACTAGAGCTTCATATTCAGCAGTATTGTTTGTGCATTCAAACTCTAGCCTACAAAAGAGAAACTATTTATTCTTTTGAGGGTAAATCAGGACACAACCAGATCCTAATCCCTCTTGTGTTTTGGAACCATCAAAATATAAAAACAAAAACCTATCTTCTAATTCTACCTAATTAGTATCATTTCCTATGTTAGTGACTAAATTTACTATGTTACAGTCAATATCATCAGTCCGTGAAAATTGAAGGAGATCAGAATGAGTGTCTGATTCACAACTAACTTCTTCTACTTGATAATTCCCTGGATCAGTCTCTAAAATATAATTTCCCAAAACTGAGGATGATAAATTCACAGGCTCATTCTTTCCTTCCAACTGAGTTACATTATGCTTCATATGTGATTCCCTCATTATCTTAATCTGGTTTTGGCTATTTTGATATGGAAGCCACATGTGAGACCAATCGCTTGCAAAGTAACCATTAAGTTTTGTTGACCAATATCTACTCAATATCAGTCCATAAGCCTTCATTATTTCTACCACCATGATATTTATGAATTGACAAACTCTAGGATCTACAGATAATCGAATCAACACATATTTCATTTCCCCTATCACTTTAACAACAGACCTGTCCAATTGAATGATCCAACAAGGGGAAAGTGTGGGTTGACCATTAATATTCTTACAAATAGAGAGTGGCATAACATTGGATGAGGCCCCAGAATCTACCAAACAGTTATGTACATTAAACAGTTGTGTACATTATGATTAAAAAACTCAAATGATAACAAAAAAGGCAATGTATTAGATTTGGATTTTCCTCCAATGCTTGCTTCGTTGATTTCAGTAGTAGATTCAATAGCTTCTGGGGTACTATCGGGTTGTGGGTTGAAAGCTTCCAGAAGTTTCTTTCTTTTCGAAGGAAAATTACATAATTCAAATAGAGAAATGTTTATTTTTTGTTTTCTTAATGTCCTCTACAATATCATACCCCATGTCATCTTCTACCAAACCTTTTCTTGATTCCTTCTGTTTTATTTACCATGGTCTTTACAGGTTTTTTTACTATTGGGTTTGTCTCTTTTATGTTTATCGGATTAGACTTAGGTGTTGTTTGAGTATTACTAAGAATTTTCTTCATATTTTCCTTTATCTTCTATATTTTAGGCAGTACTAAACTTTCATCCACTACCGGTCCTTCACTTCTAGTCGTGGCATTAACTGATGATACTTGAATCTCCTCAGGAGGTTCTTCTTCATTCAGCCCTAATGTGGGTGCCCAATCCCATAACACCATTGTGGTTTCCTCATTTGTTTCTTCTAGCTCATTGGTTTGGTCACCTTCTACTTCAGGTTCTGTCAATTGGGCATCTAATAGTTGATTCATAACCAAAGTCATTAATTTTATCCACTGCGGGAAACTCTTTTCAGAATGATGCTCCTGATGGAAAGTAAAAAAATGGTTCATTCCTACCTCATTAAAGTTCAAAATAGAAAAATTATATACAGGTGGTTGAGATAGTCCACTTTCCTCTCTCTTCTTGTATTAAGGTTTGAATGTCTTTCTGGATGTACTATATCCCTTGTCCTTTTCCAAGTCTACTATCTTATTTGATAACTTTTGAACCATATTAACTACATTCTCTAGCGCATTCTGGTGCTCTTTCCTAGGTCTGGTTAACAACAAAGGTTTTTTATGAGCTACTGGTTTTACTTCTGATTCTGAAGTGTGCTTTTCTATACTATCAAGATCGACCTCCACCCTATTGGCTTGATCATAATTTTCTATCAACGTAGGTTTGACTACTCTTTTCACAAACATTGCTATAGGGGGATATAGTGTTGTAGTATAATATTCTACCAAAAGATTTTTTAGTTTGTTTTGTTGCAGCACTAAAACTGTTGAAAATAGTAGTAAACCTCTGGTTGAAATATTGAACCTTTTCTTTCTTATCCATCTTCATAGACAGTAATTATTTCATAAGGATAGCGGCGATTTTTTGACTACCGAATTTTCTTTTAAATACCCTTTCAAAGGTGTCCCAGTTTGTTATTGAATTGGCTTGTAGACTAAAAAACAAAGAAGAATCTTTATGCTCAAAAGTATATGGAAAAATTCTACATACAACATCTTCATGTTCAACGTTTAAAAGTTCCATAGCTAGATACAAACTTTTCAAGCGGTCTTCTACAGAAATGCCTCTTCTAGGGCCAAACTTCAGTAGCACTCTGTCTGGGTGCTTAGGTAAATCATGCAAAGGTACAGCCAGATTAAGTGGTGTTTTGGCCCTCCATGTCAGTTAATTAGCAGCAGCCATAACTCAAGGTGGAGACTATGGTGGAGACTGAGTTGTAGGAGACTCTGGTTCTAACTGATCAAGAGGTTGGATGATTTCTTGGATAGATAGATCCACCAATTCTTCCAAATTTTCTGTGAGGATAGAATCTTGAGTATAAGAAATTGCTTTCTTGGGAGCCTTCCTTCTTGGTAACACATAGATTACTTTCAATCATCCAAGTTTCTTAACGTAAGATATTGTGTGTCTTCAGAAGTGATCAACTTCTTCGAATGGAACAATGTACAAACGTTCTGAACCTTCTTCTTCAAAACTTACCTTTTCTTGTTCCTCAAGAATGAAATCTTTAGGAAACGTAGTTTGATATGTATTTCTAGTGGAATAGTTTCTTGCAAATGGACTTCCTCTGCCAGCCATGCACTAGCGGCCCTCCTTCTAGCACCAAATTTGTTGATGCCTGGAAAATTCTTAGGCACTGAAAGAAGGGATTCTCCTCAGTAATCAATCCCAACTAGATCGTTCATTGTTTGGTATGGGGAACCCATAAGGTTAGCAGCCCAACTATCGTAGATCTAAATTTGATTAAGTCTTTATCGGTTGCGGCCTGGCCCACCGTTTATGTAATTTTATTTAAATGAATGAAATGAATGCCTAAGCTAAATGCAAGTGACTGATGAACAAAAGCCTCGCAAGTGATGCGTAGGTTCTTACCTGCCATCTTACCACTCTTGCTCCTCAATCACTTCAATAAATCTAAATCTAAGGAAATTATTTATATTTTAGTCTATTCTAAACTAATCTATCATATCCCCTTGTGGAGAAAATTTAAAATAAAGAGAGTAATGTACTATAATTATTCATAATCAATCTTGCAGATAATTGTTCCAATTCCATACACATAGTTATAGCAGAAATATTAACAAAGATAGCTTTGAAATAAGAAAGCATTCATTACTCAATTTGTACATAGAATTTTATACGAAAAGCAAAACCATTCCTTATTAAAGAAATAGTTCATAAAAGTCAGAACTATCTCACAATTATACAAAAACTCAATAGAAGTAATTTTAGATTCGAAATTCCACACACTCCATGTTAAAACCCGTGCAATCCTCTCCCAACAAAATTGTCCTTCTTTATTAGTAAAAAAATTAGTTCTTCTTACAAATAAACCAACCTTCTTATGCCAATGAAAATTCCTTTCTATGCTACCCTCTCCCTCTATTCATAATACAATTACAATGACTTATCGACTTCCCTGACCTTAGGAATTCCAAAAATTTTGTCTTTTAGTGCTTTTCACTAGAAAATGACAAAAAATGACAAATACATAAAAAAGACAAAAGTTCTTTAAGTGGGCCCAGCTAAACTTGTAATATATTCCCCCCATGCAACTGCTTCTTCAGCGATAGTCCAGTAATTTACTGGTTCCATCATTTGCACTATCACCTCGTGTAGGGCTAGCTGAGATTCCACATATGTTACCTTTTCTGGAGTGGTTCTAAACAAGTCTTCCAAGTTATAATTGTTGACCGAAGCTCGTGCAACCCAATTTTTAACATCGTCTTCACTGATGAATTCCATCTTTTGAATATAATGTTCATCCTCATGTAATCTATCATGTAGATACATCACAAGCTGGTCTTTGTTTGGGAAGTCACAAATCTTTGAAGCCAAAGGAAGTTGGCATATCTCATGAACTTGGCGCATATTCTTATAGTTACCTGTTCACTTTTCTAGGGTATTCTCATTTTCATTACTCAACCTTACCGAATCCTTTCTGCAGAATTCCAAGAGAGGCATTTCTATTTTTAAGCCCCCGGCAGTCTTCTGTGGAAAGTGTTCAGGAAATGTTGAGTTGGATTCTACCCAATTCAACTCGATTTGAAATTTTTTAGAAACCTTCATGAGTCTTGTTCTAAAACTAAGAGATTCTACTGCAATATCCTTCACTCTTGTCTATGTTGTATTCACCTTATGAATTTCACTGGCAATATTTATTTGAGCTTGGTGTATGCTTCTCCGGATTGTACAAGCCTGGGCATGGAAAGGGCTGATGTCCTGTTGCCTATCATTTTCTATCTTAAGCTGAGTTTCGAGAGATCCCCTCTATGCTACTAGTTCCTCTACTTGGATTCTTAGTTTCCCCACTTGTCAGCTTGTCGTGGATCCCTGTGATTCCAGTTCTAAAATTTTGGCTTCAATTTTTTTCTCTCCTTCCATAATGGTCACTTGCACCTATAATGCATCCTTTTCAATTTCTAAACTTTGTACTCCCTTTGGAGTCTTTCCTTATCGGATAAGATGGCCTCGTGTTTTCTTTTCAACTCTATTCCTTCTCCTCTCTCCTTAACTAGATTATCTCTCATTTTGAACATCTTTTCTTTATGATGCGTGACATCCTCCACCAGTTTGTCGACATTATCATCATTGTATTACGCGGCTTCTATACTTATAGAGGATAAGAATTTAGGGTCTTTATTAGTGCCTTCCACAATGGTTTTTTCAATCATTGTGACTACATCAGCTTGGGTGCCAACCTTTAATCATTTCTCTGACCTTCTGACAATAGTTTTCTTTATAAAAAATGATGGTATCTAAGCATGCCAATGTGTGATTCTTATATGGGGTGAAATGAATGAGTCCAAGTTATACAAGAGGAACATGGCCTCTTGTGATTGTGCCACTTGATGAAGCAGGAGGGTCTATTGGGTGGTTCTGAGCTACTTCTTGGTCCATTTCTTTCCTAAGCTTTTCCTCTTCTTCCTTCTTCCTACGGTTCTTCAGCTGCTTGCTCAGCTTCCTTTTGTTTTCTATGTGCTTCTTCTTTCTTAAGTCTTTATTCTTCTTCTTTCTATTTTTATGCCTGTTCTACTTTTTTCCTTTCATCTTCTTCGTGTTGTAGCTTCAGGGCCTCTTCCTTTTGCTTCTGCAACTTCTTTTCTGTTGCACTGTTGCCATATTTACCCCCGTTGGTGCTGCCTTTCTTCTTGAAATGCTTACTCAGAGAATTCATGTTACTGGCATTTATGTATACCTCCTCATATTTATTTAAATGATGAGTGTATTCATAATGTATTCCAATGATCGTACAATGTTCTGCAACTTTTCCATGCGCGTCATTTCTACGAAAACTCTTCTCTTTGAAGCAAAATTTTTCCATATCTTTTAAAAATTCGGGGGTGCCTTTTACCTTAGTGAATTTGTAACTACCTATGCAAAAGGAAAGTGGTGGGAAGGTTTCATTTTTCATGTCAAAAAGGAAGTTACCTACTCCATCTATGAACAACTTCCTAACTGCTTCCTTATGGACTACATAGTCTGTGGCATATTTAGGCAGCAATGATGGGGCTTTTGATCCTCCATACATTCTCAGGTAAGTTCCTTCCTGAGAGAAAAAATAATCCACATATTCGCAAATAAATTCCATGGTGTTATCTGACAAGTAGTTGGGATATTTGAGGAAGATGAGCTCATACATAGGCATTAGAAACTCTTCACATATGATCTTGTAGAAGCTTGAATACTTATGTGCCCAAAGAATTTAATAAGCGAAAAATATATGGGTCTCGATGTGTTTCCAAGTACACCCGAGCTTGGGGAATGGGTGTATACATAGGTTGCAGTCAATCAGGTAAGATTCCATGTAGAATTATGGCCTTCTTTGAGTCATCCCACCCTATGTGGCAGCTACACATGATGTCAAGCTACTGGATATGATATCTGCACAATTGAAAATTGTGCCTTCAAAGGCCACATAGTATATTAATGGGATCCAACTTAATTTGTATAATCTCCCATTTTCCTGTTCAAAAATCCTATTCAACATTAAGGTTATGACCCTGTAAAGGGGGCGTAAGCTTGCAGACTCGTATTCTCCAATTTCCTTTTGGCACAGTTGTCTTTTTTCTATCATCATCCTCTTAGCACATTCTAAAATATCCAAATCCACTTTGTTAACCCACTCATCCGTCATCATAACTTGTGGGGGTGGTAGTTTGCAGGCCATGGCTATGTAGGCCAGAGTGAAAGAAGCAAAATATTCCCCTCTATGCTGGAAATAATCATCATGGCAAGGTCTATCCGAGGTAGAATCCATCCGATGACTTCAACACATGGGAACAACTCTAGGCGTCTAGCTCCCTTAGTAATTCCTAATTTTTTTATATTTTCATATAAGGACATATCTTCCAGACCAGCATCAAGAACGTTCTAGTCTCTAATAATCTGATATATTTCCCCCATTTGAACTCTTGGTCAGCTCATGTGATGGCTTAAGTGTCCTCAAATGTGATCTCAGTCCTAGAGATAATCTCCACATCTGAATCAAGCTTAGTGGCCTTAGATTTCTTCTTTCCACTCTTCTTAGGCATGGTGTGAGTTGATCATTTCCAAACCGTCCTTCTGTAGGTAATTCTTCTTGGTGAGAGTCGAAACTATGCCATGATCACGGTAAGAGATGTCTTAGTAATACGATGGTTATCTCGACTAACTTAAAACAACAGGCATTTTGTATGAGAATGAAACAACCTGAAATGAAGCAAGGTTTAAATATCTGAATCATTGTTCTTCTTTTAAAATGAGATTTCAATTAGTGTCTAATATGGTAAAAAATAACAGAGTTCTATTTACCATTCCATTGCTAGCCATTCAGAAACAATCTTGTGAGGTGAAGAAAGAAAAGATACTAGAAACTGCTTAGTCATTTTAGTCATGTGACAAAGTGTGTGCTTCCAAAAATTTAGATGAATACTTATCAACATATGTGTATGTATTATTTTGTGAGTTACACCTCCATTGTCACATATCCCTTTTAGTGTTCTTAAATAAGTCAACATACTGAAGGATAAACATTTTACTACTTGTTTTCAATGCATAAATGTTAACTACTTTTATCCAATTCCACATATTTTACAAGTTTTATTCCCACCCTCTTATTCATTAAGTTCAAAATCATTAAACATCGAGACTTCTTCTTACTAATCCCCCCAAAGTTAACATAATAACTATTGAAACATGGCAATGACTCAATAAACCAGAAATCGAGGAATCTTTAGGGTACTGAAAAACCCTGGTTTGTGACTAAGACCCATGAAAAACCTCTTACATGATAGCACCGCCCTAAGGAATGTGGTAGGAAATGCACCCATCCACACATAGTTTGAAGAGAAAACCTATCCCAAATCCCTAAAATGCAGCAATACTCAGGGTTTAAATCCGCAAAGGGTCTCCCATTTATAGAAAACTCATTCCCCAACATGCTCAACCCAAATAATACACATGAAGGGGAACATCTGCCCCAGAGTAACCTTGTCGCAAAATTCACGATTTTCAAAATAAGTTTACTACTGGCTTGGACAACTAACCCAAACTGCACAACAAAGGTTTGAGACAAATTTCATGATGGTTGGGCTGACAGGTTAGAAGAGTTTCAAAAACATTTACGCTCTATTGGGAAAGCGATTTGGGACATAAAAGCAGCTGTGAGGTTAAGGGTTTCCTTAAAACAAACTCTAGGTGACTCTGGAAGCTGTCCCACTATAACTAAAAACCTTATAGGTTGTGGATTTTCTTTTATTAGGAAAGGGTCACAAAAAATATAGGAAAAACTAACCATGCTAAGACCCTTAACCTTTACCCATATATAGTTTTTTAGGATTCTAGAAGAACAAAAGGACAAGAGGATGGGTTTAAGTGCCTACCTGTCAGCTGTCTATACGCATACGGTGTTGGGAATAGCTGTCGACAATGAAAATTGAGTTTTCGCAACAATGTTGGCTATAAAAGCTTATTTTCGCCAAAAATATTTTGATAAAGAAGCATCAGAAAAACTCGCCAAAGTCTTCTAATACATCAGTGGTGAAGATTGAGTTTTTTCGCGATAGTGTCGGCTAGAAAAGATGAGTTTCGTTGATAGTGTTGGAAAAAATCAATGAGAACTGTTGATGGATTCTCCAACGTCGTCAAAACTTAAATAATTTTTTTGATGAAAATGACTTGGTGGAAGACTTAAAAAAATTCAAAAAATAAAGCAACTTTGGAAAAAAAGAATCGAAAGCGACTCGTCAATAACTTGCGACCGTGTAGGAAGAACTCGCTGAGTTCATTCGATATGTCAGAGAAACTATTCAAGTTGATCTGTTGCGTCGACAGGACTGGATGAGTTGACCCGATGTTTCATACAAACTCACTGAGTTCTCCCAATGTGTCATCAAAACTAGTTGAGTTCTTCTGACACGTTGGGAGAAAAACCTGAGTCTTTTAACTTAGTCAAATAAGTTTTCTTGCTCAATTCAAAGAAAAACTAAGTGTCGGCTACAAAAACTCATAAAAATATTTCAATAAAGAAGTGTTGACAAAACTCGTCAAAGTATTTCGATACATCAGCAGGGAAGATTAAGTTTTTTCACGATAGTGTCGGCTAGAAAAGACGAGTTTCGCTGATAGTGTTGGCAAAACTCAATGAGAATTGTCGATGGATTCTCCAACGTCGGAAAAAAATAAATAACTTTTCTAATGAAAATGATTTGGTGGAAGACTTCAATCGGAAGCAACTCGTCAAAGAGTTGCGACCATGTCCACAAAACTCGTTGAGTTTGTCCGATACGTCGGAAAAACTTTCCAAGTTGATCCGATGCATCAGTAGGACTGGATGAGTTGACCTGATGTTTCAGACAAACTCACTGATTTATCCTGATGTGTCCACGAAACTAGCTGAGTTCTTCTGACACGTCAGAAGAAAAGACTGATTTTTTTAACTTATTCAAATAAGCTTTCTTGCTCAATTCAAAGAAAAACTAAGTGTTGGGATGAAAACTTCAAGAAGGAAAAATTGTCTAAGGAAGGCTTAAGATAAAAAATGTAAGGAGGGCCCTAATAATGTAAAATTTTGGGGAAGCAATTACAGCAGCAACACTACCATTGTTCTTCCTGTGGAAGAATTATTGGTTGCTTACTATATTAAGGGTATTCCTACTCCCATCGTTATGTGGGTTAAAAGGGAACATAAAACTACTCTGCAAGAAAATTTTGCAAAATCCATTTTAGTAGAGAAATACATGTTCTACTTGAAGGACAACCTAGATGATTAATTAGATCAAACTTATACATCTCGTAGGAGGAAAGAAAACTTTCCCAAACCCACACCCCAAACCAAGGGCCCTTATGATATGGACAACATGAAGAAGCTATTACAAAATATTTCCAATGACATGGTAGATATCAAGAGAACTAATATTGAAAATCAAGTAAATAATAGCGGTTTGGCAAGGCCACCTTTCAGGAGACCTTACCAGCCTCCTCAAAATCAAATTCCTTTGAACCCTGAAGAAACATTGCCTTATGATGATATTTACTCCATTTTTTAGGCCATAAATTCTGGATCCCAAACTGCCCTTGATGACAGTAGAGATGGTTCTCAAGGAGCCATAGATTCTATACCTCTCGATGAAGAACATGATCAACACCTAAACATTATTAACTGTTTTTAAGAAATTCCAATGGCAGCAGAGAAAGATGAATCTAAATCCATATTCGATCTACAACACTCTTATAACACCAAAAGTAAAGTCCAAACGTCCCAAAAAACTCCACCATCAACATCCACTCTTAATGCAGGTAAAGCAACAACCCCAAAAGAAAAGGTAATCCATGAAATAGAATACATTTTAATTGATGATTTAAAGAAGGCTAAAGCTAATATTTCTTTGTTTGAAAAATTTACCTAAAAGTATGATTTTGAATAAATGAAGAGAAGTTCAAAAAAATAATTTAGAAACTTGTGGAAATCCTGACGGTCAAAATCCTAGTATGAAAATGGTGCCACGTTTCTTACTTACTTTTGAAATTTTCAATAGGAACATCCATAATAGTGTGATTGATTCAGGGGCTTCATCCAATTCCATGCCAATATCTGTAGGAAATTGAATGCAACCTGGGAACCGTATCCCAACCAAATAGTCCAATTGGATAGATCCATAGTTAAGGTGGTAGGTGAATTAAATAATTTCCTCTTGACATTATTTGTAGACACTAGGATTTATCAAACAGTAGAACTTGTTGTTGTTGATATCCTTGAAACCTATGGTATGTGGTTGAGAAGGGTCTGGTCAGAAAAATTGAAGGGATATTTTGCCACTGACTGGTCACATTTGTGGCTGGCTTACAATGGGAGACCAAATCAGATCAAAATTGTAAGGGAACCTTTTATGAACAAAATCATCTCAGATCTTGATGATCTCAGTGAACCTACAGTTTTCTTTACCTCGACCATAGAACATTACACCTTTGACTCTTTATTTGGAAGTTTGTCTGTTGATTGCTCCCCAGTTGAGGATGTTGATAATTTTTCTGAAATAAATAATTACACAGTTGTCCTGTTTACTGTTGATATTGTCCATAATGTATATAATGTCAATACAAATTTTAGTTTAGATTTATCTTCTTGGACTTTGTTTTTTTATGGATCTAAATCCAAGGATGGTGTTGGTGCAGGTTGTTTACTCATGACCCAAAAGGCACCAAAATGATGATTTCCTACCTACTTGAGTTTGAATGCACAAATAATATTTTTGAATATAATGCTCTTGTACAAGGACTCGGGAAAGCGATAGATTTGGGTGCTCAAGTGATAGAATGCTATGGTGACTCTGAGATCATCGTTAAGCAGGTAAGGAACAAGATCCATTGCTTATCACCTCATTTTCTTAATTATCAGAAATTGGTTAGGGACATGAATAATTCCTTTAAATATTTCAATATAAAATATGTCCCTAGATCACAAAAATTTGATGCAGATCTGCTAGCCAATACTGCATCCAGTCTCATTCCCCCAGAAGGTATGTCCCCTGAAACTTTTTTCGTTGAATTTATGTACATACCCTCTATTCCTAATAATGTGACAAGTTGGAAGGTTTTTGATGATGACCTACATATTTTAGACTTTTTAACAGCCTAGGATACCTTTAAGGACGTAGCTATAAATGAGGTTGAACATGAAAAGTCTTTATCTGACCATAGTTTCCCTGCCAACCTTATCCTCAAGTCAGTTATAAATCTAGAGAAGTATTATGACTTGAAGGACACATTTAAAGGTAACCCTAACTGCAAGACACACAGTTCTTCCCTCAACTTTAAAACTGTCAACCTTGGAAATTAGCAGAACCCTCAACTTATCAACATAGGGGTTAGTTGTTCCCCAGAGGAAGAAAGGGATTTAATTAAATTTGTAAAGAATTCAAATATGTGTTTGCATGGATATATGATGACTTGAAAACCTTTGACATATCCATCATGCAACACAAAATCCCTGATCCGTCGGATCTCAACTTGAGTGCATTAAAAGTCTTTAAAAGAATGCGTTTGCATGTTTGCTTAATTCATGAAACATCATCAACAGAAATGAAATGCTTAACAGAAATGAAAAGCAAAACTGATAACTAGATGTGGGAAGAAAAAAAAACACAGAATCAGAGAGTCACAAACAGAAGTTGATAACAGAGTTCACCCCCTCCACTGGGCTACGTCTCTGGGTCCCTCTCCAATGGGTACCGATCCAATTAATATTTTAAAATGGTACAAAATGGTTATGGAATCAACTTCAGCAACTGTAAACAGAATGCTGTACAAAGTCTTCAAGACCTCTCTTCTGGAAATTACAAAATGGCCTTCAAAAGGCAAAGAAGCCAAATCATAACAGAGTATAGTCGACTTTACATACAAACAACATATGAAAATTAACAACAAAACTCTCAGTGCTTCTCGTAACAGAAAAGCGATACTCGGTGCTCTAAGCAATCTGAACTGAACTCCCCTCCAATGTGTCCCAAATCGTCTATTTAAGCGTTCAGTGGGAGGATAAGTAACAGGTTCAACTCATCTACTGCGTGTCCTTTCATATTCCACCTATAATCATTTCCGTCGAAACGTTTCAACTGGCTGTACGTTACATTCAATTCTGTTCCACCAAATGTCATAGCGGTTCCCAACGGTTCCATCTAATACCATATATGGTATTGCTATCCCACTATACAAGAGATATCCATCACATCCGTTGTCGTAACATATAACTGTTTCATATGAGAACTTCGCCATATAACGGATCTGCTGTCGCAGCATATAACAAGACTCCACAAATGTCACAGCAAACGTGACTGCGCACCCTCATTTAATCATGCACAAGACCGCCAGAACGTTGCCAATTAACTGCGCGAGCATGTTTCAAACCATTTTTATATTACCTCTTGACGGTGCACAAATCGCCAGATGCCAATTCTTAACCGTAAAACTTGACCGTTCAAACCATGAGATGTTATGTCGAACTGCGCACCACGCGATGTTATGTTGAATTGCACACCACATGATGCTATGTCGAATAGCGCACCATGCGATGTTATGTCGAATCATGCACCACGCGATGTTATGTCGAACCATGCACCATGCGATGTTATGTTGAGTCGCGCACCATGCGATGCTATGTCGAGCTGCGTACCACACGATGTTATGTCGAACCATAAATTAATAACCATTGTACCATATTGGATCAGTGTAATTTTTGAAGATGAATAATCCACTGAATCATTCCTCCCCATTGGAGAGATTTTGGACCACCAAAATCCTGAGTCACTCTGCAAGTAAGTGAGGGTATAGCTCCCTCACTTTTCCAATCTCCATCCATCTTGCTTTGCTAGGGTGCCTGCCTTTAAGCCCCACTCGAAAGTACTCAACATTCCCCCTTCGTGAAGTCCTTACATTTCTGTCAAGAATAACATCATCCTGCAACTCTTTCATGTATTCAGGTGCCATATCATCAACTGAAGGAAGCTGTATGTTAGTTTCCTCATCCATGATCATAGGAGGCTCATACAATTTAAGATTCTCAACATTGACAACTGAATAGATTTGCATGTATGGAGGTAACTTCAAGTGAAAATCATTTGTACCGATCTTTTCCAAGATCTCAAAAGGACCATACCTGATAGGCTTAAGCTTTTTACCTTCACCTTTCATTCTTTCTTTGGTGATATGTAACCAAACTCTGTCACCAACCTGAAATCGATGATCAACTCGATGTTTGTCATGCCTGGATTTGTACTTTTCCTGGCTCTTCTCCAACTGTTCCTGAATGGCTTGCTGCATTGCTTGGATTCTCTAGATTAATCTTAGAGCTTTATCTGCATCATGATGTCCATCCACTGCATCCTTGCTAAAAGAGAAGTCCATCGGTGTTTTTGGTAGATAACCAAAACAAGTTTCAAAAGGAGATCTTTTCATGGAAGAATGAACTGCATGATTGTAAGCATGTTGTATATACTGCAACTACTCATCCCAAAGTTTAGGATGTTTACTGCAATACCCCCTGAGCAGCTGAACCACTGTTCTGTTTACTACCTCTGTTTGTCCATCGGTCTGTGGATGAAAAGATGTACTTTTCTTTAGTTTAGTATCCATAAGCTCCCATAAAGTTGACCAGAATTCTCCCAAGAACTGGGAATCCCGATCAGATACAATAGACATGGGTAGCCCAAAATGTACCCAAACATTATGAAAGAATAGATGAGATGTTTGTTCAGCAGTGATCTGTTTGTTACATGGCATTAAGATACACATTTTGCTGAATTTTTCCACAAGAACATATAGGTAATCATTCCCTTCTCTAGACATGGGTAGTCCTCCTACAAAGTCCATAGAAATGCTTTCCGAGGGACGAGAAGAAACTGGAAGAGGTGTGTACAAACCCAATTTCCTATTGCTAGGCTTACTTGTTTCACACATAACACATCCTCGTATATATTTAGCTACAGTTTCTTGCATCTGAGGCCAATAACAGTGATTCTGCAATATTGTCAGCGTTTTACTTACACCAAAATGTCCTGCAATCAATGAACTATGTGCTTCTCGGATCACATGCATTCTCTCTTTCTCTGGAATACAGAGTTTACTGAGATGATACAGGAGTTGATTATGCACATAATAGTTCTCTTCCTGTTTACCATGTATCAATGATTCATATACGTTCTTAAAATTTTTATCTTCTGCATATTGTTCAATGTAACTTTCATGTGTTAATGAACTGTTTTGAAGAATGATTGAAGCATTGGTAGGTGGCCTCAATAACATGTCTACTATATTATTATGAATTCCCTTTTTGTATTTAATTACGAGATGAAACTGTTGCAAGAATCCCATCCATCTTAAATGCCTACTTTGTTGTACTTTAGTTTGAGATTGCAGATATTGAAGTGGCTGATGATCAGTATGTATGACTGTTTATTTTCCCATGATATAATGTTTCCATTTCTTCACACTCTGTACTAAAGCATACAATTCTTTGTCATAATTCGGATAGTTACTTACCGCAGTAGAGAATTTTTCTAAATGGTAACAGACTGGCTTCCTCCCTTGCATCAAAACGGCTCCCATGGCAAACCCGCTAGCATCTGTTTTGATCTCAAATGGCTGCTACAAATCTGGCAACATCAGAACTGGTGTTGTGCTAATCCTTTCCTACAAAGTGTCAAAGGCCTTCTGATGGTTTCCTCCCCACTGGAAAATTTCTTTAACGCTTGTCAACGCATGTAATGGAGCAGCAATGGAAGAAAACCCAGAAATGAATTTCCTCCAATACTGAACCGCACCCAGAAAACTTCTGATTTCAGTAACGGTGTTAGGCCGTGGCCAGTTTACAATGACAGCAACCTTGGCTGGGTCCACTCACAGGTGGCCTCCACCAATAATATGGCCCAGATATACTAAAGAAGTTTTAGCAAACTCACATTTAGACATTTTTACATAAATCTTCTCCTTCCTCAGTACATCTAAAACTTTCTTCACATGTACAATGTGTTCCTCCCAGGTTTTGCTAAACACCAGGATATCATCCAGATGTACAATTACAAAATCATCAATGAATGTACGAAAGACATCATTCATGACCCACATGAAAGTAGCAGGTGCGTTACAGAGCCCGAAAGGCATCACAATCCATTCATACAAACCCTGTTTTGTTTTAAACACTGTTTTCCAGGAATCATGTTCAACAACACGGATTTGATGATACCCACTACGCAGATCCAATTTTGTAAAGTAAGTTGCATGTTTCAATTGATCAAGCAAATCATCAATGTGAGGAAGAGGATACATGTTTTTAATGGTGATTTTGTTAAGGGCCCTATAGTCGATGCACATCCTCCAAGACCCATCCTTCTTCGGAACCAAGACTATAGGAGAGCCACAAGGAGAAGTGCTTGGCCGGATGACCCCCTTCTCAATCAGCTCCTAAACCTGTTTCTTGATTTCCTCATTCTGCATTACAGACATCCGGTACATGGCTATGTTTGGGAGTGGCACATCCTCCTGCAGATGTATCTCATGCTGAATTTCTCTCTTTGGTGGTAACCCTTTCGGACCTTGAAATAAATCATCATACTCAAAAATAATTTCAATCAGTTCAGATTTATGTTTAGGATCACATCCTTCAAAAGACTTAGAGATCTCATCATTTTTCACCTTAACCATCATTAACACAAAATTCTTACTAGCATTTACCAGCCTCTTCATTTGTCCTGCGGAGACTATTGCTAGATTTGTTTTCGTCTTATGTGCTCGTACAATATATTCCACACCATCTTTAAAAAGATGATACTTATTCTACTCTCTATAAAAGACTGCTTTCCGGTCATACAAATATGGACTCCCAAGTACAATTCCACAAATTTCAAGTGGTACTACATCCAATTCTACCTCATCCATGAACTTTCTAGTAATGGCAAACTTTAATACACATTTCTTTATAACTTGCAATTGTGTATCATTAGTAACCCAACCAAGAGGATAGGGTTTTTCATGAGGCATAGTAACTAAATGCAATTTCCTAACCACTTCTTCTGATATCATATTTACTTGTGAACCACTATCAAACAATGTATCAATCTTTGTGTGATTTGCAATGACACGAACATGAAACAGTGCACTTCTATTTTTATCATTTTTCTTAGAAGTAGATGGCAGATTTGTACTTGCACTAGAACTTGATTTTGCATCAATGGGAAGTGAGATACTTTTATTCTTACCCCGGATTCCGACAGCTGTAACCTTTGTTTCATCACCTGAGCCGAATCCCAAGTCTTGAATAACTGCTGCAGTAGCTTTTGCTTTTCCTTTATCTTTGTTTCCTCCGTACTTCTTTGGCCTTAACTCCGGATTAAGTTTCCAACACTTAGAGACATCATGTCCCTTCTGACAATGTGAACATGTAGGCTTTTCACCTTCTTTCTTAATAGTAGCCATCTTCTTTTTCCCCTTATCTTTACCTTTTGATTTGTTGTCAAATTTAAAGGATTTCTTCACAAAAGTATCATTAGCATGCTTACCCCTAGCTTCTAAATGTGTAGCTTGAACACATACATCATCCAAATTACTGGGGTTAAACATCAACAAAGTATGTCTCAAATAAGAATGCATGCCACCAATGTACTTAAGAAGAGTTTCCTGTGTATCTAATGAAACATTCAATGCAATAGCCTCTTTCTGAATTCATGAGTATAATCTTGAATGCTTTGTCCTTTAGCTTGTCTAAACATTTGCCAACTCATGGTTAATTGTTGAATATGTCCTAAAGGATAAAATTGCTTCCTTAATACTTCAATGAATTCATTCCAAACTGAAATTATTTTACCATTCTTTCGAAGATCTTGCTGAATCTTTCTCTCCCACCAAATAAGAGCCATACCACTCATTCTCAAAGTGGCCAATTGAATCCTGGAAAGGTCATCATTAATGCCTTGCACCCTGCAATATACTTCACTGGCTGCTTGATCCAATTGTCTAACTTTTCAGCATCTAAATCTCCATTATAAATTGGCAATTCAACTTTAACATCCAATTTGAAATAAGACATATTAGGATTTGCATTAGCATTATGTGAATGAGAAGCATGAGAAGAAGAGAAAGCTTGATTAGTATCAGGAGGATCACCATCACCTCCTAATCTTTTACCCTTTTCTTCCTTCTTCACTTCGGCATCTTTGGATGAAGATCCTTCTTCTTTCTTCTTCCTTTCTGCACGCTCATCGAGAAGAATTTCCATCATGGCTTTCATACTAATAAAAGCCTCCAAAAACTCAGTTTCAGAAATAACAGATTTTTCCCATTCTGTATGTCCTTCTTCTTCCCCTCGTGGAGAAGACATGGTTCTTGAGAATGTTCTCCTTGAGCCAATCTCAGGATCTCCTTCAATTAATTCTCCTTCAACAAGCTTTAACCTGGACCTAGTAAGCATTCACAAACTTTCACAAGCAATTAACCTGCTCTGATACCATAATATGATACGTCGGATCTCAACTTGAGTGCATTAAAAGTCTTTAAAAGAATGCGTTTGCCTGTTTTCTTAATTCATGAAACAGCATCAACAAAAATGAAATTCTTAACAGAAATGAAAAGCAAAACTGATAACCAGATGTGGGAAGAAAAAAAAACACAGAATCAGAGAGTCACAAACAGAAGTTGATAACAGACTTCACCCCCTCCACTGGGTAACGTCTCCGGGTCCCTCTCCAATGGGTACCGATCCAATTAATATTTTAACATGGTACAAAATGGTTCTGGAATAAACTTCAGCAACTGTAAACAGAATGCTGTACAAAGTCTTCAAGACCTCTCTTTTGGAAATTACAAAATGGCCTTCAAAAGGCAAAGAAGCCAAATCATAACAGAGTATAGTCGACTTTACATACAAACAGCATCTGAAAATTAACAGCAAAACTCTCGGTGCTTCTCGTAACAGAAAATTGATACTCTGTGCTCTAAGCAATCTGAACTTAACTCCCCTCCAATGTGGCCCGAATCATCTATTTAAGCGTTCAGTGGGAGGATAATTAACGGGTTCGACTCGTCTGCTACCCGTCCTTTCATATTCCACCTATAATCATTTTCGTCAAAACGTTTCAAATGGATGTACGTTACATTCAATTCTGTTCCACCAAATGTCACAGCGGTTCCCAACGGTTCCATCTAATACCATATATGGTATTGTTATTGCGCTATACAAGAGATATCCGTCACATCCATTGTCGCAGCATATAACTGTTTCATATGAGAACTTCGCCATATAACGGATCTACTATCGTAGCATATAAATGTCGCAGCATATAACGAGACTCCACAAATGTCACAGCAAACGTGACCATGCACCCTCATTTAATCATTCACGAGACTGCCAAAACATTGCCAATTAACTGTGCGAGCATGTTACAAACCATTTTTATATTACCTCTTGATGGTGCACAAATCGCCAGATGCCAAGTCTTACCATAAAACTTGACCGTTCAAACCATGAGACGTTATGTCGAACCGCGCACCACACGATGTTATGTCAAATCATGCACCACGCGATGCTATGTCGAATCACACACCATGCGATGTTATGTCGAATCACGCACCACGCGATGTTATGTCGAACTGCGCACCATGCGATGTTATGTCGAGCCGCGCACCATGCGATGCTATGTCGAGCTGTGCACCACGCAATGTTATGTCGAACCATAAATTAATAACCATTGTACCATATTGGATCAGTGTAATTTTTGAAGATGAATAATCCACCGGATCAATCCCTTTGAAGCTTGACATAAAACCCTATCAGCAGAAGTTGAGAAAGATGCACCCCAGTATTGATCTATCGATAAAAAAGGAACTTGAGAAACTACTAAAAGCTAGGATAATTTTTCCAGTAAGACATACACAGTGGATCTCTAACTTAGTTCTTGTCCATAAGAAGAATGGGGAAATAAGGCTGTGTACATATTTCTGAAATCTAAACAGAGCATCCGAAAAAGACAATTACCCTATTCCTTCAATGGAATAGATATTACAAAGGGTTGCAAGTGCGGAAATGTTTTCCCTGCTGGATGGTTTCTCTAGTTATAATCAGGTAATGGTCACATCCTCCGATCAACTCAAGACTTCTTTCAGAACACCTTGGGGCACATTTTCCTACAGAAGAATTCCCTTCCGATTGATCAACGCTGGTGCAACATTCCAAAGAGCTACAGATATAGCCTTTAGAGGTTTGATGCAAAATTGCGTTGTTGTTTATTTGGATGATATAACTATTTATTCAAAGAAATGACATGATCATCTATTTGCACTAAGACATGTTTTTTAAATATGTAGAAAGTATGGGATTTCTCTGAATCCAAAAAAAGTTGATTTTTACGGTAACCGAAGGTAAGATTTTGAGTTTTATTGTTTCCAAGGATGGAATGATAATTGACCCTGAAATAACATATGTCATTGCAAAATTTGGGATCTCGAGTTCAAATAAGGCCATGCAATGTTTTCTTGGTAAGATCAATTTTGTTAGGAGATTTGTGCCAAATTTTGCATAGATTGTTAGGCCATTGCATGATCTAATTAAAAGGGATGTTTTATTTAAATGATCTGGCATTTGAAAGGATTCATTTATCAAGATTAGGAAAGTTATTATTAATGCTCCTGCATTAATTTCCCCAAATTTTGACAAGGATTTCATTTTGTACATGTTTTCCACTGACTTTTCTTATGTTGTTGTTTTTACTCAGAAGCAATAATAGGACATAGAGATCCCCATTTCGTTCATGAGCTCCACATTCAAATGGGATGAATTAAACTATACACAGATTGATAAACAAGCCTATGATGTTTATAAATATGTCAAACATTTTAGGCCTTATTTCATGAAATCTAAAATGAAGGTGATTGTCCCCTATGCAGCTATAAAAAAAGTTCTGATTCATAAAGAGTTGGAGAGAAGCGATCCCATTGGATGACTGCGCTTCAGGAATATGATTTGGAGATAAAGCCTTCCAATATTTTCAAAGGGAAAGGCTTTTTCTTGTTGGCTTCCTAATCAAACGAACTTGAGCAGGAACAACAGTGGATTCAAGAAGAAGATATGTCTTTAGACACAGTAATGCCATTTCTTCTCCATCTTCCAAATGGTATGATGATATCAAGTTTTATATTACTCATGGATATGCTCCTCCAACATTAGATTTTAAGAAGCATGATACTTTGAGGTTAAAAGTGACACCTTACCAATTCATCGATAATGTGCTTTTCTGAAGGAATTATGATGGTGTTTTCCTCGGGTGTTTAGAAAAATCAGAAGTTGATAATATTATGTTTGAAATGCATGTAGGAGGACACTTTTTAGGAGAAACAACTACACATAAGGTTTCTATATTTGGTTACTACTGGTCTACATTGTTTAAAGATGCACATACCTTCATCTGAAAGTGTGGAGCCTTCCAGAGATGTGCTGGTAAGGTAAAGAAACCAGCCTTTCCCCTCCATCATGTTACTGTCCAGTTTTCATTTCAGCAATGGGGACTAGATTTTGTTGTCCCTATTAATCCTCCCTCTGATTTGAGGCACAAGTATATTTTAACTACAACGGACTACTTTACTAGGTGGGTAGAAGCAATTCCCCTCAAAGTTTGTAATACAAACTCAATAGTATCTTTTTTAGAGAGTAATATTGTCACCAGGTTTGGATTCCTTGAGTCTTTGGTCTTTGATATTGCATCTTATTTCAATTCCTTTGATATTACCTAGTATGCCCTTGAAAAAGGGATCAAAGTGAATTATTCTGCAAACTATTACCCACAAGGAAATGGATTAGCATAATATTCCAATAAAAATATGATCAACATCTTAAAGAAAAATATGGATACACATCATAAGGGTTGGCACGCCAATCTATTTAATGCCCTATGGGAAGATCGTATCATCCCTAAAGTTTCCATTGTGAACTCTCCTTATTTCCTTGTTCATGGCAAGGAATTTTTCCTATCATCAAACCTCCTCCTTCCATCATTGCAATTAGCTCAATATTTCTCACACGATGATGGATCCTCTCCTATACAGAATCGAATTAACACATTGCTCAAATTAAAAGAGGAGAGAGAGAAATCTAGAAACAAATTGTATCAACATCAACAATAGGTTAAGAGGTGGTTTGATGATAAGTCTTCGACCGACCGAGATTTTCAGGTTGGGGATCTGGTACTGAAATGGAACAAAACCCAAAAAGACAAGAATGATTATACTAAGTTTCAACGTTTCTGGTTAGGTCCATTCACTATTACTAAAAATATTGGCCCTACTACTGTCTAGTTATAGACATTGGAATTTTTCCCTAAGACCTATCCAATGAACAACCAACTCCTCAAAAATAACTTTGTTTGAGGTAAGCTTTTGCTTATATGTACATAGGTGTGTTTCCTTTGATTGTCCTTTTCTAGTTCATTTTATTTTTTATTGTGTTTTTCTTTTCCTTTTTTCACAAAACATGGTATTGACACAGCAATTGGTTACAATTGGTCATTGGTTCATCTTCAATATTTCTGGATGAGAAATTTCAAGCTGGAAATGTCAGAAAACCTTTACTCAGTTTATATCCAAAATAGTGCTTTCACAAGAATACAATCAAATATCTATACCGACTCTTTAAAATTGACTCTTTCCCTCCTGGAATCAATATCTGTACTAACCCTCACAATGATGTTTGAACCTTTAGAAGTAATATGGTATTCCTGTCAGCTGCCTCATTGGTGATTGGCAATAAATATTTACAGCCTCCTTGACCTTTGTTCTTTTCTAATCTCACCTTGATCACCTTGAAACTGAATAAAATCACCTAAATAATTGTAAATTGCAAGATAGGGGGTCTTATTACAAGCCATCCTATCATGTTTATAAACATGTTCAATTAATGACATTACCTCCGGATGGTTACCAAGCCAGGGTAATGGCGTGCAATTTACATTGTAAATAATTTTGTTTTCTTTTTTTTTAACTACAACTTGTTGTATTCAAGGACAGGGGGGTCTTATCACAAGCCAGCCTTACTATGTTCATGGAACCTATTTTGGACTGGAATTACCGATATGGAGTTACCAAGCCATGGTAATTGCTTTTGGTGTAAAAACTAAAAGACAAGGAGTTTCCTGACATAGCTAGCTTATTCAGTTTCTAGGTAGGATTTGTGTATGGCATTGCACCTTACCAAGACAGTGGTCTTGTTTCAACTAAGTTTTTGTTTCTTATGTCAAAAAAAAGAGAGAGAGAATATGTGTGTGTGTGTGTGTGTGTGTGTGTGTGTGTGTGTGTGTGTGTGTATTCTTGTGTATAATAGATATGTTGATGAATAAAATAACTAATAAGCAGTTTGCATTCAAGATGATTACTAGTTTGATGGTCTTGAAATAGATCAAGCTTTTCCTGGAGGATTTATCACAAACTTCCCTCCTCTGCTTAAATCGTTCTTACAAGGATACCTTATTACTTATGAACATATTTCAATTTTTTTTTGTAACTAGGGGTATTGGCAACTGGAGTTGGGTTGGTACTCGCGTGACATGTGGTTCAGGGATCCATTCTCACTACCAATATACCCCTAGGTTCCCCGCACCCTCCTGAAAGACATGGGACACAGATAAACCTGGGTGGAATTTGATCTCGTGACCTCCATTTCCATTAAGTGACTTCATATCAATCGACGCCAATGATACACACCCGTTCGGGCTATGAACCTCTTTCATCTGTTGAGTATCATTATCAGTGATATTTGGCTAGGGAGATAAAAATTATATAAAATTACTTCTGCTAGATCTGGTTGTACTCTTATGAATCCACTGTTGATTATAAACTCAAATATTTTTCTAACCGATTAATCTCGTTTGAAATTTTTAAGATGATTTGTACAGAGATAACTGGCTCACCCAGTAACTTGCCATTTTTTTCTGGCAGCAACAGGTCTTATTTCGGCTGCTAAAATGGGAGGCCCATTTATTCACTAAAGCGGCCTTTAAGGTTATGATTTTTTCTTATGGGGCCCTATTCATGCTTACTGTAAGTCCTATGTTTTGGTTTTTAATAAATTGCATCAAAGCCTTGTTTTTTTGGTTTTGCGGGTTGCGAAAGCAATCTCTTTTGTTTGTTATTTTTTGCTTGTCTACAACTCGCTTTCTGCAATCTGCAATGTGGATAGCGCAAATCCTTTTTTGAGGCTTTGAAAATTGTTTTCCCGCAACCCTCAACTAAGGATTGTAGATATTGAAATTTCTTTTATTTTGTTGTTTTTTCATTTCCGCAACCCACAAATGCAGATTGCAGATGAGAAAATATTTCGCAAATAAAATCTCAATTTTTGGTTCTGCATTTCCGCAACCCGCAATTGCAGATTGCGGAAATAGAAAACTAAATAAATAATAAAATTGCAAAATTGTTTTCCCCCAATTCCACAACCTGCAATGTAGATTGCAGATTGCAAAAGTAAGGAAATGCATTTTTTGTCACAAATATCATGCCGTAATTCCGCAAGCTGCAATGGGGATTGCGGATTGCAGAAATGAAAATTGAAGAAATTGGTTAAAGTATGTCTCCACAATTCTGTTTCCTGTAGTAATATCAAGCATTGATTTTTTTTGGAATCTACAATGTAGATCTATTTTGTCGTGGACTTGGCTAAATTAAATCATTCGAATTTTACGATTTATTCACCATTTCAACTTGCGATTTTTACCTACGCTAAGATTTTATTGTGATTTTCTCACAGAGCCCACAAATCCTCTTGCTTTCAAGTTATCTACGGGTAAGTTTCTCAAATTTACTGTTCTCAGGGGTTAAATTTGGTTATTTTATCTTGAGTAAATTTTAATTATGGTCGCCAAATTTGTATCATAATTTTCCTCCCAGACTGCAAATATGTCAAGAATTGCAACGTCTAAGACCGCTCTGAATGAACAGAAGGGTAAGGACACCAAAGCTAGTATTTTCTCTGACACTAGAGGATGGGTGTCAGAAACCTACTACCTAAACTAGAACTCAATCTACGCCATTTTTTACAATGACGATTTCTCTGCCATTACTCACATCCAGTCATTTTTCAGCAATATCAATAAGTCCCAACTCTATTTTATTGCAGCCAGACCTTCGTTCATGCCTTACACAAACCTGGTCAAGTGGGAACTTGACCACGCAAACCCCAAAGAGCGATATTTTGACGATCACGCATAGACCCAAATAGCCTCTTTTCTCATTGAATTCTTTGCAAAAGCATACACCCTTAGCCCACCACAACAATTGATGAATTCTCAATTTCTTAAATCTTCCATGACCCAGTACAATTTTGAAGAGATAATAAAATCATGGATGGATAACCCTGCAGAGTTCATCCCCGTGCTTGATAAATCCTATCTTGTATCTTGGTTTAGGGATCCTTTCTCTCAGTTGGAGGCAATTCTCTGTAGGTTTTATGGGCTACCAAATTGTATCGTGTTCAAAGCGGAATGGGCGCCCCTCGCTCATCATGTCCTCACTACAGGTGAGTCTTTCAACTGGGTGAAAATTCTCTCGGTCATATTGAAGGAGGCCATTGAAGTATCAAAAGAACCCGTCATCCAGAAATCCATCTTTCTACCTATCTTGTTATGTAATGCATGTATTAAGTGTGACATATCCATTCCTAGCTATGGGATGGAATTGGACAAGGAATTCACCACCATTCTACATCTACTGCTCAACCATATGGGAGGACAATTTTTTTCCCCATATCTATAAAATCTGTGACCACTTCATTGGGTCGATTTATCAGAAAATATTCAAAGGGGGTTCCCTTAATTTCTCTGATATGGAAAGGGCATTGATCTCTACCATGGGGGATTGGTATGTGGGTCAGTATTTCTCCTGCAACATAATTTGGGGCAGCAACATTGTTCATTTGTTGCCTAGGATAGTTCCAGACAGGATGGTACTCCAAGATATTTCTTTCCATACTGTCATTGATGGGGTCTTCCCAAAGTTTAGAACGTCTACGAGAAAGCGTTGGCCCAAGTTTCCACTCAATTTGGGATTCCTAACTTTGCAGAACTCCACACATGCTTCCATTATGGGCAAGGAAATTACTACAATGAACTTAGGGGAGGCACCTAAAAGGAGGCATGATCCTAATTCATTCTTGGCCAAACACTTTGTATAGTTGCACATGAAGACCACATATTTCCATCAAGAAAACTCGGATGACTCAATTTATAGAGGTGCTAATGATTTTTCAAAGGTGGTGACCAGAATCCATTCACCACGGGAGAAAAGATTCATCTTCCAGTATCAAAAGGAGCTTAAAACAATAGTGCTACATTACAGGAAGCTCCAATTGACAGTGGAAGAGAATGTCAAGAAGAAGTCAGCTAAAAAGGAAGCAAAGGAGTCATTAGCCATCTCTTCCTCCACTCATGCTGAACAATCTAAGGATAAGGGGAAGTCTCTTGTTGAGTATTCTACAAAATCCTAACCTTCGTCTACTCTTCAGGCCTTGCAAAGGTTGGATGAGATAAAGAAAAAACTAGAAAAAACTAATCTCATAAGTAGAAGCGCAAGCATCCATTACTGTTCCACATCCAAAAAGAAAAAAGGTTGAGGAAGCCATTCCATATGTACAAGTACAAGCAACGATCCCAGAACCTCCACCGCAGGTATTCCAAAGGGTAGAACAGCCAGTTCTACAATTTGATACAATTCAACAAGTTTATCCAATTCAACAAGTTGATCCACCAAACCCTCTGAATATTGATGTGCATTATATTGAGAGCGACCTTGAGGAGGAGATCTCTCCCTCCACCTATTTATGCCATGTCACCATCCCCACCAGCTTAACACCAACTTCTTCAAAAACTTAGTCAAGTGGAAATCCTTTTCAAACCTTAATTCCTCAACATACCTTTTTAGATATTAACCTCTCCCACATTACTTCTTTTTCCACTTTACCCATTTTTTAGCACCTTTTGAGTTTCCTGCCACCTCCACATCTAGTAGAGACCTACTCATCAGTCTCACAATATGATAATTCTTCCATGCCCACCAATTCTTCCCAACCTGTCACATTTGTTCCTACTTTCATATTTTCACCCGGTACCTCTTATACCTCCTCACCTTCTACTACCATCCCCTCTATCAGTATGTTGATCCTTACACCTAACACTCCCTAGCCTGCCCCTATAGTTACAATCCCTTAAGGAACCATCTCAACAGTAGAGGAGGTGGCTGACTTTGGTTAGGATGTAGTTATCTCGTTGGGAGAGTACTTTTGGAGCAGGAAGGAAAAGGTTGTGGTTAAAAAGGGATCCAAAATATCTAGAGAAGGGACCTTCAAGTAAGGTTCAATGCCAAACCAGATTATCTAGAAGAGAACCTCTAATGATGTCAAATAGGAAGCTCTATAGATTGCAGTTGCTATGGGGGCCTTTACAGGAGCGAATTATGATTCAGTGTCCTTTTTGAATAAAGAATTTGAGGAAAAAGAGAAGGAACTGCATAATTCCAAGCAGGAACAAGCTCAGGAAAATGCACATCATTAGCAAGAACTACAAGACTTGAAGAATGAATTTGAAGAGAAATTGAGGCAACTTCAAGACCAAAATGACCTTCTCAAGCAACAGCTTGAAGAATCCAATGGGTTGAATGATGAGCATACTCAGAAGATCACCACCCTTGAAGAGCAACTTAAATACTTCTGATTTGTATATGTCACTTCTTCATTCTCCAAATTCACAAAGGAACAATTTAAACAGTTGGATTACAATATTCATGTTGATATTTACCAGAGAATGGTTAGTATTTTTAAAGGACTTAATGAAATGCAAGAAACATATAATGCACTCGAGCGTGACTATGACCTCCTCCGTGATCACAACCGAAGGAGAAATAAATCAACAAGGGCTTATGATACCCTAGTGGATTGGAAAAAGTATATCAAGGATAGAATTAATGATTTACCAGTACTAGACAAGGGAAATATGAAAAGGATCCAGGTTTCAATAGAGACATAGGAAAATTGTTGTGACTTGGTAGAGACCATCATTAGAGATGGAATAGTGGACTACAATAAGAGATGGTTTGCTTCAAAAAAATTGCTAATTTTTTTGGATTTCCCACTATAGGATCCAATTGATGAAGTGATGCCTTTGAAGCTTAAACTAGAAAAAATTGAGAGTAACTTTGCAAAAGCTAAGGAGCAAATTCAGGAAATCAATCAACTTCACCTCACTCAAATCAAGGAATGGATCAAATCACCCCTCATGTCACAGATGAGAATTGACCTTTTCGTCAGAGAATGGGGAAAGGTTAAGAAACGAGAAATTGGATCCTTGATTTGCAAATTTGAACTTCATCTAGAACATGCCCAATATCACGACATATAGGATTTTTTGGATGTATTTTCCAAGTGGCAGTCTGCCTTGGAAAATCTTGAAGTTCATATCTTGTAACCCCATATTTTGGGAGGATTTTCTTTCTCTGTAAAATATTGTAATAATTATTTAAAGGGAAGGTTGTCCCCCAAGAGAGGGGGATCGCAAGAGTAATTCCAAGGAACCACCAAGGACATACCAGGTGTGCTATGTAATTGTGTAAGATTGTAATTTGTTAGAGTTTTAATAGAAGTTATATTATTTCTTATTTCATGTTTTTGGTTATTCATTAAATTTGTTTCATGGATTCTGGTCATTCTTCTATCTTCCTGACAAATTGATCATATTTTTCTTATTTATTGGACATGCTAACTTTTGTATTGATGTTTCATTACAAAGTTAATGTGTTGATCATGTATTGAGTAAATGTTTATATTTGATTCATATGCCATTAATTGCAACTATTGAGCAGTCACTTATGCCTATACTGATTTTTGAATTGCTATTATTATGATAGAATAGTTACACAAATATTTTCGATAAAACAATACAATTTTCATTGTTTCAGTTTCATTCAAGGTTGGAAAAAGGGAACATACCTGATCTATATTTCTATATGTTGAATAATTATTTCCTTGTCATAAATCATACATCTAATTGTTCTACTTAAAATTTATCTACAATCAATGTCTCAGGTTTTTTAGACAATCAAGCTTCTTGCTACTTCAAAACTTTCCTAGATCTTCCTTGGAGGAAGAACAGATTCATTTGGATCTGAAAAACCTTGTGCCATTGGAGGCCTTGTATCCATAGGACTTAGTTATCCCAAACAAATCGGGGATAGAATCATCCCTGCATGGGATCAATTTGAATCTTTTCTGGTTGGAATATCTCCTTCTATTGATTTCCTTGTACTTTATCCAACAACCTACAAGCTTGTGCCATCAACAAATAGCACTAGAAGGAGGGAATAGTTAAACATGTCAAGACAAAATATAAGTAAAACTCCTCCTCCCAGATCACCAATTATCACTAAAAGTCAGATTCAATCTTCTATGTCTACAACGCAACCTATAGAAACTCAGACAACAATCCATGTCACCCATGTCCTATAACAAGTTAATAGAAGACCGGAATTCCTCTTAATATCACCAACTAGGGGAACCCTCACCCTCAAACAGTTGAGAAAAAATTACTCACGATATAACTGTCAGGGTAGAGCAGAGGACGAAAATAGTTAGAAGCCTCAAAATATGCTTTTTCCTTACCTCGTTCAACCAATAACTCGCTTGGTAAGACAAGCACTCAAAACACTACTGAACATAAATAAATTCTTGAGATTCAAATAGATCAATTGTCTGAAAAGACAGAACAACCTCAAGAAATTCTACATCCCAACATCTAGTCTGGTGGACCACCACCTACACCATCTGCTTCACCTTCATCACCATCTGAGGATTCCTCAGATAGAAAAACATCTACAAATCCTTCTTCATCCGAAGAAGCACCAATGGCTAACCAACAAAATAGGCCCTAGCTAGATCAGGATGCAGTCATTGTCCCTGGGCAACAGGATAAATTGCTTAAGAATCCTGAAAAGTGGATCCCAAAGTTCAATTTAGATGAAATATCCCCTATTGAGAATCATATTAAAAATTCTATGCAATCCATTTGGTTAAGGAACGCAGTACATGAGGACGTAGTATGTAAATTATTTCCCTATTCCTTCGAATGGCAGGCTTCCACTTGGTACTTTTCCTTGGAGTCTGGGTCTATCAACTCTTGGGATGAGTTTGAGAAGTTGTTTCTCTAAAATTTGGGGATGAAAACACCCCTAAGATCTAGTCATGGATCTATCCTCTTTGAGGATAAAGGGAAAAGAGAGAGTGAAGGATTTTAACCAGAGGTTGTCCTGTTTTAATAATAGGATACCTACCAATGTTCTTCCTACAGAATAATTATTTGTTGCTTACTATATTAAGGGTTTTCCTACTCCCATCACTATCTGGGTTAACAAGGCACATAAAACTACTCCTCAGGAAGCTTTTGTAGAAGCCATTTTAGTAGAGAAAGGCATGTTCTGCTTGAAGGACAATTCATATTCTCAATCAGATCAACCTTCTACATCTCATAGGAGACAAGAAAACTTTCCCAAAACCACACCCCAAACCAAGGACACTTAAGAGATGGACAACATGAAGAAGATATTACAAAATATTTCCAATGACATGGTAGATCTCAAGAGAAATAATACTGAAAATCAAATAAATAATAAAGGTTTGGCAAGGCCACCTTTCAGGAGACCTTACCAACCTCCTCAAAATCAACTTCCTCCAAACCATGAAGAAACATTGACCTCTGATGATATTTAATCCATTTTTAAGGTCCTAACTTCTGGATCCCAAACTGCCCTTGATGACAGTAGAGATAGTTCTCAAGGAGCCACAAATTCCATACCTCCCGATGAAGAACAGGATCAAAACCTGAACACTATTAATTGTTTTTTTAGAACTGCCAATGGAAGAAGAAGATGATGAATCTGGAGCCATATTTGATCTACAACACTCTTATAACACCAGGATTAAAGGCCAAACATCCCATGAAACTCCACCATCAACATCCACTCCTAATACAGGCAAAGAAGCAACCCCAAAAGAAAAGGTAATCCCTGAAATAGAATACAATTTAATTGATGATTTAAAGAAGGCTAAAGCTAATATTTCTTTGTTTGAACTTTTGAAAATACCCTATATGGCGGAAAATTTACCTAAAAGTATGATTTTGAATAAATCAAGAGAAGTTCAAAACAATAATTTAGAAAGTTGTGGAAATCCTAGCTGTCAAAAGCCTAGTATGAAAAGGGTCCCACCTTTCTTACTTTTGAAATTTTCTATAGAAATGTCCATAATTGTATGATTGATTCATGGGATTCATCCAATGTTATGCCAGTATCTGTCTTTAGTAAATTGAATGCAACCTGGGGACCATGTCCCACCCAAATATTCCAATTGGATAGATCCAGAGTTAAGGTGGTAGGTGAATTAAAGAATTTCCTCTTGATATTATATGTAGCCCTAGGATTCATCAGACAGAAGAAACTGTTGTTGCTGATACCCCTGAAACCTATGATATGTGGTTGAGGAGGGACTGGTTAGAAAAATTGAAGGGATACTTAGCCACTAACTAGTCACATTTGTGGCTCCCTTACAATGGGATACCAAATCAGATCAAAATTGTAAGGGAACCTTTTATGAAGCAAAGAGTCATAGATATTAATGATCCCAACGAACCTGCAGTTTTCTTTAACCCGGCCATAGAACATTACACCTTTGACTCTTTCTTTGGAAGTTTTCCTGTTGATTCCTCCCCAGTTGAGGATGTTGATAATTTGTCTGAAATCAATAATTGTGATAGTTGTCTCATTTACTGGTGATATTTTCCATAATGTATATAATGTCAATACAAATTTTAGGTTAGATTTATCTTCTTGGACTTTGTTTTTTGATGGATCTAAATCCAAGGATGGTGTTGGTGTAGGTTGTGTACTATTAGACCCAAAAGGAACCAAAATGATGATTTCCTTCTAATTTGGGTTTAAATGCACAAATAATATTGTTGAATATGAAGCTCTTGTACAAGGACTCAAGAAAGCGGTAGATTTGGGTGATCAAGTGATAGAATGCTATGGTGACTTTGAGATCATCGTTAAGTAGGTAAGGAACAAGATCCATTACTTATCACCTCATTTTCTTAATTATCTAATAATAGATTGTGTTAACAAGCCTCATAGATATAATAACTGATTATGTTAAGAAGCCTCATAGATCTTTAGCTGCCTCTACTAACAAGGCTATCCCTTCTAAGGCTTGGGCCTATTAGTTTTTCCACACTTCTTCATTTTCAATATGGTTTGCAGCACCTGTCAGTAATCTCACGGTATATTTATCTTCAAACTCTCACAGTATGCCCTATCACCAGTTTAGGAAATGTTTTGTACCAAGTTTCAGCAATTTGACCTAAACACAGATTCAGGGACCTCCAATAGTTCTGCTCGTTTTGCTGAGTCAGCTCCTGAATAGTCTGCTTTAGCTATGTGAACTGATCCTCTGTTTGCCTTTTCCTGCTCCTGAAAACCCTGATTTTCATTATGTTTCAAAATTTCAATCTTCAAGTACTAATTTTCCACCACGATCTCCACCTGCTCTATGTGCACTTCAAGAAAAACCGTGATTGGAAACGCCTTTTGTTACGGAGAGAAATTCCTATGGCTTGGGGTACCACAACAAACATCTTGACTCCAAAAATCAATCCTTTCCTATATGCAATAGAAATTAAATGTCTAACACTAAAGGATTAGACCTCGTACCTTATTCCGGACGGTTGAAGTAGATCCCCGTTGAGTTTTCCAATCTTCAGCTTGAATTGATATATCACTTCCTCAACAACAAGTAAACAATACAAGCATTCTATATATCATGGTGTTAGATCTATTCTAGCATATATAATCAATAATGTAAAAGCATTTGACATAATCCCATGGATAAAATATTCATTCAAACACACATTATTGGACAGGAAAAGATATTTCTATTAATATAAATCAGAGATTACAAGATACAACCTCTGACAGCACGTCTGTGAACCGGAGAAACTGAATCCTCCACTTGGGCCTCCACCACTTCAATCCTCCATCTCTCGATAGCAAGCTCACAAGCAAAAGGAAAGCTTGGGAAAAACACAAAAGTGCTCCAAGGGACAAAGGGATGCAGACTCAAGCATAAGTTCCAACAACAATGGACTATAGTTTCGTTGCTCTCAATTCTCTCTTATGCCTTCAATGTACCAAGGGGTTCCTTGTATAGATTTTCAAAGGGGTAATGAAAGGACGAATCCGAGCAATATCAAGGCATAGGGAAGGCCAGGAGTCAAATGAGTCGGATCCATGTCAAGGAAAACTCCAAAAGGATTTGGATTATGCACACATCCTGATGTACGCAGTTTTAGTGGTCAAACCCGCGTATGTACGCGCTTATAGGTTTAAAAGTCACGTATATCATTTTTCATATGTTTTTAGGGATGATCAAGGAAACATCAAAGGACAAAAAGTGGTCCATAGGGTCTAAGGAGTCTGCAGCGGGACAGGGGAAGGCCATACAAAGTGTGATTCACCTAGAGTGGTGAAATCCGCTATAACACCTTTGTCTCATTATAGTCTGTCATTATTATTACATCACTTCTGCAAGAAACCACCATGATTCACTTTCATGATTATATTCCACTTGTCAAAGTGATTATCATTTGAATGTTCCTACGGTAATAGCATCTCCCGTTATTAACAATTAATCCTTCTCAGCATCGGCGATCGGAGCTTCAAGACCGAACGAATCAACACTTCCCATTTCTAACCCGTCGACGATCGGGAGCAATAATTTCTAATGCATCGAAAACTCAAGCCACTATGCTGCCACAATGTCGGCATTTTAAAGAACTAAATCTCCGCAACGTTTAAAAAATGACTTTAGACCATTAGCTTTCCGCAACGTTGAAAGATGATTTTAAACTTGCGCGACATTTTGACCATAGGCTTCGCGATCGATGATCGAAAGCTCTATCAACTATCTCGTCAATGCTTTAAAGAACTAAGCTGCCGCAATGTCGGCACTTTAAACCATTTTTTGGCTAGCGGATTAGACCATTGAATCTATGCAACGTTGAAATATGATTTTAAATTTGCGTGGGACTTTATACCATTGGCTTCACGATCGATTTTTGGAAGCTTTATCAACTACTTTGTCGGCACTTTAGACCACTGCCACAGTCGAAAACCTTATCAACTATCGCGTCGGCGCTTTAAACCACTGTGCTGCCACAGTGTCGGCACTTTAGAGAACTAGCTTCGTGATCGGCGATCGAAAGCGTTATGAACTATCTCATCAATGCTTTAAAGAACTATGCCTCCACAACATTGAAAGAGGATTTTTAACTTTGCGCGGATTTCTTGTAGTGCTTCTGTGTAACTTTTTCTGGCTTGCGCTACAAGAAAATTCAGGTTAGTGTTTTTCAAAAATCATGCTAGTGATAGGGGTTTAAACTTGGTTTAGGAATCTCAATTAAACTTTTATGCTGTTTTTCAGACTTTTTAATCCATATAAGCCTTATATAAACCCTTTGATCATGAAATCAAAACAAAACTTGTAAAAAATAAACTAAGAAATCAAATAACATAAAAGCTAAAGGGAAAAATTCAAACTATCCCAATCAACAAAATTTTATAGGAATAAAGAGTAAAACCAAACCAAAAGCATAAACAAAAGCATAAAACTAAGGAAGACAAAAAAATGACCTAACATCTGGCTCCTGCTGCGGGATGAAGTCCTCCTTGTGAGGCTTCAAGAACCTGTAGACCAGTGCCTTCTTTCCTGCTACCTGCTAATCTGCAAAATTTTCATTGCGTTATGGAGTCCTTATTTTGTTTTACTCACACCGGTATATACGATGAAAATCAAATCTCTTTCTTTGAGGAACCTTCCATTTGCTGAATCAAATTGTAATCCCATTTCCAATGTAACTAGGAAAAAACTTCATCAACCCACCAGAACTTGTTTCCAACTCCAAATATATATATAATCAGAAATATTGGAAAAGATGAAGAGAAAAGATCTAACAACTTATACTCACTTTCATCAAATGGTGTCTCTAAAATAACAAATTTATAACTTAATATTGACTCTAAATAATCTGCCACTGGATCATCATAATTTCCAAAAGTTACCTCTTCCTGATCTATGAAAAAGACAGCCTATCCATAAGAATATTTTGTTCCATGAATATCAAACAGGAATTGGTGATAAAAGACATCAGGATCAGCCTGAATTTGCTCCAGATTTTTTTGGATAGTATCATCAATAATGTCAACAATCTGAACCTCCTTTTCCACACTGTCTTCAAATGGATAATTATCATGCATTGGCTTTGGCTGTTCAAGGATAATAGACTGAATGCATTCCTAAATCTACTGATCAGATTGTGACATATCACACACCTCACACATTTCTGGGTCTTTCTTTTCAATTTCATCATCATATTTATTAAAAATTAGAGCATCTTCATAATGATTTTGAACAGCAGATTTATCATAACCATGAATATAAGCAACTTCTGAAAAAATGCGAACAGCCTGGCCTTCATCGATTTTAGTATCAAAACGAAAAGGAATAGAATCTAATTCATCATAGAATTCTTGTCTTGGAACCCTAATATCTTCATCATAACAAGGTGCATTCTAAGAAATTTTGAATGATGATGCTAAAGGTTCATATTTTCCTTCAATACAAAGCCGATCTTTAACACAACAATGATTTCCAACAGTTTGTTGAACAAGAGATTGATCTTCAAAAGGATTAGCATTCAAATTATTATTAAGACTGTTGAAATCATTATGAGAATATTCCAAAAGATCTCTACTGATCTCATCACTTGAATAATCTTCAACCTGACCTAAAACAACAACTTTATTATCGTAATGATCATGGAATTCTTCCTTGACAGCAGTATCTGAAAATGTTACCTCTTCATCTTCAACAAATTCTGAAACTACAACTTCTTCATGATATTTTTTCAATCCTTGGCTATACTTATCATCATGATTTTTTGAATCAGAAATTGTATTATAAAAATCAGCCTACTCACAACAATATTTAAAAAAAGAATTAAGCTTAGAACACATACTTACATTGTTTTTGAAAACATGTGTGGAATTCTTTCAGTGAGGAAATGCTAGCAGCGGGAAGAGAAAAATACCATTCTCGTGCATCTTGCTCGAGTGAATACATGAACATATTCATCAGCACATCTTCATGCTGTATATTTAACTGAACCATATATTGATGAAATCTGATGAGGTGATCTGAAGGATTATCCTCTTTGCTTTCTCTAAACCGTGGAAGAAAATCTCCCCAAACATCCATAGTAGGTACTGGATTTGGAAAACCTGGAACATTGGAAAAATTGAAAGGTGCAAACCTTTGAGCCAGAATGGCTTCCATGGACTTCGGCCTCTGCATCTTGAAATAGTGGAGTCGCCAATTGATTTGTCAAGAATTTTTTTTTTCTCTCCTCAGAAAGAGGAAGGGGTGATAGTAGTTCAAATTAATGAAGGCTGCATAAAGCTGGGGATGATTGAAACCTTATAATCTTCCTTGTTGTTTTCAATATCTGTTCTGGGTCTGAAACACCCAGCTACAAAGGTGAAATAGGTCTGTTTCTAGTTCCAATTCCCCCAGTAGCCACTGTGACAAACTGGTGAAAAGTAGTCTTTAAGATTTGTTGGTTTAAGTTCACCTCTTAAAACCAGTGAAATGATAAGTATCCCAGGGAAACATATGTTTTCAACTTCGTTCGCCGGCAATAGCGCCAAAGATGTTTATGCCAGAAATTGTTTCCAGACTACAAGAAAACAAGCCAACATAATCTTAAATATTTCAATAAAACAAAACAGAGTTTTTAGGGTTTTTTAAGGTTTTCTGGTTGTGAAGTTTGGTGACAAGAGGGAATACATTCATAACCCAAATAAGAACTAAATCACAAGCATAGAAAAACTGAGATGCATAACATAATAACCATGTATCCAACAGAAATTAACACTGAAGTTCATCCACAAATGGCAAGCACTACAAGCATAAAAACTTTAAACCAGCAATGAAATTACCAACTGAGTAGCTAAAACAAGCTATAAATGAAGCCAGAGAACAAACTGAAGGGTAAAATGGAGCATATATTTCATAATCAGTCTTCAAATACACATAAGAGTCATTTACTTAGCTTATGAACAAGTCTAGAGACCTCCTCTAGCCAGCCAAAAAAAATCGAACCTCTAGTCCTCTTTGTGACATACATTAATACTATCCTTCAAAATTCAGTTGAGGACTAAACCCTAAATGCTTTTCATCCTACTCATCAAAATAGTTCTATCAAAATAATAATTACAAAAATGAAATATCCTTCAAAACATAGCTAATAATTGATTGTGTTAACAAGCCTCATAGATCTTTAGTTGCCTCTGCTAACAAGGCTATCCCTTCGAAGGCTTGGGCCTATTAGTTTTTCTACTCTTCTCCATTTTCAGTATGGTTTGCAACACCTGTCAGTAATCTCATAATCTATTTATCTTCAAACTCTCACAGTCTACCCTATCACCAGTTTAGGAAATGTTTTGTACCAAGTTTCACCATTTTGACCTAAACACAGATTCAGGGACCTCCAATAGTGCTGCTCGTTCTGCTGAGTCAGCTCCTCGATAGTTTTCTTTGGCTATGTGAACTGATCCTCTGTTTGCCTTTTCCTGCTCCTGAAAATCCTGATTTTCATTCTGTTTCAAAATTCCGATATTCAAGTACTAATTTTTTGCCACGATCTCCACCTGCTCTATGTGCACTTCAAGAAAAACCGTGATTGAAAATGCCTTTGTCTCATTATATTCTATCATTATTATTGCATCACTTCTGCAAGAAACCGCCATGATTCACTTTCATGATTATATTCCACTTGTCAAAGTGATTATCATTTGAATGTTCCCACGGTAATAGCATCTCCCATTATTAACAATTAATCCTTCTCAGCATCGGCGATCGGAGGTTCAAGACTGAACGAATCAACACTTCCCATTTCTAACCTATTGACAATCGAGAGCAGTAATCTCTAATGCATCGGAAATTCAAGCCACTATGCTGCCGCAGTGTTGGCATTTTAAAGAACTAAATCTCCGCAACATTTAAAAAATGACTTTAGACCATAAGCTTTCCACAATGTTGAAAGATGATTTTAAAGTTGCGTGACATTTTGACCATAGGCTTCGCGATCGGTGATCGGAAGCTCTATCAACTATCTCGTCGACGCTTTAAAGAACTAAGCTGCCGCAGTGTCAGCGCTTTAAACCATTGTGTTGTCGGCACATTAGACCATTGAATCTCCGCAACGTTGAAAGATGATTTTAAATTTGCGCGGGACTTTAGACCATTGGCTTCACGATCGGCTATTGGAAGCTTTATCAACTACTTTTTTGGCACTTTAGACCACTGTCACAGTCGGAAACCTCATCAACTATCGCGTCGGCACTTTAAACCACTGTGTTTCCGCAGTGTCGGCACTTTAGAGAACTAGCTTCACGATCAGCGATCGGAAGCGTTATGAACTATCTCATAGGCACTTTAAAGAACTATGCCTCCACAACATTGAAAGAGGATTTTTAACTTTGCGCGACTTTCTTGTAGCGCTTCTGTGTAACTTTTTATGGCTTGCGCTACAAGAAAATTCAGGTTAATGTTTTTCAAAAATCATGCTAATGATAGGGTTTAAACTTGCTTTAGGAATCTCATTTAAACTTTTATGCTATTTTTCAAACTTTTTAATCCATATAAGCCTTATATAATCCCTTTGATCATGAAATCAAACCAAAACTTGTAAAAAATAAACTAAGAAATCAAATAACATAAAAGCTAAAGGGAAAAATTCAAACTATCCCAATCAACAAAATTTTCTAGGAATAAAGAGTAAAACCAAACCGAAAAACATAAACAAAAGCATAAAACTAAGGAAGGAAAAATCATGACTTAACAGTAAGTATTATGTTTTGGTTTTTAATAAATTGCATCAAAGCCTTGTTTTTTTTGGTTTTTTGGCTTGCGGAAGCAATTTATTTTGTATGTTATTTTTTGCTTGTCCACAACCTACTTTCTGCAATCCACAACGCGAATAGCGCAAATCCTTTTTTTGAGGTATTGAAAATTGTTTTCCCGCAATTCGCAACCCACAAATGCGGATTGCAGATATTTAAATTTCTTTTATTTTGTTGATTTTCCTTTTCGCAACCCTCAACCTAGAAATGCGGATTACGGATGTCAAAAAAATATTTCACAAATAAAATCTCAAATTTCAGTTCTGCATTTCCACATTAACCCACAATTACGAAATGCGGAAATCGGAAACTCAATAAATAATAAAATTGTAAAATTGTGTTCCTGCAATTCCGCAACCCACAATGTGTATTGTGGAAGTAAAGAAATACATTTTTTGTCACAAATATCATCCCACATTTCCGCAACCCGCAATGCAGATTGTGGATTACGGAAATGAAAATTGAAGAAATCGGTTAAATTCTATCTCTGCAATTATGTTTCCCAAAGTAATCTTGACCATTAATTTTTTTGGAATCTACGACGTAGATTTCTTTCACCATTGGACTTGGCTAATTTAAATCATCAAATTTCACAATTTATTCACCATTTCAACCTGTGATTTTAACCTACGCTAAGATTTTATTGTGATTTTCTCACTGAACCCACAAATCCTCTTGCTTTCAAGTTATCTAGAGGTAATCTTCTCAAAATTGTTTGTTCTCAGTTGTTAAATTTGGTTATTTTTAAGTTGGGTAAATTTTAATTATGGTTGCCAAATTTGTATCAAAATTTGCCTCCCATTCTGCAAATATGTCAAGAACTACAAGGTCTAAGACCACTCTGAACGAGCAGAAGAGTAAGGACCCCCAACGTTGGTATTTTATCTGACACCAGTGTACGGGTGTCAGAAACCTACTACCTGTACTGGTCCCAAATCTACTCCATTTTTTACAATGAGGATTTTTCATCCATTACTCATGACCAGTCATTTTTTAGCAATATTATTAAGTCTCAGCTCCATTTTATT
This sequence comes from Pseudotsuga menziesii, assembly GCA_001517045.1. Classification (NCBI taxonomy): domain Eukaryota; kingdom Viridiplantae; phylum Streptophyta; class Pinopsida; order Pinales; family Pinaceae; genus Pseudotsuga; species Pseudotsuga menziesii. The sequence goes on along the minus strand of LPNX010161125.1, from coordinate 144,450 downwards.
GCATCCATACCTCAGTTCATGCCTTACATAGACCCAGTCAAGTGGGAACTTGACCATGCAAACCCCAAAGAGCGATATTTTAAGGATCATGCACAGACCCAACTAGCCTCTTTTCCGGTTGAAGTCTTTGCAAGATCATATGCTCTGAACCCACCATAACAATTCTTGAATGCTCAATTTCTTGAAGGTTCTATGACCCAGTACAATTTTTGAAGAGATGATAAAATCATGGATGGAAAACCCTGCAGAGTTCATCCCCAGGCCTAATTAATCCTATCCCATCTCTAAGTTTAGGGATCCTTTCTCTCTGTTGGCAGAAATGCTCTATAGGTTGTATGGGATACCAAACTGTACTTTGTTCAAAGCAGAATGGGAGACCCTCACTCATCATGTCCTCATTACTGGTGAATCTTTCAACTGCGCGCAAATTCTCTCTGTCGTATTGAAGGAGGCCATTGAGAAGTATCAGAAGAAACTAGTATCCAGAAATCCATCTTTCTACCTGCCAGGCTATGTAATGGATGTATTATGTGCAACATCTCCATTCCCGACTAGGGGATGGAATTGGACAGGGACTTCACCACCGGTCCACATCTACTGCTCGTCCCTATGGGAGCACAATTTTTTCCCCATATCTATGATATCTATGGCTGCTTCATTGGGTTGATTTATCAGAAAATATTCAAAGGGGATTCCCCTAATTTCTCTAACAGGGCTAGGGAGCTGATCTCCACCATGGGGGATTGGTATTTGGGTGAGTATTTCTCCTACATTAGAATTTGGGGTAGCAACATTGTTCATCTGATGCCTAGGATAGTGCTATACATGATGGTACTCCAGGAGATTTCTTTCTAAACTATCATTGATGGTGCCCTCCCAAAGCTTACAATAGCTAATAGGAAGTGTTGGCCAAATTTTCCACTCAATTTGATAATACTGACTTTGCAGAACTCCACACATGTTTCCATTCTCGGCAAGGCAATTACTACAATGAACTTATGGGAGGCACCTAAAAGGATGCATGATCCTAAGTCATTCTTGGCCAACCACTTTGTACAGAAGCACATGAATACCACGTATGTCCATCAGGAAAACCCTGATGACTCGATTTATAGAGTTTCTAATGATTTTTCAGAGGTGGTGAGCATAATCCCTTTACCACAGGAGAAAAGATTCATCTTCCATTATCAAAAGGAGCTTGAAACAACAGTGCTACATTACAGGAAGCTCCAATTGACATTGGAAGAGAATGTCAAGAAGAAGCCAGATGAAAAGGAAGAAAAGGAGTCATTAGTAAGATATTCCTCCACTCCTGTTGAATAATATAAGGATAAGGGGAAGTCTGTTGTTGAGTATCCTACAAAATCCCAACCTTCGTCTACTCTTCATGCTTTGCAAAGGTTGGCAGAATTAAAGAAAAAACTAGAAAATTTGAGCTAAGAAGTAGAAGCACAAGCATCCATTTATGTGCCACATCCAAAAAGACAAAAAGGTTGAGGAATCCATTAGATAGGTACAAGTACAAGCAACGATCCTAGAACCTCCACCGCATGTATTCCAAAGAGTAGAACAGTTAGTTCTACAAGCTGATCCAATTCAACAAGTTGATCCACCACCCCCTGTGAATATTGATGTGAATGATATTGAGAGTGACCTTGAGGAGGAGATATCTCCCTCCACCTATGTATGCCCTGTCACCATCCCTACCAGCTTACCACCAATTTTTTCAACAACTCAGTCAGTTGGAAATCATTTTCAAACCTTAATTCCTCAACATACCTTTTTGGAGATTAACCTCTCCCACATTCTTTCGGCCACTAATGGCACAACTTCGGTATCTAGACGTATTCATATTATTACTCCTTTTTCCACTTTACCCATTTTTTCAGCACCTTTTGAGTTTCCTGCCACTTCCAGATATTAACATACCTACTCATCAGTCTCACAATCTAATAGTTATTCCATCCCCACCACTTCTTCCCAACCTATAACATTTGTTCCTACTTCCATATTTTCACCACCTGCCTCTTATACCTCCACACCTTCTACTACCATCCCCTCTATCAGTATGTTAATCCCTACACCTGACACTCCCCAGCCTTCCCCTATATTTTGTTGAATTATTTTAACTTTGAAGTGTATTTACTTATTATCCTCGATGTTCCTATCGGGAGAATCACTTGTATTTCATTATACCCCGATGTTCCTATCGGGAGAATCACTAAGAGTCATGAGGAAATTCCCTCCGTTGTAAGTCAGGTCATTAGCACCCTAATTAACATAATATTAAGTTGTTAGATTCCTCCTAGATAAGTCGACCTAGTCAATTTTAGTGGGGCCGACTTGTTGGAGTGGAAAATCAAGTGATCAGAAGAACATAAATAGAAGTGATTCTCTCCTCATTTCTATACACTCACACTCACTTGTGTAGCGCATAAGAGAGAGAGATAGTTGTAGCTGCAAGGAGGAGAAGGATAAGTCTGGGGTTTTATCTTTTATATTCTGATCATCTATATTGAGGAAGCTTTTGCTGTGTTTTTCCCATTAGGGTTTTCCCAGGGTAAATCTTTGTTGATCTTGTGATATTGTTTCTTTCAGTGATCATGTCTATATGCCTTTGTTATGAAATTGAAATTGAATGCTGATAATATAGCTTAGCATATGGAATCTTAACATGGTATCAGAGCTAACCTGAATAGGACAGCTTTCACAAGGTGAAAAATCTCTCTCTCTCTCCTTGACAAGAAATTAGGGTTTTGGGAAAATTTTGAATTTCGAAGAACTGATTGCATGGAAAGTTGCACCCTCCTAGAGCGCATCTTCTGAGCCTGGGATCAAAAATTTTCAAGGAGTAGATCTTCGAGAAATTCAAACCCTAGTTTGACACTGTACCAGAAAACTACAGAAATCCAGTGAACCAAAAAACTACTAGAAGTTGTAGTGTTGAATCTCGCAAGTTATATTTGAAAGGTGAATACTTGAGATCTCCAGAAACCAAGCACACCAGTCAACTTGCCTCAGTCAAGCACATCTCCTGGTAAGAACAATTTCTCATTTTCCAGAATTTCAATTTTTTTGTGATCTTCTGACGAGATGGCCCCAAGCACCAAGCTTGAGGACAAGCTAGAAGGCATAGAGAATTACAGAGCATGGAAATACAAAATTGGCCTCATTCTCAAAAAGTGTTCTTGAAAAATATATCAAGGATGAAGTTGCAGAACCTAAAGAGGTTAAAATTTATAAGGAGAAGCAAAGAAAGGATCTAATTAGGGCACAAAGGATTATTGTTGACTCCATCAAGGATCACTTGATCTCTCAAGTGTCATCCAAGAAGACTCCAAAAGAAATGTATGATGCCCTAGCAAGAATGTACGAAGGAAGAAACATCAATAGAAAGATGAATCTAAGAGCTCAGTTGAAGAGCACCAAGATGAGTCATGGAGAATCCATCCAGGACTACTTCACAAGGGTCTCCCAGTTCAAGGAATTACAACTAGAATCCATTGGATACAAACTTGATCAAGATGATCAATGTTTTCATTGTGATAAGATAGGACACATTGCCAGAAATTGTCCTTTGAAGAGACAAGAATACAAGAAGAGGAACAACAACAACAAAAATACATCATGCACATTTAGCTGAAGATGAGGATGAAGAAAAATAAGAGGAAGGACCTCAAAGAAAGAAAGAAAGAGAAGAATATGCAGAAGATTATGTACTATAGTAGGAGATGAATATCAATACCCAATAAAAGGAATCGTTGAAGCAAGCTACAAGCTTGATTCATGAAATTCCCTGAAGATGAAGGAATTTTTATATTTACCAGGTCCAAAGAAGAATTACTTTCTATCTCAGCTTTAGAAAAGAAAGGATTCATAGTTTCATTCATAGATGGCCAAGTACTCATGTGGCCCAAAGGAAAGTCAATTGAAGATGCAATTGTCGTCGATGAAGAAGAAGGAGGCCTGTATAAACTCAAGGGACATTTAGAAACAACCCTTGTTCATGAGTCCACTAACCCATCTAGTGAACTATGGCATAGAAGGCTCTCCCACATCAATTACAAAGCACTACCTCATGTGAACAAAGTAGTGACGGGGTTACCAAAATTGAAGATAAACCATGAAGGCTTTTGCAAAGGATGTGCAAAAGGGAAGAATATCAAGAATCCATTTCCGAAGAGTGAAACAAAAACTAAAGGTACGTTGGAATTGATTCATTCAGACGTGTGTGGTCCAATGTCATCCACATCTTTGAGTGGTTTTGAATATTATATTACATTTATTAATGTCTGTTCAAGAAATACATGGATATACTTCTTGAAAGAAAAGAGTGAGGTGTTTGATAAATTCAACGAATTCAAAGCCTTGATAGAGAATATTTTAGATAAAAGAATCAAGACACTCTGATCAAACAATGGTAGAGAATATACTTCAAAATAGTTTGAAGCTTTTTGTAAATATGCTGGAATCAAGAGGGAACTAACTACTCCCTACAATCCTCAAGAAAATGGTGTTGCGGAAAGAAAGAACAAAAGCATCATGGAGGCAGTGAAGACAATGATATATGATCAAGATCTTCCAATGCATCTATGGGAAGAAACAGCAAGAACTGTTGTCTATGTACATAATAGAATATCTCACAGTGATCTTGGATTCAAGACACTAGAAGAGATGTTCACAGGAAAGAATCCTGAGGAAAGTCACCTCAAGATATTTGGTTTTCCAATATATGTTCATATACCAAAAGAGAAAAGAACCAAGTTGGACCCTTGCGGAAAGAAGGGGATATTTTTTGGATACTGTGAAGTATCCAAGGCATTCAGAATTTACATTCCTGGATTCCATCACATGGAAATCAGTAGAGATGTAACATTCAATGAAGAAGCAGCTCTCAAGAAATACAGAAAGTGCCAACATGAAGAAGTGTATGAGGAAGATGCACCTCCCAGAAATGTAGAGGCTACATTTCTCCCTGACAATGAAGCACCTAAATATCATGATATGACAAAACCACAAGAACCCCCTACGATGGAGATATCACGGAAGAGAAAGTCTACTTGGGAAAGATAAATTATACAAGCATCAGAAAGATATGGAGCTCCTGAAGGCTCCACAAGGATAAGCAAGAATCCCAAGACATTTTCCAACTATGCGGATTTGATGTATGATCTTGTAGATCAAGAACCTACAAACTATAAAGCTGTACAAAAGAAAGAATGCATAGAAGCAATGATGGAAGAGTACCAGTCAATAATGAAGAATGATGTCTGGGATGTAGTTCCCAAACCAGAAGGAAAGAGTGTAGTATCCTCCAAATGGATCTAAAAAATAAAACATGCAGCTGACGGAAGTATAGAAAAGTACAAGGCAAGATTTGTAGCTAGAGGATTCTCTCAGAAAGAGGGAATTGACTATGAAGAAACATTTGCACCAGTAGCACGGTATACTTCGATTAGAGCTATCATGGCACGTGCATCCATGATGAAGTAGGACTTACACCAGATGGATGTGAAGAAATCCTTCCTGAATGGTGTGATTGAAGAAGAAGTATACATAGAATAGCCACAAGGATTTGAAGTTGAAGACAGACGGACTCATGTATGCAAGTTGAAGAAGGCCTTGTATGGCCTGAAGCAAGATCCTAGAGATTGGTATGGAAGGATAGATAGTTTCTTGATGAGATTGGACTTTACCGAGAGTAAAGCTGATTCTAAACTTTACTTCAAGGTTATAGAAGATTAACCTGTCATACTATTACTACATGTGGATGATCTATTTCAGATAGGGAATGAGAAACGGATTGTAGAATGCAAGAAGAAGCTCGCTAAAGAATTTGAGATGAAAGACCTTGGGTTAATGCATTATTTCCTAGGTCTGGAGGTATGGAAGAACTCAGACAGAATCTTTCTCAATCAGGGAAAGTACGTAGTGGAAATATTGAAAAGATTTGATATGTTGGAATGTAAAGCCATGGCCACACCCATGGATACCAACCTAAAGTTGTTCGTTGATGAATCATCAGAATTGGTGGATGTGACTCAATACAAACAGATTATTGGGTCATTGATGTATCTAACAAATACCATACCCGACATTTTTTTTGTTGTGAAAACCTTGAGCCAGTATCTAGTTCAACCTAGACGAGTTCACTTGATAGCTGCAAAACATGTGATGAGATATCTGAAAGGGACTATAGAATTTGGTCTATAATATGATGGAAACCATGATTACATATTATATGGCTATACAGATGCAGATTGGGCTGGAAGTCTCTCAGATAGAATAAGCACATCATGTGGATGTTATAGTCTAGGGTCTGCTATGATTTCATGGTTTAGCAGGAAACAGTCCAATGTTTCTCTTAGCACGGTTGAAACAGAAGATATAGCAGCTTACTCTGCTAGTTGTGAAGCCATATGGTTTTGGAAGCTGATGTCAGGTTTATTCAACCTGGAGTTAGATACCACCATGACTCTATGTGATAACCAAAGTTGTATAAAGATGACGGAGAACCCAGTGTTCCATGATAATTCGAAGCACATAGAAATCCGGTATTTCTACATTTGAGATATGATACAAAAGGGATCCATAAAGCTCCAGTATGTGAGTACCGAGGAACAAGTTGCTAATGTGTTGACGAAGCCTTTATCTCGAGTAAAGTTCAAATACTTTTGAGACAAGCTTGGTGTTTTTCAAAAAGACCTTCCCTGAAAGGGGGAGCAGTGATGTTGCAGTGGGAGTGTATCATCCCTCGACATTTTTCCTAAAGTGATCCATAGAATTATGTCTCCAAGAAAGAAGAAGGCATCCCTGAACATTTGTTCAGAACGGATCCGGTGACTTCGGTCCTAGAGAATGTGGTGGGATTTTATCATCCTTGAACATTTGTTCAGAACGGATCCGATGACTTTAGTCTTCAAGAATGTGGTGGGATTGTATCATCCCTGAGCATTTGTTCAGGATGTATCCGATGACTTCGGTCCTCGAAAATGTGGTGGGATTGTATCATCCCTAAACATTTGTTCAGAACGGATCCAGTGACTTTGGTCCTCGAGAATGTGGTAGGATTGCATCATCCTTGGACTTAGTTCTAAAGTGATAGGGAGTGATTATCCTGTAATTGTATCCGGTGACTTCGATTGTCGAGAATGTGGTAGGATTGTATCATCCCTGGACTTAAGTCCAAAAGTGATCCGAATACTTTCGTCTTCGTATTGCGGGTTGCAAGTTGTTGTTGATGATGATGATGTTACTAATCAAAATATCAGAGTATGATGATGATGATGATTGTTGGAGCAGGGTCCCGCAGCTACAGAAGAAGCTGCCAGTTTAGCGGATAGACAGTTTTGGTGGAGAGGAGATAAGGTAGAGTTACGACGCCGTAGCATGTTTCTAGCTGCAGAGCAGAGCCTGAAACCATGACTTTTAGGACAGAGAAGTCAAGGAAGACGATAGTACCTGAGCGGCCGAGAAGAGAGAGCTCACCCACTGCATTGAAGGCAGCGGCGAAGACAGGAGGGCTCAACTACCTTCATAAAGGAAAGGAGCAACGAGGCCGAGGTATTGAAGACGAAGGACAGAAGCAGGGAAGCGGTGCACAGTACCCATGGTCAGCGTCGGGAAGCATGGAAGACTGCAGAGAGCTGTGGTGTGACGGAAAGCGGCTACCTCAAGTACAGATATGTCGATTGTCACTAGTTATGGTTTTGGGTTACTGTTGGGATAGGCCCACAGTGTTGTAATGGCGAGACCTTCGAGCCGCCTATAAAGGGATGTATTTTGTATTGTAAAAGGTTGGCATTTTGTGCATTTTAAGCCATCCATCTAGTTATCCATCGAGTCTGTTAGCTCACAATTACCTTGTATTGTAATAGAGTTGAGCTCTGGTTCTGTTATTAACTGTAGTTATCTTACTGTAACCAGTAGCTGGCTCATAGAGCGTGCATGAAATGATCCATAGGGATCGACAGAGAGGGAAGAGTATATTGTAAGAGGTGCAATATAGAGTAGAAAAGAGATCTAAGAGAGAAGGGCTCCAGGCTGTGTGCGGAGTTACCCAGAAGATCTTGAGCTACATATGCGGTGTAGCAGAACTGTGTTTACCTTCCCCTGAGCTATAATAGAAACACAGTTCTGTGGACGTAACTTCCATTTTGGAGGTGAACCACGTTAAAATCGTGTGTTATGTGATTGATTTATGTGTTGTTCTTATTTGTTGCATCTATCAGTTATCACATGGGCCTTGGTTACAGTTTAATGTATGTATGCGTTATTCAGTTTACAGCACTATAGAAGATAAATGCAAGTTGAAGTCCATAAGTATTTTGTGTAAGAGTTTATTTACATTTCATCCCAGATAGTTAAGAGTCGCAGAGTTAAGCGACCTTGTATATTGAGTCCCGTAAGTCGGAAACGAGTAGCACTGAGTACGCTAAGCCGCAGTGGTAGGATATCACAAGGAGGCGATATCGCACCAGCAGAGGAGCTGTGGTGCGCTGCGGTTGAGAATCAGCGTAGGAAGGAGTTACACGTTGACCAAGGCACGGCGATGCGATAAGGACTAGAGTCGTAGCAAGTAAGAGGAAGTTGCGTGTCGAAGAGAGAGAGAGAGAGAGAGACCTCGCAGGCTAGAAGAGCTGCGAGACGCACAGGCTGCCACAGAACCTGGTCCAAGACACTTGAGTCCTTGGCCAACCCATTAGAATCACTTCGGGTGAGACTTCAGGCCGCCCTGCAGTCTGTCGCCGAAAGGGCCAGTGAGCTAGGGGTGTTGTTGGTTAAATACAGTAAACCTGGGTCTGCCCGACGACCAACAAATGGTTCTGTTGCCGGTTTTGAACAAACTGAGCATTGATGTTCTGGTGGCGGCCTACTAGAGACGAACTCAACGAGTGGGTTTGGTCTAAGGAGAAAGAGTTTGCCGAACGAGAGAACAAGAGTCCTAGACTGAGTCCAGAGGCCTGGTTACAAAAACATATCCTTACAGACCTGCACGCGATATTTTTTGCAACCTTTGGAAATGAGCTTTACGACTGGTTATCAAAGTTGACTGATACAAGCATACTCAAGAAGAAAAGAAACATTATCTGGACACCGGAGCTGATTCAGACCGTGAAGAACCTTGATAATCCCCTCACAAGGACAGTAGACTTCTGGCTTGCGAGTGTGCTAGAAGGCTTCGTCACAGAGTTTGCAGTTGAACAGAGAAAAAACTTCAGCGAGGCTGAGCACTACTTCTTCAAAGGATATCGCAGTAAGCACCTAAAATATTTAAACTTGTCCATTAAGATGTTATTACATGAAAAAGGAACAATGGATCTAGTTTCAGATGAATAAGTAAATATAGTAATGTCACAAGAGTTTGAAAGTGATTTTGATGACATTGGATGTACACATAGTGGAAAGAAATATAAAGTAGATTTCAGAACTCCCATATTTGAAGACAGTTTATATAATACTAGACAACAGAGTCATAGTACTACAGAAGGAATAGAGGGGGGTATCCCTTACCACCCTTACACCCCACAGAAACAGACCGGGACTTAGAACAATCCCGTACAAACTCCATCTAGTAGCTCACAGACAGTACCTACTACCGCTACATCACCTCCACCTATACCGCCGAGTGGTAGTAACGCAGCAAATCAACATCCACCACATAGAAATAGAATGGGGGGTGATATGAAGCTACCTATCTTTAAGGGTACAGGGGCAGAGGACCCAGAGCAGCATTGGTTTCTCTGTGAAGCCATGTGGACCATTAAAACCATCAATGACAATAACATTAAACTTGTAAAGTTGGTCACCACACTAAGAGATCGAGCCTTAACATGGTATATGAAGTATACCACAGTACCCAGAACACTTGTCCAGATCAAGACCGCCATGAATAAAGAGTTTAAGAAACCTAAGTCTGAGTCACAGTGCATTACAGAGCTCAAAGACATCAAACAGCTACCTACAGAGTCAGTGTGGGATTTTGATCAGAAATTCAAAGCCCTTATAGACCAAGTCAGCTTTGAGTTTGTGCCAGAGCAGCATAAGGAATGGTTTATTGCAGCACTGCTCCCTCACATCAGACTGCCATTAATGCAGCAGAAACTCCAGATGCGGGATGACGCATTGGAGATGGCAATGAAACTAGAGGCTTCACCTCTAGCAAAAACCAGCACAGGCATGACAAATCTGCAAAACCAGTTGGCTAATCTCACGTTACAGTTGCATGAGCTTAAGAAAGGGAAAGAGGTTGTGCAAGACATATGGTGCATAAGGTGTAAATCACAAGGCCATACTAAAGACAACTGTCCAGTCTTTGTAGAATATCTAGCGACGGGGACTCCTAACCCCTTACCATAGACCCACGGGCCGTGGTGTGAAATATGTAAAACAAGAGGACATCTACCTCACTAGTGCCCTCTACTTCAGAAGTACGTGCAGACACCTAAGAACTTATACTGCGTCTTCTACAAGTCTGTAGGCCATGATGAACATGATTGTCGAGCCTATGATCTCATGGTCGGATCAAAGCAAGACTTGTACAGAGTCCAATCAAAAACACAAGGTCCAGCAGCAGGACCACAGCATGATCCAGCTTATGGTGGCCGTGGAGGAGGATTCAGAGGACGAGGACGTGGAGGAGGCTTTGGCCATGGAGAATTCTTTGGTCGTGGTCGCGGACCAGTTACTTGCTACAACTGTGGAGTTGTAGGGCATTATGCTAGAGACTGTCAGAGTCCCACCACCACTTGTAACTATTGCAAATCTTATGATCACACTATAGAGGAGTGTCCTACCTTGATAGCTAAGATCAGAGAACCTAAGCCAGCAGCACACCAGAACATCCAGCTTATTGCTGCTGAGCAGGAAGAGCCAGAACCAAGAGTCAACATTGTGACTCGCAGCGATGTTTCCACCAGTAAGACATCGCAGGATACTGAAAAGAACACAGGTCAGGAGTGGGTGCGCAGAGCTCCTAACAAAGCAACACCACTTGACCTGCAGAAAAATAAACAGACATTTCAGGAAGCTAAGACTTTCTTTGATGACCCTATGCAATCAGGATCGCAGGTACCGCCGTCTAAGGGCGTACCGTAGCAAGCAACTTGTGGCGTTAGCCCTGTACAGATATCGCAGGCTACCACATCAGGCACATGCGATGAGGATTAGATGACAGGAAGTGTACAATCCTTCCTGCGGAGTTGTTTAAAACTCGTGATAAATGAGCAAGCTATCGGAGAACTTCAGCGCATCATAGATCAGTGTCAGCCATCTTCTTCCATGAGCAGTACACAGCATGTTGTTCATAATATTACGGGACATACAAGAACAGGAAGAGATATGCAACTCACAGCACAGGTTGGAGAATTTGAAATGGATGAGGTGATCCTAGATCTAGGATCAGACGTAAATGTTCTGACTAAGCAGACATGGGAACAGATGGGTAGCCCTAAGTTAGTCGGATCGCCTATCCATCTGAGATTAGCTAATCAGCAGCGGGTATCACCCCTGGGTCGATTACCGCAAGTACCAGTTGACATTGACGAAGTTCGCAACTTCACGGACTTTGAAGTTATAGAAATCATTGGCGATAGTAGACCATATCCAGCATTACTAGGCATTGATTGGGCGATCGGTAACATGGCCGTTATCGACCTAAAGAGAAGACAAATGACCTTTGAGGACGCGCAGATCCGGGTCATCGCACCGTTGGATCCTTTTCAGGGTCCTAGATATATTGAACCTATCCGAGCAGAGGAAGAAGCACATAACATGGAGAGCCTCTATCAGATGACCACAAACCAGAGCGACTACATCAATCCGACTGTAGAAGGGAACATTAGTTGGCGATGCGACAGCTCATGCGCATCAGATTCAGATGTTGGTCTAGAGAACTGGGAGAATAGACTTCATGAAGTCTCAGCATGCAGATGCGCGTACTTGACTAAGTCACTGCGATGGATTGGCGCAAAGATCAATGAGATTCCATCGTTTCATGGTCTAACAGATATCCAGGACTTTCTCAAATAGTTTGAACAACAAGTTCCTCACGAGCAGAGGATCGCAGCTATGGACCTTGCAGAGTTCCACATTGACCAGTTACAGATGATTCAGCAGCAGCTAAGCACAGAGCTCAGAGGTAGAGAGCTCGTGACTTATAAATAGAACACGCAGCTGAAGCAATAGAATGCAACACTCGCCACCAGCTATCAGAAAAAGGCAGATGAGTTAAAAACATATCAAGAAAGAGATCAGGAACTCTCTCAAGTCTTACAGAGTATTGCATTGGAGTTACCCCAATGTAATATTGATTTCGCCTTACCTCTCCCACAGAAGGTCAGAAGAGTTGCAGACAGAGCAAAGGCTCTGAAGGAAACAGTGACCAAGATGGAGGAAGACCACAGAGCGTAGATTGCTGAGCTCGACGCTCGAGCACCAGGCACCCCCCAGGCAGACAAGGAAGCCATAGTAGAGGCCTTTCGACTCACTTCTGCACTGATACAATCTCGCATAGACAATGCACTGTCAGTGCTAGCTGATGCGACGAGCGTATGGTCGGAGTTAGATGAGCCTCCCGAGAAAGTAGAAATACAGGAAAGTATTCATCAGATAGAGAATACCATAACAGCAATGAAGGAAGAAATCAAGAGCTTAGAAGCTCTTTAGAAGATGAGAAAGACGAAGGAGATGAACCGCTTGCAGCAGGAAGCGTAGCGGTTGAGAGCACAAGAGATACACATCAATGACCTGCTTCAACCATATCAGGAGCAAATCACAGAGATAGTCGATACGGTTGAGCAAAAAGTTAGGGAGTTCACGGCCACCAGAAATGAAATTGAGTCGACAGAGGACTCCATTATTAGTCAAGATATGCTTGACTCGGTACAAGAGCGTGTCGAAGCTATGGAGAACGAAGTCGCAGGACTTCGGGATAAGTTTCAATGGACTTCGCAGGAAGCCAAGGAGAAGCTACAGTAGGAGAAGCCCACTGGTAGTGGCTCGAGGACGAGCCACAAGTAAGTGTTAGGGGACTATTGGAGCAGGGTCCCGCAGCTACAGAATAAGCTGCCAGTTTAGCAGATAGATGGTCTTGGCGGAGAGGAGATAAGGTAGAGCTACGACGCCGTAGCATGTTTCTAGCTGCAGAGCAGAGCCGAAAACCGTGACTTTTAGGACAGAGAAGTCAAGGAAGACGACAGTACCTGAGCGGCCGAGAAGAGAGAGCTCACCCACTACATTGAAGGTAGCGGTGAAGACAGGAGGGCTCAGTTACCTTCATAAAGGAAAGGAGCAACGAGGCCGAGGTATTGAAGACGAAGGACAGAAGCAGGGAAGCGGTGCACAGTACCCATGGTCAGCACCGGGAAGCATGGAAGACTGCAGAGAGCTGTGGTGTGATGAAAAGCGGCTACCTCAAGTACAGATATGTCGACTGTCACTAGTTAGGGTTTTGGGTTACTGTTGGGACAAGCCCATAGTGTTGTAATGGCGAGACCTTCAGGCCGCCTATAAAGGGATGTATTTTGTATTGTAAAAGGTTGGCATTTTGGGCATTTTAAGCCATCCAGCTAGTTAGGCATCGAGTCTGTTAGCTCACGGTTACCTTGTATTGTAATAGAGTTGAGCTCTGGTTCTGTTATTAACTGTAGTTATCTTACTATAACCAGTAGCTGGCTCATAGAGCGTGCATGAAACGATCCGCAGGGATCGACAGAGAGGGAAGAGTATATTGTAAGAGGTGCAATATAGAGTAGAAAAGAGATCTAAGAGAGAAGGGCTCCAGGCTGTGTGCGGAGTTACCCAGAAGATCTCGAGCTGCATATGCGGTGCAGCAGAACTATGTTTACCTTCCCCTGAGCTATAATAGAAACACAATTCTGTGGACATAACTTCCATCTTGGAGGTGAACCACATTAAAATCGTGTGTTATGTGATTGATTTATGTGTTGTGCTTATTTGTTGCATCTATCAGTTATCACATGGGCCTTGGTTATAGTTTAATGTATGTATGCGTTATTTAGTTTACAGCACTATAGAAGATAAATGCAAGTTGAAGTCCATAAGTATTTTGTGTAAGAGTTTATTTACATTTCATCCCAGATAGTTAAGAGTCGCAGAGTTAAGCGACCTTGTATATTGAGTCCCGTAAGTCGGAAATGAGTAGCACTGAGGATATCGCAAGGAGACGATATTGCACCAGCAGAGGAGCTGTGGTGCGCTGCGGTTGAGAATCAGCGTACGAAGGAGTTACGCGTTGCCCGAGGCACGGCGATGCGATAAGGACTAGAGTCGTAGCAAATAAGAGGAAGTTGCGCGTCGAAGAGAGAGAGAGAGAGAGAGAGAGAGAGAGAGAGAGAGAGAGAGAGACCTCGCAGGCTAGAAAAGCTGTGAGACACACAGGCTGCCACAGAACCTGGTCCAAGACACTTGAGTCCTTGGCCAACCCATTAGAATCACTTCAGGTGAGACTTCAGGCCGCCCTACGGTCTGTTGCCGAAAGGGCCAGTGAGCTAGGGGTGTTGTTGGTTAAATACAGTAAACCCGAGTCTGCCCGATGACCAACAATGATGTTACTGATTGAAAGATCAGAGTATGATGATGATGATGATGTTACTGATCGAAATATCATAGTATGATGACTATTATGATGTTACCGATTGAAAGATCAGAGTATGATGAAAATGATGATGTTACTGATCGAAAGATCATAGTGTGATGATGATGATGATCAAAAGGTCAAATTATTTTTAATGATGATGCTGCTGCTTGATGAAGACTAAAGTGCTGACAATGATGGTGTTGCCGCTAAATTTGAAGATGAATACTATATGTCAAAGATGTTGAAAAAGATTCCAGTAATCTATAGATGTATCACCCTGATGATGTTGAATATGATCCCTCTCCTTCTCTTGCTGTTCTTGTTGATGTTGTTGTAGAATACCCTTCTCGTTAAGGGGGAGTGTTGAATTATTGTAACTTTGAAGTGTATTTACTTATTAACCCCAATGTTCCTGTCGGGAGAATCATTTTTATTTCATTATACCTCAATTTTCCTATCGAGAGAATCACTAAGAATCATGAGGAAATTCCCCCCATTGTAAGTCAGGTCATTAGCACCCTAATTAATATAATATTAAGTTGTTAGAGTCCTCTTAGAGAAGTCGTCCCAGACAGTATTAGTGGGGCCAACATGTTGGAGGGGAAAATAAAGTGAACGGAAGAATATAAATAGAAATGAGGATCTACTCATTTCTACACACTCACACTCACTTGTGTAGCGCATAAGAGAGAGAGATAGTTGTAGCTGCAAGGAGGAGAAGGATCAGTCTAGGGTTTTGTCTTTTATCTTTTGATCATCTATATTGAGGAAGATTTTGTTGGGTTTTTCCTGTTAGTGTTTTCCCAGGGTAAATCTATTTTGATCTTGTGATATTGTTTCTTTCAGTGATCCTGTATATATGTTTTTTTATGAAATTGAAATTGAATGCTGATAATCTAGCTTAGCATATGGAATATTAGCATAGTTACAATCCCTGAAGGAACCATCTCAACAATAGAGGTGGTTGAATTTGGTGAGGATGTAGTTGTCTCACTAAGAGAGTACTTTTGAAGAAGGAAGAAAAATGTTGTGGTTAAAAAGGGATCCAAAATATCTAGAGAAGGTACCTTCAAGCAAGGTTCAGTGCCAAACCAGATTATCTAGAAGAGAATCTCTAATGATGTCAAACAGGAAGCTCTAAAGGCTACAGTTGCTATGTGGGCCTTTGTAGGAGCAAATTATGATTCAGTGTCCTTGTTGAATAAAGAAGTTGAGGAAAAAGAGAAGGAACTGCATAATTCCAAGCAGGAACAAGCTCAGGAACATGCACAGCATCAGCAGGAACTACAAGACTTGAAGAATGAATTTGAAGAGAAACCAAGGCAACTTAGAGACCAAAATGACCTTCTCAAGCAACATCTTGAAGATTCCAAATGGTTGAATGATGAGAATACTCAGAAGATTACCACCCTTGAAGATCAGCTTAAAGACTTCCAATTTGTATCTATCACTTATTCATTCTCGAAATTCACAAAGGAAGAATTTAAACAGTTGGCTTAAATTATTCTTGCTGATATTTTCCAGAGAACAGTTAGTGTTTTTGAAGGACTTAATGAAATGAAAGAAACATACAATGCATTCGAGTGCCACTATGGCCTCCTCCATGATCACAACCTAAGGATAAATGAAGGAACAATGGCTTATGATACCCTGGTGGACTGGAAAAGGTATATCAAGGATAGACCTGATGATTTACCAGTCCTTGACAAGGGAAAGCTGAAAAGGATATGGGTTTCAATAGAGACATGGTAAAATGTTTGTGACTTGGTAGAGTCCACCATTAGAGATGGAAAAGTGTCCTGCAAGAAGAGATGGTTTGCCTCAAAAAATTTGCTAGGTTTTCTGGATCTGCCACTACTAGATCCAATTTATGAAGCTATGCCTACGAAGCTTATGCTAGAACAGATCGAGAGTGACTTTGCAGAAGATAAGGAGCAGATTTAGGAAATCAATCAGCTTCACCTAGCTCAAATCAAGGAATGGATCGAATCACCCCTCATATCACAAATGAGAATTGACCTTTTCCTCAGAGAATGGTGAAAGGTTAAGAAACGAGAAATCAGATCCTTGATTTGCAAAGCTGAACTTCATCTAGAACATGCCCAGTATCACGACATACAAGATGTGTTGGATGTATTTTCCAATTGGCAGCCTGCCCTTGGAAATCTTGAAGTTCATATCTTGTAACCCCATATTTTGGGAGGATTTTCTATCTCTATAAAATATTCTAATAATTATTTAAAGGGAACGATGTCTGGTAAGAGAGGGAACTCGCGGGAGTAATTGCAAAGGAAAATAGGAGAAGGAACCACCAAGGACATACCAGTGATGCTATGGAATTTTTCAAGATTGTAATTTGTTACGATTTTAATAAAAGTTACATTGTTTCTTATGTCATGTTTATGGTTATTCATTAAATTTGTTTCATGGATTTTGGTCATTCTTCTATCTTCTTGACAAATTGATCATATGTTGCTTATTTATTGGACATGCTAACTTATGTATTGATTTTTCATTACAAAGTTAATGTGTTGATCATGTATTGAGTAAATGTTTTTATTTCATTCATATTCCATTAATTGCAACTATTGAGCAGTCACTTATTCCTATAATGATTTTTGAATTAGTATTATTTTGATAGAACAGTTACACAAATATTTTGGATAAACAATACAATTTTCATTGTTTCATTTTCATTTAAGGTTGGAAAAAGGGAACATGCTTGATCTATCTTTCTATATGTTGGGTTATCATTTCTTTGTCATAAATCATACATCTAATTCTTCTACTTAAAATTTATCTACAATCACTCTCAGTTTTCCTAGATAGTCAAGTTTCCAGCTACTTAAAAACTTTTCCAGATCTTCCCTGGAGGAAGAACATATTCATTCGGATCTGAAAAACCTTGTGCCGCTAGAGACTTCATAGCCATAGGAGTTAGTTATCACAAACAACTATGGGATAGAATCATTTGCACGTGGGATCGATTTGAAGCCTTTTTAGTTGGACTATCTCCTTCTGTTAATTTCCTTGTAGTTTGTCCATCAACCTACAAGCCGGTGCCATCAATAGGTACCAGATGTCTCCTATCAGCAGACTTTAAGGTAATAGGATTTCCAATGGAAGGGATGATTACAAATTTTTATGGACCTCACACACCTGGTGAAAGAAGGTTCTTTATGAGGTCTCTATGAAAGATCGAGACCAAGTGCCTGAAGCCCATTCGATAGTTGGGGGTGACTTCAATATTATCACCTCTTTGGAAGACAAAAAGGGTGGTCGACGAATACTAGAGGAAGAAAGTGAAAGGTTCTGAGACACCATTGAGGAACTAGCACCAGTAGGCATTATCCCAGGGGAAGGATAGTGTACTTGGAACAACAAGTGGATGGGGGAAAGGCACATTACTTCTTGGCTTGACTGATTTCTTGTCTCGGAATCCATTATTGATCTAGGTAGCAAAATCCATTCAACCACTCTCCCAGGAATAGGATCTTACCACTGGCCCATAGAATTGAAGTGGAGTGGGATGGGATCTCAGTTCAGGAAACCCTTCTGATTCAAACAGTTCTAGATTGATGATTCCATATTTCAAAGAAAAGGTAAGAACTTGGTGGGAAGAACTTGGTGACGATGAGGGCCAGAGCATGTATAAATTCCAACAAAAACTCAAAGGGATGAAAAATAAAGTAAAAAAATGGAACAAGGAATAATTTGGGAATATGTTTGCAGACAAAAAGCTCATTGAATCCCACATCTAGGAAATCCAATCCATTAGAATGAACGAAGGATACAATAGCAACCTACAAGTGCAAGAGCATAGACTCTATTCTTAATTAGAGGAGCGGGAAAAGCAGGAGGAAATTCTCTGGCGGCAAAAATCTAGGAATCAGTGGCTGAAAGAAGGGGAGAGGAACACAAAATGTTTTCACCGATCGGTCATCCAAAACAAGATGAAAAAAAAAATATTCTCCATAAATAATGCTAGAGGTGAATGGGAGGAAACCAGGGAAGGTATAGGTCTTCACTGAACCAATGTTTTTCTGAGATAATGTTTGAACCAAGGCAGGACAGGAGGGAGGACACTGCCAAAATTACCCATCTCATATCGTATTTGGTTTCCCGGGATCAAAACGAACTACTTATGAAACCTATAACCCTCCCGTACGTAGAGGAAGTAGTTTTTTATATGAAGGAAGGAATGGCCCCATGCCCAGATGGATTTACAGTCAATTTTTTTCGGCAATTTTGGGATCTAATCAAGATGGAAGTCTGGAGGATTGTGGAATACTCTAGTTTCTAAACACATGTCGCCAGCATTCAATGCAACCTTTATCACACTCATTCTAAAATGTGAAGGGGTTGACTCCTATTATATCTCAAAATGACACATCTCTTCCTATGACAACTTTCCCATGACTTCGTCGCATGTCGACACTTCTATGACGACACTTCATGAAAGTCACTTAAAGTCACCGAAAAAAACACCTAAATTCGAGGACACATATATAGATTTTTGTAACTCCGTTTGACATATTCTATGCACCGTTTGAAATACATTTGAATTAGCTAAAAATTTCCAAAAGATACCAAAGTCTGAAAATGCCCAAAAGTACCATAAAAATGATCTTTTTTATGTACACGTGAGTTTCCTTAAGGAAACCCATGTGTTGCACGCAACTTGTTGTATGTAATACTCGTGTGTACCCTAAAAACATGACTATTTGCATTGCAACCCGCATATCATACACAAATATTATTACTGCAACCCATGTGTACCTCCTGAACACACGAATGGTGTCTCTGCAACCTGCGTGTTTTCCTGTAGATGTCAAAAAAAAAAGTTTCTCAAATTTTGGGTAGTTTGGGTGGTTATGCAACTGACTCCTTCAGTTGTAACTACTTTGTCCTGGACCCTATCTCTTCATAAGCATATAAATAGAGGTAGGGAGGTCCATGAGAAGGGACTTGAACTTTTGCATTGTCATGCTGGAGGAATTAGGACTCTCTTTCCCCCCACCTTTTCCCTAGAATCTTTCTCCTTGTGTTGCAGAGCTTGGAGGTTGAGTTCCTTGGAGAAGAGAAGTAGCAAAACTAGATCAAGGTTTCGTGAGGTTCCCAACTTGAAGACAAGGCATAATTGTACTTCTTTTCATGATTAATAAATATGTGATGTACTTCTTCCTCCAAAATAATTATTCAACATGTGTTTGAATCTCCATTTTGATCATATGTTGATGTTAATCATAATAGTTTATCATATTACTTTGATTATCATTACTTTATATGTGGTCATATTGGTTTGAGGAAGTTATAATTTGTTTTGCAGGTCTCTTGGAGCAAGAGGAGCAAGAGGAGGATTGAAGGGACACTTGGATCAACCTTTGTTTGGCTAAGGTGTGAACCATTCTAATCATTGAAACTTGCTTATATATACTTGCAGAACCTTTTGCATCTCTCTTTCAACCCCAATACGTTGATGGCCTCATAAACCCTAGCCATAGGAAAATTTCATTTACAACAGAATGGACGACTTCGCTAGGGAGAGCCTTGTCTATTTGGGGTTTCTCTATATTTCTTCCAGTATTTTGCGTTGGTTTCAGGTCCTTCTTGCCACTTAGGACCACCTTCTTTGTTTGATAGAACACCTCCCCTGCCTTCCTAAGGCAGTTTTTGGCCTTTTTTGGGCCTTTTTCCCAACCATACGCCAGTTGCAGACTGAACAGTCGCATGTCTGGGATTTACACGCAACTTGCTATACTATTAACCCGCGTATGACACATGACATGTCAATAGTACAACCCGTGTGTGCCTTAGAAACATTGTTTTTTCCTCATTTTGGGGTTTTTTCTATTGTTTGAGGGTTGTTTGGTAGGCCTTTTGGGGTCCTCTGCAAGTGCATGACTCCAGGGAGTTAGTTTCATCCCTTTTGGGTGTTATTTATCTATGTGGTAAGTCCTTTTGTATCATTAGTATTTTCTCTTTGCTCATCCCCCCACCCCCTTTGTTTGGCTTGTCTTTTGGCTTATGTTTTTGGTCAGCCTCTGTCAGTGATCTTTTCCTGAGTTCAAAATCTTGTTGGTGTTTGTTTCCTTCTTCTTTTGTTGGTTAACTTCACCATGCCAAAATAGTTGACTTGTCTCTTATGCAAGCTTTCTTCCCAAGTAGGGTTTATACTGACTTTAGGGCATTCTAGATTTTGTTTGGTGGTTGTATAGCTAAGTTCCTTTTGATTTGTTCTTGTTATCTGCATACTTTTGTTTGTAGGTAGTTTTTCTTTTGCATTTATAAAAGAAAAAGAAAAAGAACATATAGTTGTTTAATATGCATGTAGATTAGGGTTTTGTCTTTAATGCACTGCATATCATTATTTTTGAAAAAATAAAAAGAAATTGTTCTTTTGTGACTTTCAAGTTTCTATTTGAAAAGAAAGAATAGTTTTTGCTTTTTGCATTTCATTTCTCTTTGCTTTGTCATTTTGTTTCAACTTTGAGTCAAAACACCACATAAGTTTCATGCCATTTTCTTCTAACTAAAAATAGCCTATTAAAAAGAATGATATAATTTAAAAATTATTAGTAAGTTTTCTTTTTTAGGCTCCTACACCAACTAGCTTAGGCTAGACTTGTGGATTAGGGAGTTTTAACTCTCCACAAGTATTTGATTTCAGACATAGTTGGCCAATCATTAGGTAAATCCTCTTCTATGTTGATTGTATCTGGGAATCTCCTCTCAAATGGGAGTTAAGCACGATGTCGCATGAGGACCTGGAATGTGGAGATAACCCTCTGATTCCTTGTTCGAGCATGGACCAAGACTTTTACTCATCTGGGGACTTCTGTCAATACCACCTGTTAGGCCCCATGCGGTGCTAGTGTTGACAGGGCTTTGGGATTTGCTACCTTTCCCATGCGTACGAATCAGGCTTGGGAATGCCCCCCAAGACTCTCGGTATAGTTGCAGTAGCCTTTAGTCTCTTTGACATCTAGGGTTCATACACAAGTATATCGGAAGGCTATTTCTGGTTTACCTTGGACGGGATTGGAAGGTAACCCCGATAGAAGGTGTGGGAGGACGGTTGGGTGATTCCTCCGCTTGTTCCTAAGAACATCTACAGGAAATCCAAGTTACTGTCTATTATCTTTCTTATGGAAGGAATATCTTATACCTGTTTGTCTGATTGGATTTAGGAATTTTTTAGTGAGTGTTGTGTGGTTTATCTGTACTTAGTTTTCCTTCAGGTGTGTACTTTGTACTTCTGGTTTCATGTTGACCTCATACTTTGTATTATTGTTTGAAACTATGGATAACACCCCTTTGAACACCAACCAAGAGATCCCCATACTGGGAACTCCGTGTACTATTCCTCTCACAAGGAATGTTGGTGTTCCTTTGATGACCACCCTGAATCTGCCTAGATTCACCCTAGGGATACCGGTGTGGTTGTTTTCCACTCCAACTGTCTTGAATGCTCCTGATGCTTCTCAAGTAAGATCCTTATATCAAGGGCATCAAAACATTTCTTCCCCTTCACCTGTAGCTGCTTCTCCTCCTCCTTCTACCTCATGTGGTGAAAGTATTGATACTAGTAACCGACAGTCTAAAAGGAGTAAAAGAAGGAGGAATAGGAAGAAGGCACATAAGCAAGGGGCCACCCGTTCAACCTCTGCAGTTCAAGTTGAACCTCACCACCCAGCCTCTGTGGTTCATTTTGGGGGCACCCATCCAACCTCTACATGTCATGTTGGATCTAAGCACTCAACCTCTACAAGTCAAGTTGATATTCACCATCCAGCCTCTGTTGATCATGTTGGTGGGATCCTTCCAACCTTTCCAAGTCACGTTGGATCCAGTCACTCGGCCTCTGCATTTCATGCTGAGGGCACCCATTCAACCTCTGATATTCAAGTTGAACCTCCCCATCCAACCTCTGCAAGTCATGTTGGATCCATCCACCCAGCCTCTGAAGGTCATGCTAGGGGCACACGCTCAACTACTGCAAAGCATGTTGATCCTAACCATTCAGTCTCTATTGTTCATGCCGATGGTGCCCGTCCAACCTCTACAAGTCATGTTGGACCCAATCTCTCAACCTCTGCAAATCATGTTGGGGGAAGTCTCTCAGCCTTTGTGGTTCATGTTGAAGACAATTAGTCAACCAGTGCGATTCATGTTGACACTTTTGAAAAGACTAATCGTTCAAAACAAAAGCCCAAGTTTCCTTGTAATCTTTGTGAGGGAGACCACCTTACTTATAAATTCCCTTCCATCGCAAAGGTAAGAAGAGTTTGGTTTCATGGTCATCCAGTTTTTAAACACTCTGAATTTTTTCAACAACCATCCTCTCTTAGTCAGGTTGGACCCAGTCATCCAGCCTTTGGTGGTCATACTGGGGGAAAAATATCAGCCTCTATAGGTCATGCTAAGAACAAACAGTCATCCACTACTATTCATGTTGACACCGTTGAGAAAATTGGTCGTTTGAAGTGTAAACTTAATTTCCCTTGTAAGCTATGTGAGGGAGATCATCTTACTCATCAGTGCCCTGCTATTGCATAGGTGCACAGAGTGTCGTCCGAGACTCAAGAATTTCCTTCTCCTAAACAACCTATAGTTTCTCAACCATCTACTCAACCTTTGGTTGATCAAGTGGTCGAACCAACATCAGCTTTGGTCGATCCCACTCTTCTTTCAAAGAGTGATCCTTATTTGATTGAACCAATGTCATCCTTGGTCAATCCCACTCTCCCTTTCGAGAGTGATTTTCACGAAGCGGTTGAATCGGTTCCATCATCGATCAATCCCACTCTTCCTTTGGAGAGTGAAGTGTCTGCTAGTCACATTTTCTTCACTGCCAGTTCAGAAATTAATAAAAAAGGGGGCACTGAACTCACTTCGGATCAACCCCCACCAAGCTCTCTGATTGCTTCCTTTGATTGGGATATCCTAGTTGAGCCGCGCCTTCCTTCTAATGCACTTTTCCAGATAAAGGTCAAAGTTGAACCATACATGAATGCTCACTGTATTGTTGATGAAGGAGCCTTAGTTAGTATCTTGTCTGCTCATGCTCGGTGAGGCATGGGATCTCCCAGCCTTATGTCGACTGCTAGTCAGTTGTTGGTGTCTGATAGAAGAACTAGTATAGCCTTAGGAATTATTTCTCAAACACATGTTACTTTGGGTGGGAAGACCGTCTTAGTTGACTTCATGGTGATAGAAGACCCCTTGGAGTTCAATCTGCTCCTCTGACGTGATTATGTCTATTCCCTGCACGCTTTGGTGTCAACATTCTTTTGTGTGATGTACTTTAATCATGGCGAAGAAATTGTCATTATTGATCAGTTGGATTTTCTTGATCCGTCTCCTGACCCAACTAGAGAACAGGTCTTTCCTTTATTGATTCCCATTGTTTCTATAGACACTACCCCGCCACGGGTGAGCTATGTGTCCTCATGT
The DNA here is from genome assembly GCA_001517045.1 of Pseudotsuga menziesii. NCBI lineage: Eukaryota > Viridiplantae > Streptophyta > Pinopsida > Pinales > Pinaceae > Pseudotsuga > Pseudotsuga menziesii. Next base: position 120,395 of record LPNX010161125.1, on the reverse strand, counting down.
CGTTTGCGTTTAATTGCTGCTGAGAAACAACCTCTGTTTTCATGCTTACCTTCTCAGGACTTCGTCCCATCAGTTGACCATGTGAGTCATCCTATACAGACCGTGGAGCCTTCTCTCCACTATGTCAATCTATTTGAAATTTTAGACATGTGTCCTATCTCGGCTGATCTCCTCCCTTCGAATGAAGTCTTCCTCGAGATTTTGATACAGTATGGCATTCTTATGGATGTTGGTTTAGTTGTGACTAAGTCTAACCCTAATTTTTTTAGAAATCCTGATCTTCCCATGGATCAGTCTTTTTATTTTGGTTTCGTTGAGTCTTTTGACTCTCCCATCAAATAGCAAATCAGTGATCCTAATGAGTTGGATTTTTCTTATAGATTTGTCAACTCTTGTGATACTGAGTTTGTTTCTGCAAACTCTATCTCCCTTGTTGATCTTTGATTTTCTTCAGAGGTTGATCTTATTGATCATAAACCCTCAGATCTTAGCACTATAGAGTCATCTTTCATTGATTCTTCCTTGAATACACCTTTTGTAGAAGATAGCAAAGTCGCATGTGTTTCTGCCAAAGTTACCTACATCGGATATTTTCTTCTAAATGTGTTTCTGATGTTGTTGTTTCTTGGAGACAGGAATTTTAGTTGGATTCACAACTGTTTACTAGCCTCGCCTTGTTGTTCAATTTGTAACTTCATTTGCATGTACCCTTCTCACACTTATGAGCCTGATGCCGACTTCCACTCTTTTAGCTTGTTGTATAAGCCCTCATCTTTGCTCTCATCGTTGCTCAGCCTTAATCAGTTTTCCTTTGCAACTTGACACCTTTTACCTTGAGGAGACATTCCCCAAGTGTCTTTATCCTGCTCATGTTCCTTGCATTATGCATAGGTTTGTTCCTAGCGCTTGGAACTAGTTTCGCCTACCGACGACACTCCTCTCCTTGCATTTAGAGCATTCTTTCTGCTCTCCTTTGCGCTCGTTAAAAATAGTAAGGAGGCCACAAGTTGACTTTTCCAGACTCCTTAAAACTTCAAGGGAAAGATATGGAGTTTCTTTAGGCTCAGGTATGACTACTCAAAATAGACTTGACTGTCGAGTAAACTTATCTGTTCAGGCTTGTTAAGAATATGTGAACAGGCATCCACATTGGTGGTAGGATATCGCTTTTTTGGACCATGTGGAATAATACAAAAAAGGAACACTCTCTTTTCTTCGGAATTGAGAAGAGTATTCTCAAACATAGGTTTATCACTTTTCCGTACCTAAGGGACTAAACTTATGGAAAAGGAACACCCGGTATGAGATTAGTTTTCTCTTTTTCGTGCTCTAGACCTAAACATGAAAAAGATTTCGAGCATAGTTTATTTCTTTGTCATTCTCGTTAAACCCTAAAGAACAAAGCATCGAGTTTATTGTTCTAAGCCCCATTTCTCATAATCAAATGGATCTTTTCGATTGATCTTTCCTTCCTTCACACTCATAAAACTTAGGATATATGCTGCTTTTGAAGGAGCGTTGGCTAGGTGGTAATTTAACCTTTTTTGGACCTCCCCGACTAAGTACGAAAAAGGTGCACCTCTATATTTTTTTATAATTTTTTGGACTTAGGAGACTAACTTTATGAAAAAGCACCCCCTGGAGTCTTCTTTGGAGTTTTCAGACTCTCTAAACTATGAAAAAGCCATTGAGCATTCACTAATTCGGGCTCGTAAAATCCACGAATTAGTTTTTTATCAAGCATTCTTTTGTCTCTTCTTCGAGCTTGCAAAAAATTAATAAGGTCCCAAGTTTGCTTTCTTGGACTCGTTAAACCTTTACAAGAAAGAGGGGAAGGGAAGTTTATTCACATGTCTTTTACATCATGGTAGCAAGTCTTGTCTCCTTGAAGAAAGCACCAGCTTTGAGTCTATCAACAGTTGGGTCTCAGTTTTTTCCCTTATCCCGATTCAGAGTTTTTACTCCTCCAGTTGGTCTATTTTCCAATTATATAGGGAATCTATCAATGTCTCCTACATTGCAAATTTGTGTCGTTGGTATTTTTGTGTCAAAATCTACCTAAGTCACTTTTGTGTCATGCTCACTATTCAAGGATTAAACCTTTTTCATTCATTCTGTAGTTGCCTTGACCTTTTGTGTCAGCCATTCCCTAGTATCAGTTCATTACATCATGTCTTCGGCGGTCCTTGTCGTGAAATTCATTACCAATTCCAGATCCAATTAGTCTTTGACTTACCTCATGTTGGATGATGAAGGATTCCTTAATTCCTTCCTTCCAACGGATCTCTTCCTATCGACTGCAACACCTCTTGCTCTGGGAATGAGATTTAGAATTTTATGACACTACCTTGGGGATTGCAGTCATCAGTGGTGATTTCCCTCGCTATTGGGTAGTGGGAATACCTTAATGTCTCCCACTCGATGGATTCTTCAAGTGTGGCGGTTTCCCTCGCATTTGTCAATGGTTCTCATCATGAACCGGTAATCAAACGGTTTCCTCCATGTTTGAATTCAACTCCTTTATTCACATGGTTAGAATTCGTACCTTTTGGGCGGTTCGGATTGAAGACCTTGGGCCGATAGTAGTATCATCATTTTTCCATTGCCCAAGCTACACAATACCTTGTTACATTTTATATGATATTTTGCTGAGACATAGATCCACCTTGTATTCTTATGGCTATGATCGATTGTTGAGCATGGATTCACCTTGTTCATTTGTGGCCATGACTCCTTTAGATTTGATATGGAACCTTTTTGCATATTGAGCAACCATGATAGTTTCATCATATGTTGTATCCACCTATATATTTATAGTGATGTTTTGTATATGGACTTGTATGTACCAGAGATCAATTTTGTCTGACATTTATCTCTCTTTCAGGTACCTTTGTATGAGCCTTTCGATCTTGGATTTTCTTCTCTCTCCATACTCAGTTGTTTCCTTAATAATGTATTTCGGCTATCATCTTCCCTTCTAACCTCATACATTATGGGGCATCTATTATAGCTCAAAATGGCACATCTCTTTATGTGACCACTTTCCCATGATTTCATCGCATGTCGACACTCCCATGATGACACTTCATGAAAGTCACTGAAAGTCACTAACAAAATACCTAACTTGGAGGACCCATATCTGAAGTTTGGTAACTCCATTTGACCTCTTATTTTCAAAGTTGAAAAGGTGTTTCAGTTAGATTAAACTTTCTAGAAGATACCAAAGTCTGAAAATGTCCAGAAGTACCATAAAAATGAGTTTTTTTATGTACATGTGAGTTTCCTTAAGGAAACCTACATGTTGCACGTGACTTGTTCTATATAATACTTGTGTGTACCCTGAAAATGTGACTATTTTTATTACAACATGTGTGTCATACGTGAATATTGTTACTGAAACCCACGTGTACATCCTGAACACACGACTGTTGTCACTGCAACCCACGTGTTTTTCTTATAGATGTCCAAAAAAAAGTTTCTCAAAGTTTGGGTAGTTTGGATGGTTATGCAACTAACTCCTTCAGTTGTAACTACTTTGTCCTTGACCCTATCTCTTCATAAGCATATAAATAGAGGTAGGTAGGTCCATGAGAAGGTACTTGAAATTTTGCATTGTCATGCTGGAGGAATTGGGACTCTCTTTCCCCCCTCCTTTTCCCTAGAAGCTTTCTCCTTGTGTTGCAAAGATTGGAGGCCAAGTTCCTTGGAGAAGAGAAGTATCATAACCATATCAAGGTTTCGTGAGGTTCCCAACTTGAAGAGAAGGTATAATGATACTTATTTTCATTATTAATAAAGATGCGATGTACTTCTTCTTCCCAAATCATTGTTCAATGTGTGTTTGAATCTCTATTTTGATCATATGTTGATGTTAATCATAATAGTTTATCATGTTACTTTGATTATCATTACTTTATATGTGGTCATATTGGTTTGAGGAAGGTATAATTCGTTTTGCGGGTCTCTTGGAGCAAGAGGAGGATTGAAGCGCCCCTTGGATCAACCTTCGTTTGGATAAAGTATGAACCATTCTAATCTTTGAAAATTTGTTATACCTAAATCCTATCACCATCATGTGATGAGACCCTTAACTTCTATGTTTTCCCTTAATCCCAACACTTGGAGTGGAAACTTGCTCTGTTTGTCAATTCTACTTGAAAAAACCTAGCACTGCGCTTACCTTGTGGCTAATGAGCAGTACCTTGCTCAGCACCGCCTGTATCCTGTTATAGAGAAGCGGTGCCACCGCCTATGGTCTTTGGGATTAAAGCAGTTCTCATCTAAACCGCTCTGTCATAAGGGAACAAAAGCGGTGCCCTGGGTAAAATGGGGAAAAGAGAAGTTTCTCGAGGCTTCTAGAACTTGAGCCTTGTGTCCTCCCTTATCCCTATCATTATGGGTTAGTTTGAGCTCGAGATCCCCCATGGTAGGATCTTGGAGCCACCTCACCCACCATTATCTCAACTATTCCTATCCACTGAGCCTTATAAATACAAGCTCATATCCATAGTCGAGGGGGAGAACTATAGAGGTATTGTTATGTTCTTGGATTGACTACCTAGTCCAAATCATTGGAGAGCATAGAGAGAAAAGTTGGAGCTTATGGGGATGAAGTGTTTGTCTCGTGGAGGGGCTTGTCGACACTAAGGAAATGGTTGTAAGCTTCTCCATACATTCGTAATGCAAAGCTGATTTTCGTCCCACATTACTGTTGTTTTGATTTCACGTGTATATGTTGCTAGATTCCTTAGTCACTAGCTTGGATAAGTAGATGATTTTCTGGTAGCTTTGATGTGCTTGTATGTTTGATATGTTTGCAAGTACATAGGTTCATAATTGAAGCAGTATTCCAGGTGTCTACAGCATTCAAGGAAGGTCTTCATCCTTTGTCGTTCACTCATTTGTTCTGGATCTGAACCATTCAAACCAGAGGAACAACTTCTATCCGCAGAAGGTGCAATATTCTTGATAACAAATATGGCGACTCCGCTGGGGAATGGGTGCAAATCTCAATTGATCTAATCTTCCTCAGTCCTTGAACTCTTGTCCGAATCCAAGCTCCATCTCCAACTCTCTTCAGTCAGATCTGCCATCTGACTTAGTGAATTTTGGTTTGAAACTTTCAGATCTGAACTATTTTGACTTTATATGCTCTTTTTTACTGTCAATTCATCAATGTTTGCCTTGATCTGATCAATTTCTAACTTGATTTTTCGTTCTCCTTGTGTTTTGGATCTATTTAGGGAACCACACATGTGCTATTGGCAACAAGCGGTGCCACCGCCTGAACTCTATTAGCCATAAGCGGTTCCGCCACCTGAGTCTCATTATCCAGAAGTAGTGCTCATCTAGAACCGCTCTGCCAAGACCCCTCCAGTGCGGTGCCAGGTAGGCCTTGTTCCAAAACTAGTTTCTATCATTTTTTGCAAAAATTTGAGTTTGTTTGCTGCAAAAATTTGAGTTTGTTTGCTGCAAAAATTTGAGTTTGTTTGCTTTCAGCCCTGCACTGTCAGGCTTGTGTGTTAGAATCTGAATGCACATGGTTGGAAATTTTGTGGTAAAAGATTGATTTGATTGAAGAATTCAAAAGATGGATTAGGCTTGTTGATTATTCATTTGCTTCCATGCTTATTGGTTGTGATTGTGAAAGGAATTTTTTGAAAGCTTAGGTCTCAGTTAGTTCTCTTTTAATTTCTTTTATAAATACTGAAAGAAAAACCATTTGATTAGCATATTGATTTCATTTTTTTTTCAATAGAGGACTTCTTTTTTCTTTAAAAAAAAAAAAATGATTGAGATTAGGTCATTATCATTATTGAGCATAAGGCATTGGATCTCTGATTAGCCTCACAAGCTTTCAAGTTCTCTATGTTCTTTTGTCTCTCTTGCATTAGTACTATCTCACCAATAGAAAAAAATAATGTAGTTTTAAGTTAGATCTATCTATGTTTCAAGAAAAATCAAAAAAATAGAGTGCATATGCATGTAGAGTGCTTGTTGTTTTTCTTTTAGGAAAAGAGACTCTTGCCCTTTTTTATTGCTTTCAAAAAGAAAAATGAGTTTGGAATGTGTTGCTTGTCTTTGATTTTGATTTGTTCAAAATAGTTTTTTGGGAATTTTTGGCTTTTAAACGAAAAGAAAATACTCTCTTTTCCCTCCTGTAGTTAGGCATACCATGAATGGTAAAGTGAAATATTTGCATCTACATTCTGCATGGTTTTACTTTTTCTGTCAAAATTCCATGCATTCACCTACTCGTTCACTTTAAAATTAACGATAGTTATAGGTTAAAATTTACATAGCAATTTGAGTGATAGGCTAGAGACATGTTCGAGTGTCATTAAGCATAGGAGCCGTCGTTACTCATCCGCATTACATCCCAGGACTCGCACGGTTCTTCCACGTATCATCAGTATATCGAATAGCCTTTCACGTACCCTTGAGGTATATAGAAAGGTACTTCACATACTCAATTGTACATAGGAAGGCCCCTTGTGAACGGTTATGCATTAGACAGCACTACTACCGATTTGAGCTCCCACGTACCTTGTGTATATCGGGAGACCTCACTAGGATACCTTATCTATCTAAAAAAGTCCCTTTGGTCGTCTTGCTTGGAGCCATACACCGAAAATAGAATTCGGGGAGATTACTATGCACGTACCCTTGAGGTATATCGCAAGTGGCACCTTCTTGACAATCCTGGTGAGAGACCTGACTATCTGAACTCCTCCTTTCATTTAAGTTTGCTTGTTTGGCCTATAGATTGAGTAGGGAAATTTTTGGTGTGTTTTCTAGTTTTGAGACCCTATGTTAGATAGGAACTGTACAAACTGGCTGAGCTAAGATGGTCCAGAAGATTACGAGGCTTGCCACCTGATTTTATTCCTATTTTAGGAGAAAATCCTATGGAAGATATCGACCAAGGAGCTACTACCAACTCCCAAGTGGGAGAAAATGTGGTTGCAGAAAGTGGAGGTCCATATCCTTCGCACTCACCTCCCTTGGTCCAACAACCTTCTCGGGGTAATACTTCGTTCCATTCTCTCATAGAAGGTCATGTTGATGATACTACCCATCCAGTTTATGGTCCCAATGCTCCATTTTGGGATACCTCTATAGGACAAGCCATTGCCTCATTTGGCACCTGTTTAAACTTTTCTGAAGAAGTTTCACCAAATGAAGAAGAACGTAGACAATACCAGGAAGCTATTCTCCATGCACAAGAAATTGAGAAGAAAATAGATAACATATTGGGCACACCACCACCTTGTTCCGCAGTTGTTCCTGTGGTATATCACTCACTTGTCGATTCTATGAGACCCATTGAACTAATTCTAGATTGCAATGTGACTCCACATAGTACAGGTCAAACTACCAACCCCACCACCTCCCATATTATGATTGTTCCCAATCCTCCCGGGTCTTCCACACCTGGGGCTCAACATTCAATTCTTGTTTCATCAATACCTTCTAGTGCCGGGGGGAAACCCCCTGCACGACCTACGTTATCTGTCACCGAAATTGTACCTAGTCATGGACAAACCTCTAGTATATAGAAATCTACAGTTTATGTCCCTCCTACCCACACAAATGTGGTTAACCCCCCATCCAGTTCAGGTCAGCCATTGGGGGCACAACTTGTAACCAATCAAACCTCTTAGGGGTATGGTTACATGGCAAATTAAGTACTTATAGGAAAAATTAATTATCAACCCAACCCTTCCAGAATGCCTTATGCTGGAATTCCATATCCTAGTAATACTTTCACGCCATGGGGGCAACCTAACTGGTCCTACATGCCAGCTATGGGGGGGATACCTATCCATACTGCAGGGGGTTTCGGAAGACCACCTTATGGAGGTCCTCCTGCTGGGAGGCCTAATGGTCTTGGAGGGCCTGGTGGATTTCCTCCTTATGGTCCTAATGGTCCTAGTGGTCCTAGGGGGCCTGGTGGCTTCCCTCCTAATGGTCTTGGAGGGTCTGGTGGCCCTCCTCCTAGTGGTTCCAGAGGTTCTGGAGGTTTACCTCCCAGGGGTCTTGGAGGGTCTGGTGGTCCAGGTGGTCCTTGTTGTCCCAATGGTCTTGGTGGTCCTCCTCCCGGAGGCCCTGGAAGTCCTAACGGTCCTGATCCCGAAAATCAACCCCCTGCGGGTGAATCTTCTGATAGTTCTTCATCACAAAAACCTATCTATCAGTATACTTATGGTCCTACTGGTACTTATATGCCATATCAATATTACCAGTATGTGCAACCTAATTGTCAATTACCTTTCCTAGCAACCTTGGACTTGCCTGATTTGTCCAAGTTGACTAATGATCTCATTTGACATAACCCCTTGTGGCCTCCCATTCCGATAAAGTTACCATCGGACATTCCAAAATTCGATGGGAAGCAGGGAGATGATCCAAAAAACCATGTCATGACATTCCATTTGTGGTGTTCTTCAAACTCTCTTATGGATGATTCAGTTTGTTTAAGACTCTTTCAGCGAACTTTGACCGATACAGCCACAAAATGGTACATTGAACTTTTGCAACATTCGTTTGTGGATTTTGGCTCATTGGAAACTGTGCTTCTTACACACTTTCAACTTCCTATCCATTATGAAACAGGCATTGATCTCTTAAATTCTCTGCGACAGAACACCTCCACCCACATATCCGATCATATCCATGATTGGAGAAGGTGGAGAAGACTTATTAAGGCTCCTATCCCGGATTAGTTGTTAGCTGATTGGTTTACTAAATATTTGTTTCCTCCAATTGCCTGAGATGTGGAAATGGGTAGTGCCATCACTGAAGATCAATCCATTAGTCGAGCCCAATATCTGGACTTGGTCTATTCCCAATCCAAAACTTTGTATCACTTGATCCCTCAAGCTCCTCACCCAAGCACCGATCCTGCAAATCCACAAGTAGAAGTCCCTGTTGATGGGATTGTTGGTTCAATCCAATCCCCGTCAGCAGAAAAACCTACCAAACAACCCCAGACTGCCACCCCTACTCCTTCAACACCCAAGGTTTTCGCTAAGGTCAATTCTATTTAGAGTATTCAAATGCTCGGCAACAATAAAAAGAAAGGTAAAGCTAAAAACAAAAAACATGGAAACCAACAGGAGAATCCAAAACCAACCACCAACGATAATGATAAAGGGAAAAGAAAAGAAAAATATCCATGTCTGCTATGCGGAGGTGACCATTTCACAAAAGAGTGTCCTTGTCGGGACGAAATCACTCAATTTTTGAAAACTAATCCTGCACCCGTAGTTCTCACGGATCCTTTTCCCTCTCAACAACAACTGATAGGCCACATGTCTAATCAGGGAAACTCTAGTTCTTCAGAGGAAATTCGCATGATGTCCTCGGATACTATTAGTTTACAAACTCGAAGTCAGAGTTATGAAAAACCCGTAGACAAGAAAGAAGACAATTCTTCTTCAGGAAAAGCTCCCGAATCCTCGTCTACTGTTCCCCTAACCATCGAGAATCCTAATCTCGACATGGTTTTGTGTCCACCCAAGGGTACTCTTAGAAAGGTTGTTTTTAATCCTAATGCCTGAGCTGTTCAATTTTATAATGTAGTTGAAGCCTCGCTCAGGCACCATGTGCAATGTCTACCTTGGAAGTACTCCAAATTTGTCCTACACAACGCAAAAACTTGTTAACTACGTTAGGAGCTTTAGACCCAGACAATACCAATTTGATTCATTTCAATGTCAAGAACTATAAGTCTAGACTACCTCACAAACTCTCTTTCCAAATCATAACGAAAGTAGTCGAAAAGAAGGTCTTTAGAACTGCCTTAGATGAAGGAGCTTCAACTTTGGTTTTGTCCCTGTCTTGTTGGAAAGCTATTGGCTCTCCCGAGCTTGTAACATCACCTACGACTCTGAAATCCTTTGACGGATGAGGTTTCCAGCCCCATGGTCTCATACCATCCCTTTCAGTCGAGCTTGGGGGAAAATCTGTTTATATTCAATTAGAAGTAGTAGACGCCCCATTAGATTACAACCTCCTTCTAGGAAGAAATTGGTTTTACGCCATGACTACTGTCGCTTCGACGGTATTTTGAACTATCCAATTTCCACATCTAGGGTGAATTGTCACCATTTACCAGCTCAATTTCTGTACGTCGGATGTTACTACCTCTATGGCTAATAACATCCCTATGTTAGACCAGTCCCCTCCTCCTTACCAGTCGATTGGGGTAGGCATGTTGAAGGATTCGTCCCTTATGGGGATTTTTTCGTCCACTCCTCCTAACACAGACACAGCGACAATAAATATGATTTCTTCATTTGATTATGATCCAAAGGGAAAACAAATTGTTGAGTCCACCTCGTTGATTCCACATGAAGAAATGTACAACGTGATTCAAACCCTTTCCAATGACCACACTGATGAACTTCATCTGGTGGCTTCGGACCCTTACCACCTGCCCTATCAGTTAGAACCCTCTCTTCCTATTCTAGATTATCTCTCCGAGAATTTTCCTTCCAATGAGTCCATTATGGAGATCATGAGTACGAATGAGCCTATCTGGGAGGATCATCATCATAGATCCTCGTTCCTCCCCAACATCAGTTCGGTAGACCATGACTTTGCATCCCTTTTTTCCACTGATATTGTCAACACACCTCAAACTTCTATATTGTTGCAAGACACAGATTCTGAAGGAAACCTATGCAACATTACTCAAACAAATCCAATTGACATATTAACCAAGCCCAGTACCCTTGAGCATGTTCATTTTGGGAAGAACTGCTCGGCAGAAGAATCTGAAGCATACAGGGCACTTTTCAAATAATTCCACGATATTTTTGCCTAGTCTTATGAATAAATGTCGGGGATAGACCCATCCATTGTGGTCCATGAAATAAAAACATATCCCACTACTAAACCTGTCAGGGAAAAACTAAGGCAAGTCCATCCATGGAAGGCCGCAACTATTAAAGCTGAAATAGAGAAACTTCTCAAAGCTGGGTTTCTTTATCCCATACCCCTGACGAAATGGATATCGAACATCGTCCCTATCAATTAAAAGCAGGGCACCATTAGAGTCTGCATCGATTTTAGATATTTGAACAAATATTGTCCCAAAGACAACTTTCCCACTCTGCATATCGACCAGATTATCGACAACTGTGCTGGAAGTGTCATCTTCTCATTTATGGATGGCTTTTCGGGTTATAATCATATTGATATTTTACCCACTGATCAGGACAAGACGACATTCATTTTCCCATGGGGAACCTTTGCATATAGGAAGTTACCATTTGGCCTAAAAAACACTGGAGCCACTTTCTAGCATGCCATGTCCTATGCGTTTCACGATATAAAACATATTGTTGAACCGTACCTTGACGACCTCCCTTCTCATTCACAACAATGGGAGGACCACCCTGGTCATATTAGAGACATTTTCCTGAGATGTCATCATTATAATGTACGGCTCAATCATCATAAATGTGTTTTATGTGTTGAGATAGGACGCCTTTTAGGTTTTGTGTTTTCTAAGGATGGCATCCAGATAGATCCATTGAAAATTGCCACTATTTTAGCTCTACCAGCCCCAACAAACCTTCTAGAACTCCAAAGTTTGAAAGGGAATGAAAACTTTCTCCGATGTTTCGTGTGCAAATTTGCAGAGAAAACACACGGTTACATGTATCTCCTTAAAAAGGACACTCCATTCTATTGCGATGACCAAGCTCAACGAGCCTTTGATAATCTTAAACACGCTCTGACTCATTCACCCGTGATACACCCCCCAGATTATTCAAAGGATTTTCTCCTATATATTGCTGCCTCCACTACTACCATTGCTATGGTTTTGGTGCAGGAAAATCCCAATGGTCAAGAGCACGTGATCTACTATGCTAGTAAGAATCTTATGGATTATGAAACTCGATATTCACACGTGGAGAAATTAGCATTGGCCATGGTCATTTTTGTTCAAAAATTTTGTCACTACATTTTGCTCTGCACAACCACTGTATTGACAGACCAGAACCCTATGTATTACATCCTGACTCGTCAGGTGCTCAGGGTCAAGTACTCCCAATGGATAGTCATACTACAAGAGTTTGATCTGTAATTTGCCAAAGACACATCAAAGAAATCCTTGGTATTTCCCGAGCTCATGTGTGATCTTCCCTGTGCTTCCATAAAATCTGAGCCCAGTGATTCATTTTCGGATGAATTCATGTTCCTAATAAGCACTACTGACCCATGGTATTTAGATTTGCTCATTTATCTCCAAACACAAAGATTTCAGCCAAATCTATCCCATGACGATCGCCGCCGTATCCGTCACCACGCAAAATACTACCTCATCTTGAATGACACTTTGTATAGATGTGGTATCGATTCCATTCTCCGGTGATGCCTTACCCACGATGAAGTTGAACAAGTGTTGAATGATTGCCACTCTGGAGCCTGTGGTGGTCATTTATCTAGGATGGCTACAACCCAGAAAATCATTCGCGCTAGCTATTTCTGGCCTTCAGTCTTTAAAGACTGTCATGAGGCCATTAAGAAATGCCCACCCTATCAACATTTTTATCTGAAAAAGTGCACTCATCCTGCTCCGCTACACCTCATCATTGTCGTTGGCCCTTTTTCCAAATAGGGGATTGATTATATGCATTGTAAGCCTACCTCAGCCGAGGGGTATGGTTACATCATCATAGTCATTGACTATTTTACAAAGTGGGTTGAGGCCATGCCTACATATGCAAAAGACAGTAATACTATCGCTCTCTTCCTGTTCAATCATGTGATAGCTAGATTCGGAGTCCCGCAGTCCATAGTTCCTGATCAAGGATCACATTTTCCTAATCAAATGATGGAGGAACTAAGTGCCAAGCTAGGTTTTTGTCATGAAAACTCTATGCCCTATTATCCGCAAGCTAATGGTCAGGTAGAGGCCATTAACAAAGTTTTGAAAACGATGCTTCATCAAATAGTTGGAGACCATAAATCCAAGTGGCACCATATCCTTTTCTCCACTCTTTGGGCTTATAGGACTTCGGTGAAAATAGCTACTGGTTTCACACCTTTCCATCTTGTCTATGGACTCAAAGCTGTCTTGCCGATTCAATGTCAAATTCCATCCTTGAAACTTGTCGTCGAACTTCTCCCAGACACTTCCGCAGAGGAAGAGATATTTTTATACTTGAACAACCTTAACAAAACTAGGAGAGATGTTGCCTTAGCTAATGAGGCACACAAGAAACGTGTCAAGGAACAGTATGACAAGTCTGTCCAACCTCGTGCCTTTAACGAGGGTGCATTTGAAATCATCCATGGATAAAATATTCATTCAAACATACATTATTGGACAGGAAAAGATATTTCTATTAATATAAAATCAGAGATTACAATTAATACAACCTCTATCGGCACATCTACGAATTGGAGAAACTGAATCCCCCACTTGGGCCTCCACCACCTCAATCCTCCATCTCTCGATAGCAAGCTCACAAGCAAAAGGTAAACTTGGGAAGAACACCAAAGTGCTCCAAGGAACAAAGGGATGCAGACTCAAGCACAAGTTCTGGCAACAATGGACTATCGTTTCTTTGCTCTTAATTCTCTTATGCCTTCAATGTATCCAAAGAGTTCCTTATATAGCTTTTCAAAGGGGTAATGAAAGGCCGAATCCGAGCGATCTCAAGGCATATGGAAGGCTAGGAGACAAGTGAGTTGGATCCATGTCAAGGAAAACTCCAAAAGGATTTGGATTTTTTACACATCCAGATGTACGCGGTTTTAGGAGTCAAACCCACGTATATACGCGATTAGGGGTTTAAAATTCATGTATAGCAATTTTCACATGTTTATAAGGATGGTCTAGGAATCATCAAAGGACAAAAAATGGTCCAAGGGGTCTAAAGAGTCTGCAGCGAGACAAGGGAAGGCCATACAAGTGTGATTCACCTGGTGTGGTAAAATCAGCTATAACATATGCCCCCTAATGTGTGAGGTGATAGGGGTCATACGATGGCCGAAATACATTATAAGTCCATCCCAGAAGTGGAGTGATGAATAATCCCAAATGGAAGACCAGCCACCCAATCAGCATAGTACAATGATACAACTCTGTACATAACTGCAAATACATATAGCAGTCCTGGATACATAAGCGTACAATGGCCATGAATAGGCATGATACAAAATATCACATAAGTGGTCATCGCCACGTACAATATACATAGATCAGAATCTCCATGATGAAGATATACAAAGGATCATGATCTCCATAATTTCTAAAGATATACAATGGATCAAGATCTCCATAATAGCTGGAAATGTCTGACATATACTGGAATCAAGTCACGAGAGCTGAAATCTCATGAACACTAGCACGATCAAGGAGGTAGCATATATGAGGTGCCACCAATATAGAAGGTCTTCTACACAAACTGCTATGAGTACATGTCCTACTATGTGAATAGAGGTGTCGAGGTCGAACATAGTAGTCCATCGTCTAATTACCAGTCATTGATGTATACCGTTAACAGACGCGAGATCACCCACCGATAATGAAAATGGAAATCAAGGTACTAGAGTACAAACTAACAAGTGTGAATAACTATGTTGAGGTCAAACACTTGAGAGGATCCATCGATTAGGGGACATTAATGTATTCCCAAAAACTGTCGATGGAGAGAGAACCTGCCACTGATGACTGCAAGTCTCAAGGCACTCCAAAATGACTCTAGATTCCAATCCCATAATAAATGATCTGGAGTCGATGGGATGAAATCCGCTGGAAGGAGGGCATTAACGCATCCCCCATCATCCAACACGAGGTACTCAGCAAAGCTGTATAATGTGGAAGGACTCGATCATAAGGTGCACGAACCAGTAACTGTATTGGGAATGGATGACATGCAAAGTCAAGATAACTGAGGAATGGCCGACTCAGGTTTCAACTTCCTTTGAACAAGAGCATAACAGCGAATGGTGACTGAATAAAGGCAGCATAGACTCGATATACAAAACTGGGACATTTCTGCGACATAGGAGGCATCGACAGAGCCTCCAAGGGGACTAGAAGCTTAACCAGTCGGTGGAGATAAACTCAGATAAAATGAGTATAGCTCTTAAATTCAAACTATAAACCCAACCAACGGATGTGATATACAGTGCTCTGTTCGAAGGCGACACGACTCGACAGCTGCCAAAAGATAACATCTTTCCTTGTCCGACTTTTTGGTTTTTTAAATTTTTTTTTTTTTGGACTTTTTCAAATATTTTGAAAAGCTTGAAAAAGAATAAAAGTGCTTTATAGTTACAGACTAGGAGGAGAAGAGTGTCAATAGGCAAACAAACTAGTTCCAAGCAGCGGAACATACCTATGCTCAATGCAAAGACACATGTGTAGGATAGCAACACTCGGGGGAAAGTCCCCTCCCGGTAAAAATAGGGAATCAAGCTGCAAAGGATATATAAAATGGCTCTGTGTGGCTAGACATGAGACAAGCTCGGGCTATATAGCTGATACTCAAAGTCAAGGAAGCCGGCATAAGGCTCAATAAGGCAGGAAAAGCTCATGATAATGCAATTACAACTTGACATATACAAGGGAGTCTTGGGGGAAAATGGCCAGCATAAAGTTCAAGAGGAGTATGAAGCTCTTTCTCAAGGACATGGCGGGACTAAAGGGGGACTCCTGGACCTAAGAGAGGACTCACAGCATGGGTACAAAATGAAAAAGGGAGCTAACTAGGACACCCATGTATAGGAAAGCTCTACCATTCACATAGTACCACTTCTAACAGCATCATGAAGGTTCCGTGATACCATGGAATGGGTTCGTACCTAAGGTTAAGATGGAATGGTCATAAGGCAATGCATAAGTGGAAGCAGATGTGATATTCTAACCTATATGCCAGTTCAAACATAATACCTATGATAGGCATGAACGGGTCAAAACCTTGGAGAGAGTGTACAAAAACTGGACCCTACATGACAACCATATTAGTCCAAAACAACCCAAAATAGTCAATAAAGAATCCAAATTGTAGGATATA
This sequence comes from Pseudotsuga menziesii, assembly GCA_001517045.1. NCBI lineage: Eukaryota > Viridiplantae > Streptophyta > Pinopsida > Pinales > Pinaceae > Pseudotsuga > Pseudotsuga menziesii. The sequence continues at coordinate 104,352 of LPNX010161125.1, read as the reverse complement.
GGGAGGAATGACAACTACACCCAAAGTAAACAATGCGGTGAATGATGGGACATAAAAAGGAAAATAAGGTGTAGACCCAACGTTCACGCATCCACTACCACCCCCATGAGGGTGACCACCGGTGTAAAGACCGAGCAAAAGGAATAAAAATTCTCCACAAATGGAGTAGAGGACAGAATGTGACCATTCCCAAATATATGAGCACGGTAAGGGGCTGTGATGCCCCCAAGTCTGACACCAGGGTCCATAATAGGACCAAAGACGGGTGATAGGATACCAGGCATGCCAAAAATAAAAGGACCCAAACTCAGGAGAGCATAAATATACTCAAGTAACCACGATCCCAAAGGCCAACTAGCGCACAAAGAGCACACTCCTAAGAAAATCTACAGCCAAAATACAAGAAAACCAAGGGGAGGATATGTGAGCTCCTGAATGCAGCAGGTATGTCTCGCCTAGGAGAGGCTTGAAACTCCCACACACTACAAGCGGAGGTACGTAACCAATTATAGTGGCCCTCAGCTTCAACGCATAAAGCGACTGTGTTGTCCGACCTCTACCTGGTTGGGACACCTGCAGAATAACCTCTGCAAAGTACCCCCTCGATAACCTAGGTAAGGAAACTAAGGTCACCTCAATATAATCAATGCTCAGGAGGACAGTCACAGGCGGGATTGACCGTATGGGCAGGGTAGCAAAGCGCGAAACTCTCGAAAGAGCTTCCAGATACGAATACAATCCTGGAAATATCTCCAGTGCTACTCAGTTACAACCAGGGGTAATCCCAATCATAACCGCTCACACTACCTCATGCTTAACTCCCTTGTAAGAGGAGGATCCTGAGAAACACTAATTATACCAAGGAATTTCACACTCTCACCTGGACAGACACATACATGTTGTTGTTTAGTGGTCTTGGAGAATTTACTCATAATGAACTATTCCAAGACCCTAAAACCTAATCTTGTTGGTGCACCCTATAAAAGAAAAGAGTGTAATTCATTTTATTATGCATTGTTTTTAATTGGCTGTAATTACTCAAAGGGAAATGGCCGTACAACTAATTACATTATGACTCAGCAGTGAAATAAATATGCACACCATAACAAACAATGTTAAATGCAATCTTTGTCAAAGGAAAAATAGGGTATGCACTACATGAGATGCATAAATATATATTCCTTTCCGAATGCCAATGCAATCCTTCCTATATGAAAGCCTAAATAAAACTCTCATCCAAGCAATCCAATGCAAGTACCTCTTCAAATCCATATGCAAAAAATGCAACTACCTTGTATTTTTCAATATAAAAGAATGAAAAATGCAATAAAAGTCATCTAAAACTCTCAGTCTCTACAGCAAGTATAAAACACAAGCCCAGCAAGACAGCGAGACAAAAAGAGTAATGCACTAATGGCAAAACAAAAAGGAAAAATGACTAAAACTACTTTCAAATAAAAATCAATGAAAAAGCAGTCTCTGGTCACAAAAGAAGCATCCAATAGACAACATCAGACCCAAGGAAGACCCAACCACACTCACAACCCACCCAAGAACTTCCCACAACATCAAACTCACCAAAAGGGAGGATGTGCATGACTGTTTAAAGAACAGTTGCGTATATACGCGACTTTTGGCCAAAAAGCTACATGTATACGCGGATTTTGGCCAAAAACCTGCGTGTATACGCAACTTTTGGCCAAAAAATATGCATATATACGCGACTTTTGGCCAAAAACCTACGTATATAGAGAAGACAGTGGTAAAAATCAGGCCAAGGGTCAAACCAATAAAGGAGAGTGTCAATGGATGAACATACTATAAAATGCAACACATAAACAAGGAGGAACAAAGAGCAAGTCAAGAATATCAAGCCCATTATGCCCACAAACCCCAAATAAAAACAAGGAACATCCCCAGCAGAGTCACCAATTCTGTTACAGAAAGAAATTCCTATGGCTTGGGGTACCACAACAGACAGCTTGACTCCAGAAATCAATCCTTTCCAATATGCAAGAGATATCAAGTATCTAACACTAAAGGATCAGACCTCGTACCTTATTCCAGACGATTGAAGTAGATCCACGTTGAGCTTTCCAACTTCAGCTTGAATTGATGAATCACTTCCTCAACAACAAGTAACCAAGACAAGCATACTATATATATTGGTGTTAGATCTACTCTAGCATATATAATCAACAATGTATAAGCATTTGAAATCATCCATGGATAAAATATTCATTCAAACATACATTATTGGACAGGAAAAGATATTTCTATTAATATAAAATCAGAGATTACAATTAATACAACCTATGTCGGTACGTCTGCGAATTGGAGAAACTGAATCCCCCACTTGGGCCTCCACCACCTCAATCCTCCATCTCTCAATAGCAAGCTCACAAGCAAAAGGTAAGCTTGAGAAGAACACCAAAGTGCTCCAAGGGACAAAGGGATGTAGACTCAAGCACAAGTTCCGGCAACAATGGACTATAGTTTCTTTGCTCTCATTTCTCTTATGCCTTCAATATATCCAAAGAGTTCCTTATATATCTTTCCAAAGGGGTAATGAAAGGTCGAATCTGAGCGATCTCGAGGCATATGGAAGGCTAGGAGACAAGTGAGTCGGATCCATGTCAAGGAAAACTCCAAAAGGATTTGGATTTTGTACACATCCCGATGTACGTGGTTTTAGGAGTCAAACCCGTGTATATATGCGATTAGGGGTTTAAAATTCGTGTATAGCAATTTTCACATGTTTATAGGGATGGTCTAGCAATCATCAAAGGAAAAAAAATGGTCCAAGGGGTCTAAGGAGTCTGCAGCGGGACAAGGGAAGGCCATACAAGTGAATCAAAGGCCATACAAGTGTGATTCACCTGGTGTGGTAAAATCAGCTATAACAAAAAGTCCTGAAGCTATCAACTTTCAGTGGATACATCATGCACTCGTCATCTAATGATGCTCATGGTAACACATCACTGACCGTGCTACTCTACGTAGCAGTCTACTAAAGCGACCCGATACTCCCGTTGTAGGCCTCTGATACCACAGTGGGAGGTCATCGATAGAAGCATCAGGGATTTCTAGAGTCAACCTATCCATGTTCTCCTCTAACTCCCCTGTCAGATCGTCACCCTGTGGTACAAAACCGGCTCTAGCTCGCCTGTCCAGTGGGGAGGCTCCCCCAGGTCATGTTTCTCCGACATCTACATGAAAACATTCAAGTCTCGTTACTAAAAGTAAAAAATATAAAACATCAAAAACATAAAAACACTATTTCCATTTTAGGGTCTTTTGTTTCTTACCGATGTCACCCCACTATCCACCAGGTGGGAGTGGTAGGTCAGGGTCACCACTGAAGTCAGTTCCTGCATATGCATAGTCCTCCACCATGCGGAGCTTATCTCTCAACCATCGAAAGAACGGGTCACCAAACTTTACCTTTTCTCTACCCGCTCCAATACGGGCTATAATCTGGACCCACCCCTGCATGCGAGGGTCTCGTGCCCTCAACTCTGTAAAGACCACTAGGGGTCTCATCTGTGGAACCCTCTCAAAAAAGAAGCAAGCTAGAATGGAATCGAAACCAAATTGCTTCAGCTCCCCCTTCCGACACTTGGTCAGCTGATCCTTGAAGATCGGAAGTAGAGCTTTTGCCCAGTTGAAGACTGTAGGCACCATGGCCTCTATGGCATAGAGCATCTACGCTCTGGACGCCTGGTGTACCCCTTGGCTTCTTGCCACTCTCTGTAAGGTAAACAACACAGTCTATAGAGGTCCATCCAACACTACTTTTATTGGAATTTTCTTCCCCGATGTCCTGGTCCCAGGAATGCAGTAGCGGTCTATCAGCTCCCGAGTAGTAATGTCCCCCCCACGGGAACTACTCAATGAGATGGGAGCACCCCATCTCAAAAGGCCAGTCAGGAAGTAGATGTCCTCTACCTCAACTTTCAATATGTGAGCACCAACCTCAAAATATTGTTGCTCCAGATTCCACATCCAGAGTATATGCTCTAGTAGTTGCTCATACGATACCATATTGGGTGTGCGGAAGAACTTTAAGAGTACGCAGTCTCTCAATGCGGCTATGCAACCCACATTTCATTTGGTGAAGGCATCGTCATTGTCATGTTTCCTCTCTTTCCATATGACCATTTTTTATCAACAAGCACCTGTCAAAAACCATCACAGGACTAATTAGAAGCATTCCCAATCATCCAAATCATCAAAAGTGAGCTAGTTTTTCTGTGTCCCATTGAGGACAGGCGGCGGCGCCGCCTATGCGCTATGTTTTCGGCGCGGTTCTAGCGGGGTACCGCTTATCCCACAAGGGATAAGAGTAGTGCCCGCTTCCATGATTTTATGGCTCACCATATAAGCCCAAAACACCATTAAAAATCAAAATTGAAGGCATGAAATGAAAGAGCAGGGTCTAGGCCATTACCTGGAACTAACGGTGCATGAAACTTGATGGTGGATATTCCTGATATTAGCAACTGAAAATCCGGCCAAGAAAATGCTCCAAAGGTTCTCCACTATGGGTCAATGGTAAAATGTTTTGATTTTTTACTATTTACATGACTTCTATATACATTTTAGGGTTTGACATGCTATAGTTTTGTTTTAAAATCATTTATTACTCAAAATCTATCAGTCTTAATCCTTTAATGTCAGTTACTGGGACATTTAATACTTGTTTTTCAGTCATTACAGGATAGAAGAGTGGTAGCAGTAAAGTTTTGGGAGTTCGTTTTTGAATTTTTCATACTAACATAAAACGGAAAAAAAAAAAGTCTTTTGAGCGTTTATTACGAAACTTTGGTCACGCTCTCGAAACTTATCATCAAAGGTCCGAGTCCATTTCTGATTCTTTTCAGGCTCGTAAAATCTCTCATCATGAAAAGAGACCTATTGGAGTCTTCTTTAAATTCTATTCGGGCTCCTTAAATATGAAAAAGATTGTCGAGTTATCTTGTCTTCTTCACGCTCGTTAAAGCATTTGAAGAGTCGTTCATCTGACGGTATTTTATCACTTTTTTGGTTCAGGTGAACTATTTTACGGAAAAGGACCCTATGGAGTCTTCTTCCGTGGCCGTTCAGACTCTCTAAACATGAATGATACTGAGTTTACTTTCATTGGACTCGTTAAATTAAACATTGAGAGACCCTCTTTTGGGAACGAACCCCTCCTCTCTCAGGTTTGTAAAACATATGAGTTTGGAATTGTCTTTGGATGAGCTATAACGAGTGTTTGTTACCCTCTTTGAACTCGTAAAACCGAAAAGAGGCACTCATCAACCATGTTGGGGAAAATGGGAAGGGAATCATTTTGCAAATAAATGGCAGTAGTTTGTCATTACCTTTGAACACGGCACTTGTCTGCATATCATTTCAGTCAATTGGGTATTCAGCTGATCTCCGTGACAATCCACTTTCATGAGTCATGCCACTCCTTTGAGTCTTTCAAATAAATGCATTGTCCATCGTCGTATTTTGTGTTTGTCTAGTTAGTCATGCTGCCAAGTCTTTTGTCATGCCTCCCGATGTTCAAAGGGAAGTTGAAGAAGTTTTACCTATGCAGTCAAAATAGTCTCTGTGTCAATAATTTTGAGTCATTTTATGGTTACCTTATTCACATCATTCCAAAACTGTGTTCCAATTTTCGTTTCATCGATGGGGGACTCATCATGGCCCTCCTTCGATGAGACTATTCCTGTTGACATCAGCTCATCATCCGGGAAATAGTCTTAGAAACAAAACTTAGTACCTTGAGATCTGTATGCCTTAATGACAGATTCTCTTGCTCTCGACATAGTTTCACATCATTGACCATTGATCGATAGAATCGACTGGGTGTTCGACATCAAGACATCTATTCACACACAATAGATTGTACTAGGGTACCTTGGGAATCATTGACATCAATGGCGATCTCCCTCGCACTTGTTAACGATTCACATCATTGGCCGGTAATCAAGTGGTTTCTACCATGTTCAGCTTTAGATCATTGTAATCACATGGATAGAATCGTACTTTGTGGAAGACGAGACGAAGACCCTGGGTATTTGTTTAGCGCTCATTGCTTTCTCCAAGTTGCGATGGAGTTTTGTATATCTAGCATGGATCCACATTTGTATGGTCGTGGCTATGCTCAAATTTGCATTTGTATGGCATAGATCTACGTTGTATGTTCGGTATCTATGTCCAAGTTTGAGTCCTCTATCACATGGATCTACGTTGTATTCTAGTAGCCATGCTTGTTTATTCCTCTCATGGATATGCTTTGTATTGGTCCACGGCCATGATTTGGTTACGTTTGTCTATGAGTCAAAAGTATTGATGTACTACATATGCCTACTTGACGACATTCTCCAACCAAGCTGACATTTTCACCTCGAAGTGACAACTTGTTCTCTCAAAGCTCTCGCTTATCATATCCCCCTAAGTCTCATGCTTTGGGGGGCATTTTGTTATACCTAAATCTTGTCACCATCATGTGATGAAACCCTTAACTTCCATGTTTTCCCTTAATCCCAACACTTGGAGTTGAAACTTGCTCTGTTTGTCAATTTTACTTGAAAAAACCTAGCACCGCGCTTACCCTGTGGCTGATGAGCGGTACCTTGCTCAGCACCACCTGTATCCTGTTATAGAGAAGCGGTGCCACAGCCTATGGTCTTTGGTCTTAAAGCGGTTCTCATCTAAACCGCTCTATCATAAGGGAACAAAAGCGGTACCCTAGGTAAAATGGGAAAAAAGAAGTTTCTTGAGGCTTCTAGAACTTGAGCCTCGTTTCCTCCCTTATCCCTATCATTATGGGTTAGTNTTGAGGGGGAGAACTATAGAGGTATTGTTATGATGTTGGATTGACTACCTAGTCCAAATCATTGGAGAGCATAGAAAGCAAAGTTGGAGCTTATGGGGATGAATTGTTTTTCTCATGGAGGGGCTTGTCGACACTAAGGCAACGGTTGTAAGCTTCTCCATACATTCATAATGCAAAGCTGATTTTTGTCCCACATTACTGTTGTTTTGATTTCACATGTATATGTTGCTAGATTCCTTAGTCACTAGCATGGATAAGTAGATGATTTTCCAGTAGCTTTGATGTGCTTGTATGTTTTATATGTTTGCAAGTACATAGCTTCATAACCGAAGTAGTATTCCAAGTGTCTACAGCATTCAGGAAAGGTCTTCATCCTTTGTTGTTCACTCATTTGTTCTGGATCTGAACCATTCAGACCAGAGGAACAGCTTCTGTCCGCAGAATGTGCAATATTCCTAATAAAAAACTTATTTATATATACTTGCAGAACCTTTTGCATCTCTCTTTCAACCCCAGTACGTTGATGGCCTCTTAAACCCTAGCCATAGGAAACTTTCAAAGAGATTGGGTGGATTGGATAATGAGATTAATAACATCATCCTTCTTCTCTATTTTAGTTAATGGAATCCCCTCTAGAACTTTCAAACCAATAAGAGGGATCAGGGGGGGGTCCCTTATCTCGTTTCCTATTTATTCTAATGGTGGAAGGGTTGGGTCAAACAATTGCAGCCTCCCGAGACAGCAATGAAATCAGGGGTATCAGAATCCATCCTTCATCGACTAAACAAACTCACAAACAATTTGTAGATGACACAATGCTAATAGGGCACCCCTCAGTCCAAGAATCCACGAAGTTTAAACAATGCTTGTTGGATTTTGGCAAAGCCTCGAGGTTGGATTCAAATGGTAAAAAGTCTCAGGTTTTCGTATTCAACACGTCTATGATCACCAGATGAAACATATATCGAATCATGGGCTTCGAGGAGATCTCCCTTCCATCCAAATATCTCGGAACACCTCTAGTAAATTCACTAGCAAAGAAGGGTTCATGTAAGGAACTTCTTGAAAAAATGAAAAATTGCTTGATGAATTGGACCCTAAGGCCCCTTAACCTGGCAAGCAGAATGGTGCTAGTAAAATTGTTCCTTCAGGAAATTCCAACCTATCTTCTTACCACCTTGGCAACCCTAAAAGAAGTTCTGAAGAAGATCAGGAACATGCAAATGGATTTCCTATGGAGTGGGAACAATGAAAAAAGGAAGTGGGACCTAGTGAACTGGGAAGCGGTCTATACATTGAAGCATCATGGAGGCTTGGGTCTCAAAGACCATGAGAAGGACAGTATAGTGAGTAGGGATAATCTTTGGTGGAGATGGGTAGCCCATGACAGAGAACCATGGGCAGGAGTATGGCATGTCAAATATGCGGAAGGGTGGGAGAAAAAAGAGTTCATCCACTTCACAAAAGATTGTCTCGGGTCTCATATATGTCAAACAGATTGGCAAAGAAGAAGTTTGGTCCAAGACTTGGTGGAGATGGGTAGCCCATGACAGAGAACCATGGGCAGGAGTATGACATGTCAAATATGCGGAAGGGTGGGAGAAAAAAGAGCTCATCCACTTCACAAAAGATTGTCTCGGGTCTCATATATGTCGAACAGATTGGCAAAGAAGAAGTTTGGTCCAAGACCATAGTTTCTGGGAAATTCAGAATGTCTAGATAGTGCGGGCATGGGAGGATTCCTGGAAACAATTACCCCCACTTGGACGTAGGGAGGATTTCCAACAAATAAAGGAATCCTGTAAATCCCAAGGTTTGATTAGGGTAAGTGATGTCTGGAAGACCCAAATAGTCGACCAAGACTTTCGAGTATGGGCTGACAGGGCATGGTGGCTTCATTTTGAGCCAGGAGAGGAAGTTGAAAAACTAGAAGAAAACCTGGATAATCGATGGATATGAACTCACCTAGGGAATGACAAGCTCAAGTGGGGTTACAACAAAAAGGGGCCTTTCACAACCAAATAATCCTACGATATCCTGATTGGAGTTGACATCCAACCCACAAAAAAAAATGGGGAAATCTGCGGAAAAAAGAAATTATGGCCCAAAATTACTATCTTTATTTGTCTTGTACTAAGAAATAGAATTCTTACAGGAGAAAATATCATGAAAAGAGGGATGGTTATCCCTTACAGTTGTTTCATGTGCGAGTCAGAAGTTGAGACCACCAGTCACCTTTTGGATACCTACAAATTCACTGCTACCATCTGGGACCAAGGAGCAGAACTCTTTTGGAGAACAGACCAAATAATACAACACACGGACTGAACCATCTCCGAGTGGTCCGAAAAACCCTTCGCAAATCCCATCCTGAATCGCTTATGGGATATTTTCCCCACTTTGTGTTATGGGAAGTGTGGCACGAGTGGAATTAAGAACCTTCCAAGGGAAAAGCGGTACTGTCAATAAATTCTGGGAAATTATCATGACCATAATGAGAGAAATCGTAAAGGTAGATGCCTGGAGCAAGGCAAATTGGGAAGCCAGTGGGGTGAAAGACCCCATCCTGCATTCCTGGAACCTAACATGCCCTTCGCAATCGAAAGCAAACAGGATCAAACGAGCCAAATCTCTATCTAGTAATACTAAATGGGAACCTCCTCTAGGAGTGTTTAAGCTCAACTTTAATGGAGCATCAAAGGGTAACCCAGGCATGGTAGGTTATGGGTTCATCATGCGTGACAGCAGAGGAATAATTCAAGGTTTTTTCCATGGCTTCATCTAGTGGGAGACCAATAATTTTGTCGAAATTGAAGGCCTCTTGCAAGGCATCGTAATGCTTAAACAGAACGGTTGGATGCCATTCATCATAGAAGGGGACTCGCAGGTAATCATCCAAATGGTAAACAAACTACAGAATGGCATGCACACTACTAAGGTGGTGCAATAGTGGCACTTGGAAGGCAAAGGGGACCGACTCCAGGGGGTCATGTGCAAAGGATTGGCAACAGGATTCAGTCGCACCCGTCGTCAAGGGAATAAGGTGGTAGACCTGTTGGAAAACATGGGTACGGAAACACGTTGTGAAATTAAGGCCACGGTGTAGAATGAGATGACCGATGAGACTGCTCGGGCCAGATTTGTTCACCTCGTGGATCAAGACATGCAGGGTAATGATGAAACGAGCTGGGAGGGACACCGGGAAGATAAAAATATCTAATCAAGGCACATGGCTGATCAATAGGAGGGGGAGTGCCCATGTGAAGATTTGGTGGTCTTTAATTCCACCTCAAGACGAGGCCCAAACTCCATATTTTTGCAGGAGTGGAAGCATGAGTGCTAGAGAAGATGAATCTAGTTTTCTGTGCGAATGGAATACGATCCAGACTAAGTATTGTACCCACCTCATCATGACCTGCAATGCATAAATGATGCTCCTAATTCAAAACTTGTTATTTAGAGAGGCTAGGGATGACGGTCATAACCGCATTCGCAGTTTCCGTTACGTTGTTTCTATAATAAGAACTTCTGGAACAAGGAAGGTGTCGTTTTATGTAAGGCATATGTGTGGAAGGCGGGTCGAGAGCATGGACAACTGCAAACGGAGGGGGAAATGTTCGGTCAGTTAAGCGGACGAGTCAGGGAGAGGAACAAGAGCACAACGAAAAAGCGTTGTGGGAAGCAAGGATGTATGAGCTTTAACTCCCTAGCGAGATTCAACAGTGAGTCAACGATGCCTAAAATCAGTTATGGGCAGAGTTTGATCAGGAAATCCTTTAGGAATAATGTTGAAAGGCGGAGGACTGGTTTCTGGACCCGGTGAACTCTGCAGGCAGAGCTAGTATGTATGAGAAGACGGTGGCATTATTCTAGGTAATGAAGAAACTGGTCGAGCAGGCATCCTAGGATAAAGAAGCAGTTTAGACTGCGGCTGATCGAATCAAACAGTGGAAAGATGATATTACAATCGATATCAACCAGTTGCATTCGAAGGTCAACTTGCTCCTTAAGCGGATTAGAGTACTAGTTCCACCATCTCTACCTCATGTGGCGAATTCACATCCTGCGGAGGAAGGACCTTTCCAGAGTGGCATCCCAGACCTGTCGTATGTAATGCTTTGATCGGGCCAAAGTGAGAATTATGGGATATGCTGGGGAACAACATTGGCCTACCATATGTTTCAACTTGTATGGTTAGTTAGATTTTCAGTAATCTGTAGGCTTCACCTTGCGGTAAGCAAAGAAGGTTTCGGGAAAGCATTAAGATCCGCAATCTTGTTAAGTTTTTCTCAGAAATTGTATGCATCCCCCTTCTATGGAGAATGCTAGTGTAAGGATTTCCGGGTGACTTTTTGTCAGGTTTATGTAGGAAGGGCGTTTATGTGGGAAGGGCTAGGTAGAGGCTGTGGTTTCACCCCATTCTGGTAAACTTTGATTGTAATCTCTTTTGTTGATAATATAATGAAAGACTCCTTACTTACAAAAAAAAAAGAGCATTAAGCTCTGGATATTGCTTTATACAAATACTTAAGGTAAAAAGTTTAAGAAACACAAGATGTATAAGAGGTTGAAAATAAGCAATTGCAAACAACAAACAATATTTTAAGACATATTATAAAGAATAGCCAATTTGATGATTGTTTCCACAATACAATATATACACATTATTCTAAATTTGAATCAAGCACAAATTCAAGGTAAACAAATTTTGGCAACATACCTTAAACTCCAGTGCACACACTAGCAATAACAACACTATAACAAAAACTCAAGGTAAGAACAAAAGCTTGATCACTCCTTAAGATGGAAATGAAGATTAACAAAAAACAATGAACAGAACTAAGCAATGCAAGCTAACACAAACGCTGAAACTTACAAATAATCAACTGCATTAAAACATCCCTTTACTAAGCATTGCAAATTTCGAAGAACTATGCCACTAGCCAAGCAACAACACCCTGAATTAAAATATACCTTAATTAAGCAATCTGACTTGCCGACAGTTTTGCAATAACACCTAAAAATATAGTCAAATAACATTAGAGAAAAATAATATACATTACAATAATAAATAACTAAAATAAATACTTTAGCAAAAAACTTTAACAATATATAAAAATATTTGTAAAATCAAACAACATAAAAAATCAAAGCATATCAAAAACTATATTCAAACAAAAACAACAACAACAACAAAAACAAAAACAAACAAATATTATTCTCTATATTAAAAAAAACTATTATTCTCTCTACTTAACATATTACCAATAAACATAAGGATGAATTCATTCCTTTATTTTCGAAAATCATTCCTTATATTCTATACATGATTAAGTGGATTTTAAAATGTCTTGAATCCGTAAGTCCACTAAGATTGACTCTCTCTTTTTTTTTCAATGCACACAAGTGTCCCAATAATAGTGGAATAGTCACTAAAGTTAATAGTGGAGTCATCACTAAAGTGGTACAATTCTAAAAGAATTATGAAAGAATTCTCATTAGAGTGGAGTCATCATTAAAGTAGGATGTCATCAAGCCAATGAATGGTACAATTCTAAGGGAAATAATTATCATTTACTATGTTTTGATGATTTAACCACCTTTAAGATGGTAACATCCTACACATCATTTGAGCATTTTCATTCATCTATTTAAAATAATAATATTAACATATTAAATTTGTCATTTAATCATGTAATATCACTTTGTATATTATATCTGTCACCATATTCCAATGAGTTAGTTGGTGGCATTTTGAGATGGTTAATCATAAATTTTTATCTATTTTCCAAAATCAATAGAGGTAAGTGTTTTTTTAATTTTCTTAAATATTTAAATCTATTATATATCATATTTTTGATAAACCAACTCAGTTATTTTAATTATTGAAATTTTGTATTCAATTTTTTTTAATTTTAATTAAATATTATCGTATTAAAAATATATATAAAGTTTGTTGTCAATTTTTGTTAATTCATTTAGTTAAGGTGTGGGTTTCGTCCAAAGAGAAATCTTCCTTCAATTCTTTTTAAAGGTGAGCTAGTTAAAAAGAGACACCTAAAATCCAACCAGTTGAAAGTTGTTATGAACAAAATGAGAATCACATCATGATTTCTTACACCAAAATGGGCTCCACAAGTCAAATATATATATTAAATTTAAAAAAAAAAAAATTAAAACTAATTTCAATTTCACAATTCAATTTTACAATTGATAAAAAAACTTAATTAAATTATTATCATTTAAAATCAAATTATTAAATTAAATTTAAAAAAAAAACAATAATTAAAAAGTGACCTTCTTCATCTTCATTAATGACCTCACTTGTTTATTTAAATGCATTATACTTCAAGTTTTACATACATTTCATATTTCTATATCTTGCCTCGAGACCATGAGTCTTTAAATTTGAAGAGTAGAAGCACATTTCTCAGTGCGTTTTTAACTTTTTCGGGTTTTTTTTTGGTTTATTTTATATATAATATAATAAAAATTTTAGATTGGTTCTTAAAAATTATATATGATAGTTGTTAAACTTGCATAATTTTGATGCCATTAAGATATTTGAGGATGTCGAATCCATTTATGCATTCAAAAACATGATTTAAGTACTTCAAAACAAAACAAAACAAAACAAAAACTAGATTTCAATAATAAAAAATTCACCAAAAAGTCTGAAACTTCTAACACATAAACTACTTCTCTCCTAAGTTTACATCAAGAATTCTAACATTATTTATTGTCCAATTTCTTTCTTTAACATTTCATACTAAACCCAATTTTCCCGCTCATATATGATTAAATTTCTCCCGGTTTTTAAATTTATGCAAATTCTTTATTTTTTTTAAATGTTTTAAAGTTATTTTTATTTATGTATTTTAGATTTATTTTTATTATATAAATATTTATTTTAATTTTTTTTATGTTTATGTTGTTTATATATATTTATTTTATAGATATTTTTTTAAATAAGATAGATTATATATTATATATCATACAAAGGTACATAGAAATTCTGAAAAGCTTGGAGCTTCAAAACATCTTCACCCATCTAATAAGCAAGCACCCTAACAAGATGCCTTTACAAAACAGGAACCAAGACCTGCATACCTCCTCATCCTGATTACTATCCCCCTAATTCAAAATGTCATAGGAATGTTTATATTTACAATAATGAACATCGGTGCTAAAATTCGCCATAGTACCCACATGATTTACAAACATCATATCATCACCATAACCAGGAAAAACAAAAACCATAACAGAAAAGGAAGAAGAAATTGGAAACCTTGGTCCCCACTATGCAAGCCCCCAAGGGTTTCCCCGTAATGTGTCTCCCATCCAGGGTAATTTTTAGACATGAAATTTCGCCAATTGGCTATTTTTTGGGTTTTTTTCAAAAAATAAATTCGCTATTTGGTCATTTTTAGTGTCTAATATCAGCTATACTTATATAAAATATGTTTTTTTATCATAATATTCGCTAGAATTTACACATTTCAGTGTTAATTTTATGTTTCATATTTAATATTCTCCTACCTATCTATAAACATGTTTTTTTCAATCTAAACAATCGCTTAGAATGCTATACTTAAGTATAATATTAGAATCCTTAAAAAATACCCTGCTCCAATCCTTCCGCAGCAACCTTCGAACTCGACCCATGAACTATCCTAGTGGCACTCACTCCCACCTGAGCCATTCATTGCTTTTACCGAGCATCCACATTGACATTGTGAGGTTGACCAACCCCTCCTCCTTAGCCAGGATCTAGATTGGGCCCGAATTGAATGCCTAGGTTGTGGGCAATGACATCAATTTTTTATTCATTAATATAGAGTCCTTCCATTCCTCCTTCTAGTACTGGTGTGGATCCTCATCCCCTTGATTTTTGGCCTCTTATTCAGCTAGCACATGTCCCAGTAAACCCTTGGTAACCCAAAAAATGGCCACAACTTTGTCATATAGCCCTAGCCTGCCCCTTGTGGTCCCTGGGTCTGTAATCCAAGGCATCACGACGTCAAATTCTTCAACAGGTTTCTCTTCCTCTAGCTCCACCCACAAAGTCCTCTCCACTACTTCTAGGTTCTTGCAAATGCTCTACGGGAGCGAGGTCTGATAAGCCCTTGCCGCATGGGCCACTCGGAGTTGCTCGCAATCAGGGATGGAATTTGACGAGTAAATGCCCGTCATGGTTTAATTTACCCGTCAAATACAGCTAAGATTTTACCGAAACCGTCAAAATCTGGCTTAGAATACAAAAAACTTTTGAAATTTTGATTGTTACCGACAATTTTGACGGGTGTCGACCATTTGAAATTCCAACCCTGCTCGCAATTACCTCATGGCCTCCTTGAACCCCCTCTGGATCCCTCTTTCTCCACCATCATGAGAGACACCTTCGTCGAAGGATAAACATTACAAACTTCTTCTGCACCTTTCCAAACCTCACAATCTAGATTTTCACCCCAGCCATCATGAAGATGATTAATTTATAATCCATACGCTATGGACTAATGACATCCGAACCCCCCTCATAACCAACTTCAACTCCCATCTGCTACACATAAAAATCACTATAAATCACTAACAACTCTCCCTTTGTGCAAGGCTAGTAAGTCGGACCCTCGAAACACCCTTGCTTTATGACAAGGAGATAGATCATTAAGGCGAACCACCTTCCTCATACTTTGCATACCAAATTCCAACCACCCTCCAACGCTCCCCATGATGTTATTAAGGTGTGGTGTTAACGGTGGAGGCCTCTTCCCACACTCCCCACGCGTCACAGTCCATAAACCATGTGCCTTCATAAAGGAAAGATTGAGCATCTAGATGTAACAATCGCATCCGAGATTATTTTAAAGATAAATTATAAATCAATCAAAAAATAATTTCCACTTAAATAATAAATGAGTTATTAACTGAATTCAATTTTAGATTTTACTATAATACCCAAAAATAGTTCACTTAAATAATATAAAAATAAAAAATAAATAGATTTTATGATCATAACTTCAATAAAGTAGAATAACCAACAAATTGCTCGTCTTATTATTATTTAGCTATTTACTATTAATTTATTTTAAATTTAGTCATATATTTTACATATTAGTTATTTATATTTATGATTAGTTTTTTATTCTTAAACTATTTACTAATATATTTTGAATTAAACAATGTATTATACATGTTTTATAGTTGTTTATTTTAACTATGTCAAATATATAGTTTTTTTTTAAATGTATGAGTAGTTTTTGAATTATATATCATTATTATATTAAAATATTTTGAAAAGAAAAGTAGAGTATTTCATATGAAATTAAACTTTTTGAAGAGATAATACATTATAACTTTATGTGAAAATAAATTAAATT
This sequence comes from Pseudotsuga menziesii, assembly GCA_001517045.1. Lineage (NCBI taxonomy): Eukaryota > Viridiplantae > Streptophyta > Pinopsida > Pinales > Pinaceae > Pseudotsuga > Pseudotsuga menziesii. Next base: position 88,143 of record LPNX010161125.1, on the reverse strand, counting down.
TTATTTTTTAGTATTTTTATACCTTGATTTTTTGTGTTTTTCTAATTAAAAAAACTTATACTTATTAATACAAAGTATAGCTTTTTCACTTTTTCACTATAGTAAAAAAAACTAAATTTTATTTTTAATTATTTGTTTTATTTTTTAAACAAATATATTAAAATGTTAAAAATGTTAAAATAATTAATATATATTATTTTTTAATTGAGAATAACATTCAATCTAAATATAATACTTAATACTTATATATAATTTATATAATTCATTTTAAAAAAAATCATATTTTTAATCAACTTTTTTAAAAACAAATACTAAACAATTTTATTATTAATTTTACTTATCTAAATCAATAATGACTTTTTTTAATAAAAATATTACTTCGATACTTATAAAGTCTAAATCAATAATGACTTTTTTTAATAAAAATATTACTTCGATACTTATAAAGTCTAAATCAATAATGACGTTTTTTAATAATTTCGATATTTATAAAGTCTAAATCAATAATGACTTTTTTTAATAAAAATATTATTTCGATACTTATAAAGTCTAAGTTGAAAAATTATTTCAATACTTATAAAGTCCAATATTAACCTTTCATTTGAAAAAGCTTTATTGACTACTTTCATAAAATACCAAACCATGCTAAATCTCACATAGTCATAAATAGAAAGGAAAATAGTATGATATTATATCTTCATTTTATAAAAATAAAATTAAAAGAATATTGAATGCATATTTTTCTTATATCTCCCGTTTATGTTACCCTCTACATGCTAATAAAAGGATGATGCAGTGTAACTTTAACAATGCAATTACGTGTTTGAATTATTTAATAGTATTTAATGAATAAAAAAAATACAAAATAAAATAATTCTTTATATATATTTAAATTAAGAATAATTTTACACATTATAACAAAAAACTAAATAGTAAAAAAATTCCGAATGCATCATAGTGCATGGCACACCATCAATCCCATTAACATGCTTGTATTATTAATCCAACCCAACTACCCTTATACAATCAATATAAATTCATCGAAGCAAAAACCATATAAATTATAAATATAGTAATAAAAGTATATCAATTATATATTTGAGTCTAGTTTATATGAATATGGTTTATTGTTGATTTTCTTGATATGAAAGTGTTTTCGGTAAATAAAGGTTATGAGTTCAAATTACATTTATGCTTACCCATATCTTATATTTGTGGGTAGTTTTTTGGCACTTAAGTTTATGGTAGTAGTGGGACTGGATCTCTAGATCCCGTGTGCCAATTTTCATAGCAAAAAAAATATACATTTGAATATATAAATATAATTTTAACTACTTTTATCATTTAAATATTTTTTATAATGATAGTTATTATTTATTTACTCATTGACTTTGATATGTTTAATCTATATATTTATTTTATTTATTAATTTTTTTTATAATTAAATGGCTTAGAAATAAACTTTTTGAATTTTTTCGATTTTTATGAATCCATAAGTTATATAGTACATTTTTATTACAAATGTTTTGAAAATGAGATCTAATGTGTCTGTGTAACATCACATTCCAAAAGAGTGTTTTCCATCATTTAAATGAATAATTTTGGTTTATTTTGGCTCATAGATTTTACAAACTCTTTCATCCATCAAACATTAAGTTTTATTGAGTGCCCTTCTTCACCATAGTGTTTATTGAAATTTGTTTTTATTTTTGCAATATTTATTTTCTTTCTTAAGCTAGCAACAATGAAAAAATAAAATAATCTTGTTCACTTAGGTTTAATGATTTCTTTGTCATAGGTCAACTTTATGTTATTCTTCCTCTCACTCCATTTTCTCTTTAAACATAGTTATGACAAAGCTTTTGATATATTGAAGGATGGCGTCCATTAAACCCTAGTGGTTTAACCAAGAAATTGCATCTTTAATCCAAGTTAAATATTTTGAGCTTTCGGTAACTTTTACTAATGTTTGACATTATGATAGGAAACTCTCATTTTTTGTTTTATTTGGCGTGTGTTTGTACATAAATTATTAATCATAGCCTCGAGGGGTAGCTTAGTTGGTTGGATCTTTGGGGACCAAGACAGATAAGGTTGAGGTCGGGGGTTCAATTCTCTTTGGGTCCTTTGGGGTCAGGCACCAAGGTTGGTTCCGGGGATAGGCTCCAAAAACAGCCTAACAGGGTGCAACCCTTCGAGTGGGTCACCTTGGATTATTTATGTGGATGTAGCGACCTAATTATCAGGCGTGAACCACATTAAAAAAAATATTAATCATAGTTTTACTCTCAATGGGTAGAAGCCCAAAATGGAAAATTTAAGGACCCGTATTTTTCTTCAAGTGTAGAAACATTGGCGAATCTTACTAATTCTTAAATTTCCAACCATTAAAGGTTTGGCGATAATTTTGTAAAATATTCAATTTTCCAAAGATTTTATATAGTTTCTGGACAATTTTGGCAATGTTTTCGACTAAAATACTTTTATCTTTTGGAATTTGAGAGAATCATTTAAAAAAAAAATTGGAAAATGACTCTTTCTTTAGAAAAAAAAAACATTGAAAAGTAGTTAGTGGACTAAATTTAGCTCCTAAAATGTTCTTGAAGCTCAACTATTAAAAAGGCTTAGTATAAGATGTATTGTGCTTAATTTTAAGGTTATTTATTATAGATTTTTTTGGATTTGCTCAAATTTCCTCTAAACTTCACAATTGTTCTCAGTGTCAAGAAAAGCTTTCTAACAAAATCAATGTAAGTGACATTTTTTTTATTTTAATGGTCAATACCCTTATTTTATCTATATATAGATACATCCCAAAGCTAATACAAAAATATTCTTAATAAAATTAAGTTATTTATCAAAGTTAGAGGGTCACCTTGTTAAAAGGGCAATAGTATCCATGTGTATGAGGGTTATGACTAATCCTACAAATGTCATTCATATACAAACTACTTCCTCAAGATAATCCTCTAAATTGTCAACAAAATAGTAGGTAATAGAGAACAATTTTACTTTTTTTCTAAAGAAAAAATTGTACTTTTTATTTATCGAAGAGCCAAAAATACATACCAAACGTTCTACATCACTTATAAATGAAAGTTACTATTGATCCAACAGAATGACTAACATTTTCCACTTAAGTTATCCAAAAATATCCTAAAGCACAGAATGATTAGTAGGTCTTCCAATAAAGTTATCCAAAATACTTTAAGAGGGTGCAAACCATCTAACCTCAAATCACAATCAAGATAATCACCAAACAAATAAGCACAAACTCTCAAGTAATTTGATGTTTAGTAAATGCATATTGATAGATCAAACATCAAGTATGAAGTCACCAATGTCCAACCTAAAAAACTTTAGCATGCACAAGACCCCAAGCAAGACCAAACCCCTTCCTAGATGGTGAATATGAATTAGAATATGAATTGGAATTTAGCTCCGTATAGACATGTGTATAAGAAACATGAGTAAATGGTGCAAAAATCTCCTTTAATTGCATTGCAAGAAATTGTAATGTTATATTAAGAAGAGGATCTATGTGGCACGTCCATTTATGACTAGGTATGAATCCCCGAACACCTAGAGATCAAAAATTGCTTTCGGAGGTGGCTACCAACTTAAGCAAGAGCTAAAAATTCAGCCTTATTGTTGGTGCCCGAACCCACTTGGCACTGAAACGAAAATAATGGGTACCATGTAGATATAGGACACCACCAATGCCACATGTAGAGTCCCATCAACAAGCACCATTAAAAACCACTAGAGATGTGATTTATCTACCACTAGCCTTTTCCAACAGCCCTAATCTTAAAAGCTGCACCTTGTGATTTATAAAACTACGCAAGATAGCGAATTTGTGAAGAGCATAGGGACTTCACTTGTTTCCCAATATCCTATCACGTTAGTTCATATTGTGGGTTTTAAAATTATAAAAAATCAAACCAATATATTGCAGGTATTGGGAGGATGAGGGGTTTAATGTGGGGGTGGGTAGGGTGGTTTATAAGGATTGAGGTATAAAAAGGGGTGGGGAGGAAGTTTTAAGTATTGGGAGGGGGTTTCAACAAAAAGAGTTTCGGTCAATATCTCTTGAAATTAAAGGTATTCTTCAATATCCCACGATCGCACGTGCTATGTGAGAGGTTCACTAAGTGAAGTCCCCATGGTGAAGAGACTTGAAATGATTGAAGGAGCTAGTACTCAAATATAATTAAGTTTTGTGCAAGCCAAATTCCCCACAAAGTTAAGAAAGGAATAGCTAGCCAAAGTTTTAATTGTTTTTTATTAAACCAAAATTTCAACCCTTCTTCAACATCTCTTGAGTGCCACAAAAAATCATTGCCAACACAATTACCAACATCTTTCCAAGCTTGAAGTGAGTATGGACAGATTGTAAACATATGAGAAACAAATTCCTCACCAACTTTGCAAAGTAAACAAATACCAAGCTTACAACGACCCTTCTTTTGAAGATAATCCCAAGTGGGGATTTTATTCATTAATGACAAGCACGTGAACAACTTCGTCTTCTTAGGAGCAACCACTTTCCAATTACAGACCACCACCAACTAAGTTCCCCAACATCTGATGCTACAATCTCATATCTCGTATTTGCTTGATATAATAACCACCTTCCCTATTCTTGTGCTAGACAAGACCATCTAAATAATCTTTCAAGCAAACAAGACCATTGTGCAAAGACGCAATGAAGGAATTCCAAAAAGAAATACAAATTCCCCTTTAGCTCCATCTCAACTCAACTATTCCTAATATTAGATGTCAAAGAACTATACTTATCTCTACATTATAATTGATTTGATATGATCAATACACATTATTTTTAAACTTGATAATACACATCTTGTAACGCCTTATTATTATTACATCTCTCAATCCATAAGAATTTCAAATAATTTTTTACCTCTTCTAAAAGTTATTTCCAAGACATTCTCTCATAAATTTGAGATTATAATGTTAATAGTAATTTACGCCTTATTATTATTACATTTCTCAATCCATAAGAATTTCAAATAACTTTTAACCTTTTCTAAAAGTTATTTCCAAGGCATTCTCATAAATTTGAGATTATAATGTTAAAAGTAATTTAATGATTTAAAGTAATATATTATCTTAAAAACCAACTCACCTATGAGATCTTAATTATTTGATTATAACTTTCAAATTACATCAAATTTTATAATAATTTTAATATTTACATTTTCATCCCATCAAAATATAATAATAACATTTAAAAAATATTTAATCAGATTTATTTAACAACTTTGTTCATCTTTCAACACTCATCATATTTGTTCATCTTTCAACACTCATCATATTCATCATATTTATTAGTTGTGGCATTTTAAAGAACAAATTATAAAACAATAAATAAATACTAATCAAAGCCCATGTTACAATAAATAAATAATTGTACAATGACCTCCCCCCAAAGGGAGATCAAATGAAGATTTATCCATTCAATATGAGTAGTTAGTCATGGTACGTAGCCAACAAGGGCTACCTATACACCTTTCACCTTTCCTTGAAGGTCTCGCCATATATAAAAACAAAGGTAATGGTGGACTTAATGTAAAGGGCATCGTAAATCTCTTGCTACACCCGCTAGCGCCCTAACATTGCAAATGATAACACCGCGCAATAGCTACGATATGGAACCCTGATCAATATGGGTGGTAACAGTGTACAATGACCTATACATATATTTCTTGACAAGAAAATAGAAACAACAACCAACAATGCGCGGTTGATTATCCACTTTATACAATTTTTCCAACCTCATAGGCATTTTGCCGGCGTCCAGAACCACAAAAAAAGGGTTGACGTTCCTTTGTATGGCGTACTACGTCCTCAACGCGTGGTATAAGTTCTCCACACGTGGAAGGACTAATGCAACGAAAGTACCACGGTGCTTAACACGTCACAACCTGCGTAGCACAAACATTAAATATTAATTGTTAGTCCAAAACCTTTAAAATAGGAAGCCAAGATTCACTCGATGGATAAGATAAGTGAAATAGATTCTCCCCTCTCCCTTTCTTTATATATAAATATGATTAAAAAAATAAATAAATAACCTAGCCGATTCTATCACATGAACATGGAAATTTTTCAGAGGTGAACATGGAAATTTATAGGTTTATCTGTAACACAATCAACAACTATGTTATCGCCAAAAAAAATAAGATAAATATTAAAATTAAGGAAATATGAACTTAGCGAAATGTCATTTTAACAAATAGTGTGGAACAATTATAAAGGGAACACCATAGTGAAATGTCATTTTCACAAATAGTACGGTACATAAAATAGAGGACAACCATGAATAAAAAATAATGTCGAAGGAATGATATTGAAATTATTTTAAAGAGACGTAAGTAATGAAATAACTATGAAAGCTATTGTATCAATTTAAAGATTTGCATACTTAATCTAACCTTAACTCAATTTCTAAATTCACATATCTCACAATTATATTTAAAAAACATACACAGAGTGGTATTATAAAAAAATTAAATTTCAGAGTAAGAATTAAAAAGTCTCTCCATAAGATTTTTATCGTAAATAGTATGTAAAAAAAAATATAGATATAAAGCATAAGGCACGACACATAAAGATTTAGAGATTTAGATAAAGGGATGTTAATATCAAAGTAAGAAATTACACCATACAAGTAATATTGTTATCAAAAGTAATATTAATATTGGTACCAAAATAAGGGAGAGTTCTATCCTTTATTGTAGATAAACCACCAACAAGCCATAAACCACCAACAAGACCAATGAGAATAGAATAGGAATATTAACAGTAGAAATATAACGTAGAAAACAAATCCCAACATAGGATATGACATTGTAGAATGCATATAACATTACATAGATAAATACCACAAGCCAAAGAAAACCCATAACCCATATGGCATGGCATTATGACTGCTAGCGATGTTGACAATGTTTGGATATGACATTGGAGATTGTGTGTAACATCGCATAAACAGTAACCACAAGGTAAAAACTACCCACAAGGCATGCATTGACACCATTAACGATGTTGCCAATGTTAGTATTAGATTGAGGGAGGATGTTATGCTAACAATGACCTGATAATAAATTGGAGGACACTATCACCTATTGTAGATATCATTTAACATCACATAGTTCTCAACCACAAGCCAAAGACAAATTGAAAAAATTGTTGTCTATGTTGATGGAGGGTATTATCATGTGTTGCAGAGAACATCTAACATCTCATAGATAACAAGCACAAGCAAAAGACAACCCATAACATTGATAGTGATATTGGTACTCATTTGAGGGACGATGATATCACCCATTCTAGAGAGCATATAACATTCCATAGATAACAACCACAAGCCAAAGACAACATATAAAACATTTGTGTTCTTGATGAGGATGTTATCACCCATTGTAGATAGTTTGTAGCATGGGATAGATAATTAGAAGAAGCCAAGAAAACCTATAAAATCGTTGAAAATGTTAATATTGAATATCAAATTGAGGGAGGATGTTATGATAACAATGTGGATGCTATAGACAATTACAAACAACAAACAACCCACAATATCATTGGCAATATCAGATAGGGAGGATGCTATCACATCAACTCTGAGGACTAACCCATAATATTGAATGAAATTTCTAAGACTTGCCCCTAAAATGAAATGAAATCTCAACAAACATATATGGAAGCAATGTTAATATCAAAGTGAAGGAAGGGTTGGTATGACTTTAACCTAAGGGCTTCCAAATTTACAAAGCTTAAAGCTTTAAGTGTGAGCAATGCCTTGTAAACTAATTTTCATCTCAAAATTGTTATGTATGTGGGATTATGCCAAAGTTAGTGCACAAGGCATGACATTGGAACCATTAGCAATGTAGAGACTTGCACTTTTTTGTGTTGGGATGTACATCAAGAATGTTATCACATTGACCTTCACATTGGCAAAGCTTTTGGTGTCTTGCAACCCGAACCCTTTGGTGGTAAGCCTTACACCAAGGATGTCATCACATCAACTTAGGGGCTTGCATAAAATTGACAAAATACCAATCAACCATTATGTTAATAGAAGCATTATATTAATAGAAGGCACCACTCCTTTATGGCTGCCCTTAGCATAATGATCATGATATATTATGGATTATATGTTACAATGGGAAACTTCTCTCAACCAATATGGAATGGTAAATTTTGTATATAGAGGTAAATTTCAGTATGTGGAGGCATTGATTTAGTAATCGATGTGTTCAGGAAAGCAAGTGGAAGGGTACTTGAAACACTCCTAGTGAGGTATTTTTGCATTAAGGAAGGGGGTAAGTACTAAGGACAACACGCAAGCATACTCACATAGCTGTCAATCAATCAATACGTTAATAAGAAACCACTCTCTTATAACTGCCTATCATCACATCAAAACCTCTTTTGACTGTTATGTTGTGTGAACTTAAAAATACCTTCCACTAATTCAGCAAACAGAAAAGAAGTGTGAAGTACCTGAAATATCATGTTACTTAATTTTCTTGGGAATGGTCCCTTGCCCTCTGAACTTTGTCCATGATTTCCGCCATAACCAGGCGTGTGAGAAGAAGCCCCGCAATGAATGCTGCAACCATAAGCATATTGAACACTCCATTCCACCCTTGGGTTGAAATAAAGCCTGTCAAAAATGGACCCAATGCCGCTCCCACTGAACCAGTTCCATCAATTATAGCTGTCACTGTAGCTAAAGCCCGTGAGTTTCCTTTGAGTGAGCTGTGTGTGCCAAGATCAGCAGACACTGCTGTTGTAATAAGAGCATAGGGTCCATTCACAAGCATTCCCGCTAGCATCATTAGTGCAATGTTCACACCCATTGAAACACTCCCATAAATCCTATACAAGTACAGCGCAGGAATGGAACAGTACATAAAGCTGGCTGCAGTAATAGCCCTGGCATTAAGCTTATCAGAGATATGTCCTGCCAGAATCCCACCTACTACTCCACCCAAATCAAATAGCGTCGATAGGTTCCCCGCAGTTTCATTTGACAAATATTCACCGTCAATGGCTGAAGCATTCAACAAATAGCACAAATAAGAAACAATTTCTATTATTCATCTTTATCCCAACCCCAAACTCTATGGAGAAAAACCAATCTAAGTTCTTAATCAATTGACCATGTGATCAAGGAAAATTAGGTTGCATTCTACAACTCAATTAAAACCCACATGTAATCAAGAAAAGTTGGGTGACATTCCACAATTCAATTACAACTTCAGACGATCCACTGTATATGCATATGTCTATATTGGAGATTGAATTTAGAAGTGGTATTGAGTGCAATGAAAACCCATCTAAAGCAGGGTTTGATATGCAACTAGGTGTATATGAACCATAGATTTCGATGGGTTTGTGCATATATCTATGTCGTAGATTGAATTTAGAAGTAGTATCGAATGCATTGAAAACCCATCTAAACCAGGGTTCGATATGCAACTAGGTGTATACCGATCCCAGGTTTCAACGGGTTTGTGCTAATTATACTAACCCAGACCAAGGTAAGAGTTTTCTTGTTGGAAATAGAGAACTTCAAAGTTCAGACATAGAGAACTCTACCTGCGTGACTGATGTAGAACGGCAACCAGTAAAGAAACGTGTAGGCAACAAGCTTGGAGAAGAAGAGGCATAATGCAAAAGGGGCTACTCCAGGGATTTTCCAGGCCTCGATAAACCCAATAGCCTCACACTCCGTTCTGGTGGATGAACTTCCCAAGGATCGAAGAAGAGGGATTTCCAAAGCTTCTTCCCCCTCGTTCTTTCGATTGGTAAGATCACAAGCAGGCTCCGAATCGACTACAACAACCAGCTTTCGGGGTGACTCTGATAGTCCATCTTCCACATCTCCTAATAACGTTTTATTTGTATCTCTAGCTGGAATGCCCTCTGCATCCTGATCATAAGTAGATGAAAACCCAACATCCTCAGGCGTGACCACCAAGAACATGAAGACCATCACTCCTGCAAAAGCTATCAAAACTCCAGGAAGAACAAAAGACCAACCCCAACCATACTGCAAAACACTGGCAGCAATAAGCGAGCCACATATATTACCAATAGAGGTATGGGCATTCCAGATACCCATTATCAGCCCCCGCTTGCTCTTGCCAAACCAATTCCCAACTACTGCAACTACGGAAGGCCAGCCAGTCGCTTGAAATAGCCCCGCCATCATATTAACGACTAGGTAGTAAGAGAAATGATGTATATTCCACCAGTAGCCCAGCCCAAACAAGGCAACGAAGGCTCCGCTGCCAATCATTCCAAATGTTAAAAACATACGCAAATCAAGTCGATCACCGAGATGTCCTGCGAAATACATACCCAGTGAATAAACAGCCAAGAACGCCACGTCAATCTCTCCCAGAATAGCTGTTCCATCGGTTCCATTAAATGGAGCCCATCCATCCTTCACGTTTGCTAGGCTAACAGATTGATTTCCCCCAAATTGCAGAAGGTGTGAATCAGAGTCTTCAATAGAGATACGACCCAAAAGCCAAGGATAGTTAGTCCTCGTTGTCAAAGATTTGGTATTGTGAGGATCCAGGGCACTTTTAACAATAGAGGAAGGCTTTCTCGAAGCATGATAGGATGCATATGCGATGAAGGTCAATATCAGAACAGAAGTTCGATATGAGCTGCGGCTCGGTTTGTCGGACTTCAATCTTGAAATGAGCCTGACACCAGGAGGAACTCTAGAGCTCATACTTTCTTCTTCAAATCTAGGCATCGACATCTCTACAGAGTCTGCAGGATATCAGCGGTATTAAGTCCTCTGCCTGTCACCGACAAAAAGGTAGATACATACCATTATTAACCCTGATTAAGATGGAAGCAATTGAAAACACTATAACGGGTCAAAAATCTCTTAAAGAAAAAATTATGCACAAGATTTCTAGAAAATCGTAAAAACTCCATTTACAAACATAAAAAAGCATCTAAGGAAAGAGTGCTAAGTATTAATCTGCTGAATTGCCACAAAAAGATGCGAATCGGTCTGTCCATCCAAAACAATCTAAACAAAGAGTACTAAGTATTATTCTGCCCTAATTTAGGGCGAAAGGATGTGATTCAGTCCACTTGTAAACATAACCCACATGATCTAAAGGAAAGAGTACCGAGTATTATGGAAAGAGTACTAAGTACGATTCTGCATTTAAAAAGGCATTTTACACCAAAGGATGCGAGTCAGTCCATGTATAAGCATAAGAAAGAACACCTAAAAGAAAGAGTAGCAAGTATCGTTTTTCTTTAGAAGGTATTTACACAAATGATGGAGAATCGCAGGAGGATGATGTGCTAAAAACCGATAATTCGAAGATTACCAAAACTGTCTCATTAGAGCTAAAAAAACAGAGCGGAAACGCTTATAATAAAGAAAACTTGCAGCACCAATTTTGAAGCATTGACTTTGCTTTAATAATCTCAATGATAAGAGCGACGCAATCCTATTCGTTACACAGGCTGAAGACCTTCCCTCACAGAATAAACTTCAGATTCAGTTATAAAATGTAATTAAAGAATCTCAAAATTTATGAAGAAAGGGAAGAGTTGAAGCAAGGAATTCAAGTACTTATCCGCATAATGTAAATGCTCTTTAAGATGCCCGTTTCAAGCCTAGTCGCAAAGAAAATTAAGTACAAACGATGCAACGGTGAAATCTGTATGGATCTAAAAAATAAACTTATTGTAACATAAATCTTTAATAAGAAAAAGGGCAAATTTCCGAAATATAACCATATCCACAAGGATCGCACTCAAGAATGGACTCTTTTCAACAAAGATTCATGGTTCCCTAAGATTTTAGGCAAAAGAACGCTCCAAACTAACATAACCAGGCAAATGAACCGGAAACTTGCAGAAAAGAATTAAAAAATACTCACCAAAAAAGTTATTGTAACATAAATCTTTAATAAGAAAAAAAAGGCAAATTTCCGAAATATAACCATATTCACAATGATCGCACTCAAAATCGACTCTTTTCAACAAAGATTCATAGTTTGCTAAGATTTTAGGCAAAAGAACACTCCAAACTAACATAAACGAGGCAAATGAACCAGAAACTTGCAGAAAAGAACTAAAAAACACTCACCAAATCCGACTTAAAGGAAGATTTCTTCAAATTCTTCTCCGAATCGGTTTCTAAAGCTTGAAACTGCGAGAAAAAGATTCGCAGAGACCTCAATCCGCAGTCACTTTTCTCGCTTCAACACAATGCTTCCGGATGAAGATTTCAGCCAATTATGGCAACAAAATCTGCCAGTCCTGGTCAATTTGACTATATCCAATTTTGACGCAGAATCAATGATTTTAAACTATAATGGCAGCGGCGCGCCAAGAATCGAAGGAAACCTTACATGTTACCTTCATACCGCATGAGACATTGAATTTTCCCGTGCCTCTCTGAATAATCATTCAACTGAAACCAAACGGCAATAAATAAGCCTGAAAAACGCAGCCGATGCAAACACGGATAGACCCTGTCTTCTTCTTTAATCTTTAATGTTTGTATTTTCATGAGTCCGGTAATATTCTTATACGAATGCCGAAATTCCTGTGTGGACGGGATATTCCTTTGGCACATTAGGATGCCAGGTATATTCCCGTTGATACCACTAATCCTGAATACCAGTGCAGAAACTGAACCCTCCCGGCGGTAAGTGACCTCCAACGTTGCAACACTTTTTTATTCCACGCTGGCGGGGGATTTATTTCTGTCAAAAGTTTTGTTCCAGGTGTTAACATCACTGATTCCGTCGGTCTTATTATCCATGTAGAAAGAGAGATTTTAATTCAAAAATAAAAATATTAAGGAGATTCCTCTGCGATGGTTTGTTTGGTGCGCGTCACGTGGACCAAACTTGGTTAAAGGAAAGGACATTAGTAAAAGAGAAAGACATGGAGTGAATAAAACCATTTTAAAAAGAGAAAGGTCGTATAGCGTGACTTGTCCCACAAAAGAAAAAGTTCAGGAAGCTTCGCCGAAACATTTCGAGGAAAACGTCCAAAGAATTGTCTCTTTCATTAAATTCTTTTAAAATGGAATAATAAAAACTTGTGGTGAATATGAGTTTTTATGTTTTAGATTGTTTAGTAATTAAAATATTCTAAAAAAGGAAGGTAAATATATTTGATGATGTTTTTTATAAGGGGAAAATGATGAGAGAATAAAACTTAGCTAAAGGAAATGAGTTAATAACGTTCTTTTTCACTTTAAAAGTTATTAAAAAAATAAATTTATTTAAAATTAAAAGAAAGTATATATAGATACATCTTGAAAAGATGAGAGAAGAAAGCTTGGCCAAAACATTATGAAGAAACTATTAAATGAATTGTCACTCTAATTCTTCAAAGATGGTTGTAAGAAGAAAAATAAAAGAAGTGATAACAATTTAATTATAAAAAAAATAGATTTGGAGATGTGTAATAATTTATTTGGGAATTAGACTATGTGTAAAAGAAATAAGTAATGTTATGTTATGATAGTGGTCATTAATATTTTATATGTTTATTGAGCTACCATTGATTATTGTGTTATATTATATAATTTACATAATTTACATATATAATAGTCATGATGTCACTATGTATTATTAGTGGGATGACATTAGAATAAGATAACCTTTAATTGGGGTAGTTGGTATTTCCAATTGGGTGGTTGGTCTTTCTTTCAATGTTTTAAAAATTGGATTTTCATTGGTTGGTCTTTTGGGTGGTCAGTCTTTCCTTCAATGTTTTAAAAATTGGATAGACGTTACAATATTATGTAGAGAATTGTTTTGGTTTATAAGTTAGAAGATTTGGAAGCATAGGCATGTTGTATTGTTGGAAGGAAAATGAAGAGAATGTAGTAAGAGTGAACCAAAATGTTATTGGGGTTTATGAGAAATTGAGTAAGAATAAGGAGTAAGAAGAGAGAAAATTGTTAGTGTCCTATCTTTCATTAATAATTGGTCCATAGGATAACTAGATGGTGCTTATCACGACTTGGGTTCTCGATGTCGCGCTGACATATATCTGAAAATGGATGAATCCCATGTATATAAAATTAAATTAGGTGTTGGCAAGGGACCTAACACTCGGGATAAGTACTAGCCCTTCAGTGTCTTTTATATTTTGCTCGTACTAAAAGTATTAATCATTTGCAAGTAGTTGGCAATTCTAGAGTGATAATACACTGGGTTACTAAAAAATGCCAGTTACAAGTTGTAGCTCTAGAAGGTTGAAAACTCAAAATTAGAGATCTTCGGGTTGAGTTTGTTGAAATCAACTTTCAACGCATATATAGAGAATTCATCGAGGAAGTTGATCTTCTATCAAAAAGCTTTGGATCTGTTGAAATACCTTTTGCATTATTCTGAATTATTTTATTCTCATATTATCTCGGAAGGAAAATTCTCTATCTTTGGAATATGATTTTCCGTTCTCAATATAATTTGATGGTAGTATGTTTTTCAAAGAACATTTTGTAATAGGTATGATGGATATTTTTGTCTTGATATCTTTTTTATGGTGGACTGTAATTTATAGGACATTTGGTAATATATTTGATGGATATTATCTATCCTAGTATTGTTTGATTTGGCTAGTATTATAAGTTTTTTTATTGAAATTCTTTCTTAAATTTAGTAAGAATTTTGTGAAAAAATATACTTCCACATTATTAATGAAAACTTTGAACATAGAACTTTACACTTAATGAGTAAATCAAAAAATAACTTTACCTATTTAAAAAAAAACTCAAATATAAAAATGAAACTCAAAAAGGAAATATTAAAATGAACTCAAGAAGGAATTGATCCTCTTGCTTCTTACTTTTGTGAGTTGTTGGTACGTACCAAGATGGTCGAATTAGCCCCTATTAGTGCAGGTCCAACCTAGAGGAATGGAAGAATTGGGGCAGAGGGAATTAGTAAGCGGCTTGATCGGTTTCTTGCATCTGACTCGTTGTTGCCTCTCTTGTCTAGGTACATGACTTGGACCCATCCTTCGGTAATCTTCGGTCACTTTCTAATCTGCCTTGAATGGGATGATCCTTCCTACAAGAAAAAATATTCTTTTAAGTTCAATAGAGCTTGGCTGTTGGAGGAGGATTTCTCTCACCTGATTAAATCTTGCTAGTCTTCTGAGATGTCCCCGGTCTGGATGCGATGATATGACTAGACTGGCAATGAAATTAAAAAGACTAAAAGGTGGTGTAAAAAGCTAGGAAAAGATACAAAAATTGAAGCGAGGGCAGGAATTAGCTGATCTTGAGTTGGAACTTCAATATCTTTACTCAATTTCCCCTCCAGGTATCCTTTCGAATATTGAAGCACAAAAATTGGTATCCAATAAGGGCCGAAAAGAGAAGATTCTGGCTAATTAGGTGCTAACCTAGATACTTAGAAGTCGGGCTATTTGGATTGAGCAGGGAGATGCCAACACTAAATTTTTTCATAGTTTTTCTTCGGCAAGGTAGAATATCAACTCTATTTGGGACCTTCTAGATGGTGATGGTAATACTATCAGTGATTTTGATCATCTCAAATTATTGGGGGAGAAACACTTCTCATCAATGTTTAAGGATGATGGTAGAGCTCTCATCTTGGAATAATTACATGTTATAAAGCACTTCCCTACATTCCTTTCTGTGGAATATTCGCAATTGAGGTATCGATGATGGAAGTTGAGACTGCTCTTAAAAGTTTCAAGAACAACAAAATTCCTGATCCTGACAGTTGGTGGGTTGAATTTTTATTGTATTTCCTTGAGCTAGTTACCTTTGATTTATTGAAGGCAGTAGAACGTGAGCAGAAAAATCACAGAAAGAAGATAAGATTATGAGTGCTATCAACTCTACCTTTTTGAAACCCATTCCTATATGCGAAAAGCCTAAATCCTTTTGTATTTTCATCCTATCTCTCTCTACAATTTGATATATAAATTATTTCAAAAATATCATTTCTAACATATTAATGCCTATACTAGCCAAGGTTATTTCAATTGAGCAGTTTGGTTTTTTGAAGAACGGGCAAATACTTGAGTCGGTAGGTATTGCGGCAGGAAATTTTGCATACTATCAATACTAAGAAGCTGGAAACTTTAGTCCTAAAACTGGACCTCATAAAAGATTTTGACAGAGTTAATTGGACCTTTCTATGTCTTATTCTCCTCCATATATGTCTCCCCTTGGATTCATTGAACTAGATCATGGATTGTGTGTCTTTAGCAAACTTCTTTGTACTCATCAATGGTTCTCCTACATGCTTCTTTAATGCTTCGAGCGGCATAACACAAGGGTGTCCACTATCACCTCTTCTCTTCCTGTTGGTGATAGAAGGGCTCATTTTTCTTATCGGGGAAGCAAAGCGAATTGGGAAAATTCATGGTATCTGATTACCACCCTCACTAGCCTTAACTCACTTACTCTTTGTGGATGACGTTGTATATTTGGAAATGGTACCATGCAGGAATGACAAGCATATAAAGTAGAATTGGACCTCTTCTACTCGGCTTCGGGGATGAATATTAGTCTAGAAAAGTCCTACTTTCTCAGCAATAACTTGAAAGAGGAGGTTAGCAGCAACATCAATGCTATCCTTCCATATAAGATGGAACAAATTGACTTTGGATTTAAATATTTGGGTTATTGGCATAAACCATTGAGCTATGGATTGAATTATTACCAATGGATTATAAAAAAAAATTGAGAAAAGGCTCAGTAATTGGTCGTACATATACTTATCTATGGGGGGTAGATTAATCCTCATCAGATCAATCTTGACTGGTATCACGGTCTATTAGTTCTTGTTGGAAAAGATTCCTAAATCTATCTTGATAAGACTGAGGCAATGTATCTTTACTTTCCTATGGGGAGGCACTGTAAACAAACACAAAATGCATTTAGTAGAGTGGAAATCTCTCTCGATGCCTTTCACTCTTGGGGGATGGAATATAAAAAAATTGGAGTGGTTCAGTATCTCGCTCAGGGTCAAGAGCATGTGGATTGTCCTTAGGAATAAAGGTCTTCAGAACCAAGTGATTCAGGCCAAG
Organism: Pseudotsuga menziesii; assembly: GCA_001517045.1. Lineage (NCBI taxonomy): Eukaryota > Viridiplantae > Streptophyta > Pinopsida > Pinales > Pinaceae > Pseudotsuga > Pseudotsuga menziesii. The sequence continues at coordinate 71,034 of LPNX010161125.1, read as the reverse complement.
TATATAAAAAAAATCCCATAGAAATATGGCTTTGTCGACAATTGTTCTCTGTGCAGAACACCTCACATTTTTGGAATGGATTCATTCGGATTCTCTCATGGATCAATAGAGTGTTGGGTTGGAGAGATGGAGATGGTGAATTGATTAAGTTGGGCATTGATCCTATTGCAGGATTGAAATCAAAATATGTTCTATCTCATGAGCTTCTAGCTTACCCGAATGATTACATCATCATTACCTTCAATCAGGCTTGCAATACAGGTGAGGGTACCATCTCCTCTTCTTACTAGTTGTCTACGACAAATATGGACCTCGACAGTGTATGGAAGGAGGAATGGTCTCAATATATTAGTGGCTTATCTCACGGGAGCATCAAATGCTTTGATAAAAAAGATAGTCTTCTATGGATGCATAATACAGATATTCTTCTATGCATGCAATACAAACAAATTTGGCACTAGAAGATGTTAGATTTTCTTAAAGATTATAGCAGTATATCTTAATTGCATTTATCAATAGGATCACTAGAAGATGGACAAATCACATAACAATAACACAAGTATTTTTCACTTGGGAAACCCAGTTGGAAAAATCCCAGCAACCTTCGTCTAGAGATGATAATTCTGAGATCATAGTACAATGAAGAAAGAAAAAAAGAAAAATATGGAAATTCCTTCCAAATATGAAACCCTGAAAATCAGTCTACTTCTAAGTTGTTGTGTAGTTGTTGTATTTCCCAGAAAACTGTGAACTGTTGTGTAGCTGTTGTGCTGCTGTTGTGTGCTGAAACGAGGAGGGGTGCCTTCTATTTATACTGTTTTTCCACCCAGAAAATAACCAGGGCCGACTTCACTTGGGGGTGCAATAAATAATTTTATATTTTATTATTTTATTTATTCTTTTATTGTTGGCTTTTCTCCCCAAGGATTACATTGTTCTTTCTAGGGTTTAGATGAATAATTACAACAAGTTCAACTCCAGAAGGAGGACAATAAGAATAGCTTCTGAAGTTTCACAAGCTCCAACACTCCATCTCAACAAGGAAGATATTCTTCGGTCTTCATCGGCATCATCATCATATGGATTTCATCTATACATTTATACTATCTCCATCATCTCTAAACATACTGAAGGTTGTCTTTATAAACTTTTTCTATCTGGATATCTGAGAGAGAATCTTATGCTACCTATCCATCTCTACTACCAATGGAATACTTACATACCTGGCTAGATATCCCGGATGAGCACACGTGCATGACCGTCTACTACTTGTTCGTCTCATCTGCCGATGGGGTACTCCCATACCTGGCTGAGAACCTGAACAAGTAGAGGTTCCTATGCAATCACATGACCATCTACTACCTGTCCGACTCATTTTCCAATGGGATTACTCCCATACCTGGATGAGCACCTGTACGATCAGAGGCACCTGTGTGAACCCGACCATCTACTACCTGTTCGTCTCATATTTCGATGGGATTCCTCCCATACCTGGCTAAGACCCTGGACGAGCAGAGGTACCTAGGTGAACCTGACCATCTACTACCTATTTGTCTCATCTGTCGATGGGATTCCTCCCATACCTGGTTGAGACCCTAGACGAGAAGAGGTACCTGGGTGAACCCGACCATCTACTACTTTCCCATCTCATCTACTGATGGGATTTCTCCCATACTTGGCTAAGAACCTAGACGAGTAGAGGTATCCGGGTGAAAGTATGGTAAATGTCTCTTAGTCATCTCTCCCTCTCAAGGAGGGATACATTCTCTTCTACTCCAAGTCTTTTGCGAAGGTATTCAAGCTTCATCCTGGGAAGAGGCTTGGTGTGAACATCTGTAGTATGGTCATCTGTCGAAATATACTGGAGCTCGACTGCACCTTTTTGCACCATATCATGTATGAAGTGATACTGAGTCTCTGTGTGCTTCAACTTGTCATGAAATATAGGATTTACTGACCTCTGCACACAACTCTAGTTATATCAGTGAATCACGGTTGGCTCTGGAATCTAGCCAACAATCCTGCAAGAAATTTATGAAGCCAAACTGCTTCCCTGGATGCTGAACTAGCAGTCATATACTCGATCTCTACAGTACTGCGATCTATTGAGTTTTGCTTCCTATTATACTAGGAAATCACTCCAGAACTCAAACTGAAAACAACAGCCTAAAGTGCTCTTCCTATCTATGTGCATCTATCCCATTCTGAGTCTGTAAACCCTTGCAATTTTAAGTCACATTCTGAATCATATCGTAGATCATATCCCATAGTGCCACGCAAGTATCTGAGTACATGTTTTGCAGCAATCCAATGAATCTGCATTGGTTTGCACGTGAACTGATTAAGACCATTCACAACAAAACAAATGTCTGGTATGGTGTTCGTCAAATACATCAAGGACCCAGTCAACTGGTAATAAATGGTGGGATCAATCAAATTTGAATCTGAAGCAGAATCCCTCAGCTTCTTCGAATTTGCATCCATTAGAATAGCTATGGACTTGTAGTCCAACATTTTGAATCTCTTCAACACATCCATGGTGTAATTTCCTTGACCTAGGAAAATCTTCTTCTGCCTTTATCATACTGCTAATCCCAAGAAGTAATGTGTCAACAATATCATTGAGAAAGGCCTGTCTTGGCACCCATCTGATACAAATTCCATCCCATAGTTGAAATAGCAATAACCGATATGATGGAAGCATATCGAGCCATAGGAGAAAATGTCTCATCATAATCAACTCCCTGTTTCTAAGAGAGACCTCTGGAAACAAATATGGCCTCCCATCTGCTCCATGTGGAACTTCATGCTCCTCTCCATTCTGCAAAATATGTCATGCCCATCTGGGTCTTTTCCGGCTTACTGCCATATAAGTGGGAGCGTCATCTTGCTCAACTGGATCAATGGAACTGATCGATTTATTCATTTCGTCAGACTCCCTCTTAATGTTTGGAGGGGAGATGATCTCATCTCTTCATCGTCGTTGATCTCCATATCTGATCCTCTTCCTTTTCGAATATCCATTTCTTCTTCAAAGGTTACATCTCGACTGACTTTGATTTGCCCCGATCCTGGGATGTATATTCTGTCAGCCTTTGAGGACTTGCAATATCCCATGAATGTTCCCTTATTTCCTGAAGGTTCTAACTTAAGCACATGAATGTAGACAAGAAAGTAATTGTCCATTCTGGCGACGACCAGGTTCATCAAGGATCCTTCAATTGTCTTGTTCGAAAAATGACATCAATGTCATTGGGTTTCTATCATGTGTAATAGACTAGAATCCTTGTCTTTGAGGGATAACTCTCTCTGTCTCTCAGAAATCGGTTGAGTAAATCTTGTTGAAGCAGCATATAGACCGACATTCATAGAATATTTCTGCTTCTAATCACCAAATCTCTGCATGATATTATTCTAGGTATGAGAGTCATGATACATGCTTCTAGAGGCTTTCTACTTATGTTCCATCTGTATATCAATGGGATCACTTGTCCTTGTAGATCATGGCATTCCCTACAAGTCAAATCCCGTCAAATGGTTAACAATGTTTCATAATCAATGTATTAACAAAATACTGTAGGAAACCTTTTAGTCAATTCTTCGACACAACACACGTAAGGACACTATCTGGATGATTATGGTCTCCATTATAGCATATTGTTAAGAGTGTGTACTACTCCAAGTATTTTATAAAGGAGTTTTCATCCTTGATAGGTTGTGCAGCATGACATGCTATTTAAACAATCATGTGTATAACAAATACTAGATGAGCCTACTTGTTAACTACCTGAAATGTCGATATGTGTAGAACATATTAAAAAACAACCAAATCTAATCTACTAGAGCATGTAAAATAAAATACTTATCTTTTGTAGCTGTGTGGGTGGGCTCCCACTATAAGGGTCCACTGGTCTTCATATGCTTACTTGACGATCATCACAATATGGATCTTAGTATCATTTCTTAGAATAAGGACTCCAAACGATCATCCTTCCTTGGCTCCTTATGAGGAGGGTATTCTTCTACATCAACAATTGAAGCTTCATGCTTCCTTTTGTGTGAACTTCGACAACTACTGGCATAATGGTCGTATTTCTGGCACCTGTAGCATTGGATCTCAGATAGATCCTTCTTTTGTTTCTTCTGATATGGGGGAGGACTTGATCTCTTGTCTTGATGCTTGTGAATGTACAACTTCCTTCCCATTCCCTTTCCCTTCTTGGTATGTGATACGAACGCTTGATTTTCCTCAGGTTGAGTACCATGAAGTCTTTGGCGTGCTGCAATTCTTGTTTCTTCATGAGTGCATTCTGCCCATAGCTTATCAAAATTTGGGCAACTTGGTTCGACCACTTATAGTCTGGATGAAAGACCCCCAAGATTTTGGGAGACCATTTAAGGTGGTCATGACAAGATCCTTTTTCTTCAAGATTGTCTCCACTAGACTTTAGCTTGTCCGGGAGCTCGGTGGTCCTCATGAAATATGAGGCAATATCCTCAGACTTCATTATCTTCATGTTCGACAGTTGATTCCTCAATGTGAGAGTCACATTGATGCTACCATGTTCAAATAACTTCTTTAGGGTTTTGAACATCCTCCTCGTTGTCGTATTTTCTGATATCTAAGGAACCAAGTGATCTCTAACTGAGTCCACTAAAATCCTCCTTGTTTTAGCATCATCCTTTCTCCAGCGAGGTTTGTCTTCTTCGGCTTTTGGTTCTGGGACCTTTGCCTTTACAAATTGTGATAGCTCATTTTCTTCTAGTAGAAGAAGAACCCTAGACTTCCAGGGGATGAAATTGGAAGCCCTTTCCAAATGATCTTCAACCTTAATGCTGGTCATCTTAACTGCATATTTGGATCTGAAGTTGATCTTCTGCAGTGTTGGTGTTCTAGTTTGGGGTCAAATTAGGGTTTGACTTCCCCGGAGTTTTACCCAACCAAAAATTTTGATCTTGGTCTCTAAATTTTTATTTTGAGTAGGAGAACAATCCTATGCTGGGCTCACTCAAAAATTCCACTTCTGTGAAAATCCCTAATTTCCTGCAGTAGTGACAGGACAAAACTGAAAGTGCTCAGAATCCAATTTTGTTTCGATAGAAAGATGCACCTTCCTTAGAGCAAAATTCCCAAGGATATTTTTCTGCCAAAAGGTTGAGTGAAGACCTTGAAAGATGAAACCCTAGTTTCGACAAGTTACCGATAGAGTTCCGGCAATGGCTTCTTCTAGTACTGCTTTGATACCATGTTAGATTTTCTTAAATATTATAGCAGTATATCTTAATTGCATTTATCAATAGGATCACTAGAAGATAAACAAAGCATAGAACAATATCCCAAGTATTTTTCACCTAGGAAACCCAATGGGGGAAAACCCACAACCTTCGTCTAGAGATGATATTTCTGAGATCAGATTACAATGAAGAAAGAATAAAAGAAAAATATGGAAATTCCTTCCAAATATGAAACCTTGAAAATCAGTCTACTTCTGAGTTGTTGTGTAGCCGTTGTCTTTCCCAAAAAACTGTGAACTGTTGTGTAGCTGCTGTGCTGCTGCTATGTGCTGAAATGAGGAGGGGCACCTTCTATTTATATTGTTTTTCTACCCAGAAAATAACTGGGGCGACTTCACTTGGGGGTGCAATAAATAATTTTATATTTTATTATTCTATTTATTCTTTTATTGCTGGCCTTTCTCCCCAAGGATTACATTGTTCTTTCTAGGGTTTAGATGAATAATTACAACAAGTTCAACTCCCTAAGGACGTCAATAAGAATAAATTATGAAGTTGCACAAACTCCAACAGCACATACCACTCAAACTAAAAATGATTTATCTGGTTGTGTGTAGAGAACCACATTAGTACTTGGGAGAATTTGAAAAAAAGGGAATGGATCGGTCCAAACCGATGTTGTTTATGAAAGTTGGATAATGAATTGGTGGATCATTTATTTGTTACTTGCTCTTTTGCTCAGACTTTGAGAGCCACCCTCGCTTCTCTTTTCAAGTTGGATATTTTATGAAAGGATTCTTCATTATTGGAGAATTTAAATAGATGGATTGAGGATGTCCAGGACCTTCTTTTCTTGCCTTTCTTCTATAACTAGAATATTCGGAGGACTCATAACCACTGCATTTTTGAACCCCGTGAACCATATATAGGATCTGTTTGCTTCAAGATACTTGATCTCGTAAATTCCTACCCTGCAATATCTTGCACAAAAATGGTTCATCGAGCTATTGGAACAACTCCTTTAGACTCTTATCCAACTGGGTTCTTCGATGGTGTTGTTGCATCTAGTATTGGGGGTGCAGGTTTTACTCTCCTTATCATTCATACACATTTATTTTATGTTAAAATGGGTTGTGGGGCCATCACTAATACAAGAGCCGAACTGATAGCACTCAGGTATCTATTGGTTTTTGTGGCCTCCATTGGACTTCCTGTAATTTCTGTATATGGGGATTCTTTGGTCATGATAAACTGGGAAAATTCTATGGCAAGCCTTGCGGTACTACATTTGGAACATTGGTGTACCCGTATTTTCGAATCCAAGGCCTCCTTTCTCTCTCTATACTTTCAACATGTCTATAAGCAGCACAATATGAGTGTTGATGGTTTATCAAAGGAAGCACTATCTCTTGAGACGAGTCTTCTTTCCTTCACTGAATTTTTGGAAGGAGAGACTATTGGGGGTGGCTCCTTACAACTCTTTTGAAGAGATATAAGAGCTCCTCGCAGTATTTGAGTGGCATACTCATCTTTTTGAAAATATTTGAGTTTTGGTTAAGCCTTTGATATTTCTTTCTTGGCTCCCTTGTTGAGCATTTTCTTGGCATTTTGATTACTTGGGACTCCTTTGGGGGGAAGTTTTTTCATCTTCCCCATAGTACTTCCTTGGATATGTCATCAACGCTCATTGTGTGCTCCCCCTGGGCTGTGCTGACCAGCTTCGGCTGAGATTACTGGCACTTTTGGGCTTTTTGGGATATCAGTATCCTTCTTTGTGCTTTGGTTGTAGGATTATCTTTTATGGCCAAGAGAATGTGCTTTTGTGTACATTTCCAGAGCTCCCTTTTTGTAGTATTTTGGAAAACAATGATATGCTTGTATCATGAATATGTAATTGTTACCTTTGATTCTATGGAATATCAAAGAACTGCACTTTTTCTTCTTGAAAAAAACATTTGGAATTGTCAATTATAAAACTACTTTATAACATTACAACAACCCACCTTAGCATTGAAAAGAGAAATTTTTTCTCAAACAAAAAACAAAGCTTTTACCAATTCAATATAAACCCCTTTTAAATATCATTATGTTACTAATTAACTAATATGCAATTAATGAACTATTAGCACAAATTTATAACAAGTAAAATCCATGAAGAGAATATAGGTAACATAGGAAATAATATAAACTGAAAACTAACATGCACATAGGAAACATTATAAATTAACATGCACCCGTTGTGATGGAGAGGTGGTGATCGGGATTCAATAAGACTAACCATTTTGTATTTTGAGGAAGATAATATAGCTAATATGGAATTTATCGAAATAGAAATATTGATGGACAATGTCAAAAACACATATAAAAGAATTAGAATTAATAAGATGGGATAGGTTTTTTAACTCTAAATTTTGTTTTCGATGAAAAAAATATTATATTTTTATTTTTTATTTCTAAAAAATTTATTCATTTGGAAAATATGTTTACTTATAAAATCTTTAAAAAGGCCAACCCACAAAACCCTATGTCAAGGTAACCCAATAAAACGCATATTGCATCCTTACAATAAACCCTATAAGAGGGCATTCAAAATAAACATTGAAGCTATAAAGAGACCAAGAGAATAGCCCTATGAAACAAAATGTCTTTCACGAGCACGATATAGCCTCTCATATTTCACATATTGTAGGTTAGTGATACCATCCCCTGCTATCATATTTCATACCAATATAAACTTAGGGGAGCGGTAGCTCAACCTCACCTTCGCCTTGGGGAAAAAACCGTCACAGACACATAACCATAGACATTTCGGCTTTGTAAAAGAGTAGAAAATTGATTTTGATATTTCATTAGGACTTGGGGCATCATTGACCACAGGTAAAGGTGTGGTGTTTGGTTTAACCACTCTTGGTCCTAAGAACTAAGGTATATAGCTTTAATTTTTGTGTAAAAATAACCTTGAATAGAGGGAGCATGCTACTACTAAATCCAATGGTACTAAAACAACATAGATCAACCATGGGTGAGGGTGTTATCTCATAGGCTAAATTAAATAAGGTTTATTGCAAAGTTGTGCCTTCAAAATAAACAACGATTGTGAGTTAGTTGACATCGGCGATTGATATTATTTTTAAATTTTTGTGCAAAAATAACCTGAATAGAGGGAGCATGCTACTACTAAATCCAATGGTACTAAAACAACATAGATCAATGATGGGTGAGGGTGTTATCTCATAGGCTAAATTAAATAAGGTTTATTGCAAAGTTGTGCCTTCAAAATAAACAACGATTGTGAGTTAGTTGACATCGGCGATTGATATTATTTCAAAGTGTAATATGGTCATAGTGTAATATGGTCATATTTTATATGACCCCTTTTCGTCCAAAGCATGGGATCCGTCACCATGTGTTGAGGATTTATTGTGTTCAAAGCATGGGAAGGAGGTTTGTAATACCAAGTTTTAACTTCTAAAACCGTTATGAAATGCATATGGAGGTAGGTCATTTTCAATGAATTGGTTTGTGTGGCATATTACATTGGTTTAAGTAACATTCATATGAATTATGCAATTTATTTTGCATTAAAATGATGTCTAACGTACTAATTGTTGGTTGCAGGTTCACGCGAGGGGTGATATATCGCATTTAACAAAGCAAATTAGGGCAGTTATTTCATTTTTAACTCTAGAGATTTGAGGGAAAAAGACTTAAGAGGGAGAGAGAGTGAAAAGGAACCCTACGGTTGGGAGATTTAGATGCCCACTATCTAGGTAGGTCATTAATATAACAGGACTACTATTTCATAGTATTGTGTGGGATAAGTAGAGTTATTTTCTTAATTAAAAATGGGTCCTAGGTGGAAGCCCTCTATTTATGTCAAAAGTGTGCAAGCCTCCAATAACTCAAATAGCATGTGGACTTAGATGGCAATATTTTAGAAACTAAGATATCTACTCAGTTATTAGGAAGGTTTAGGAGTTTTGTTTGTGACCTTTTTCATGCAAGTATTGATCATCTTTCAATATGGGCTAGTACTTTGGTTCAAGTTGTAGTCCCATCCATCTTTCACTCTCCTAATTTTGTATTAACCTATGCCCACTCATATAATCCTTTAACTCATAATGTGGTCTTGTAGATGGAAACTATGAAATTTTCTCAATTACAGAGTCAATTTCATCCATGCTACTCTTACCATAGGGTGAATTACACTTAAATGAGGAACAAAAAACTAAAAGATTCAGTAGTTTGGCAATCCAATCCAAGTAGGAAATTATTCAACATGATCTATATGGTAATACCCCCAAGCTTGATTTAAATTTCCATATTTGAGCCACTATATTTTCAAAAGCGTCAAAAGGAAACGATTTCTTTCATTTATTCAATCTTAGGGTATAATGAGGACTAGTCAATTAACAAACTTTAGTTTCATTAATGCAATTGATTCTCCTGCTCGTTTGTCTATAGTTAAGTTTAGGTTTGCAATTTTTTTATCAAAGTCAATTCATGAGGATTTGTGTGGTTTCCATGATCTCAAATACTTTAGATATCAATCTTACTTGGTTTACTTAAACAACCTATTTCCAGTCTAAGCATTTTAAACATTTGAACTTAAACAAGATGCACACTGAGGGTCATCCCCTTCCAATTGTTGACTAGATCTTAGTAGTAATTAAACCAAATACATTTATTGTTTTAAGGAGTTCATTGACATTTCCTTTTCAATGCCCACTTTGTCTCTCATGGAGAATATTCTCCCAAGATTCTTATGAAGTTTCAAAATTTACTTAGTATAGTTTACAAACCTAGGTAGGAGATTGGTATCTTCGTGAATATTATATTATTATCAAAATTCATGGTTTTGAAGCTCACCCTTTCTTGCTTTTAGTTTTTGTTCCACCAAGGATTTTTCTTAGAGTATGTCAAACACTCATTAGACAAAGGTTGTCTTTGACCATTTTTGTTTTACCCCCAACAATCAAAAGTCCACTTTCACCCCGCTTGCTCAGTTTTTTTCTTTTGTTATTAAGAATAAATTTGCTACTAGATATTGTAAGTAGAATGTTGAATTCTTTTGGTTTCAAATTGGGGCCAAGTTGGCATTATGACCCTTGTAATTTAATCTCAAAGCAAAGGATTGCCTTAAATTATTTTGCTTATGTTCATCATAATAATATGGAAGAAGAGATGCTTGCTAACAAAGATACTTGGTAGGAAGGGCAATGCTTAATCCAAATGTAGGGTTAATACCCATTCAATCAACAATCCTATGAAGGGTTCAAAGCCTCATATTCCAATTTTGATGATTATACACTATTGTGATTATGAATCCAATAAAGAAGGCACAAAACTAATAACAACCACCTAAAATGTTCCTCAAGTTGCAAAGACAAAAGTATAAGTTCATGTAAAAATCTAGTAGATGTATTAGGATGGCCATTTTGAGATGTTGAGAAATTTGTGGTGTTAGAAAAAACTTGCAAAATCTTTGAGATCTAAATAATAAGAGACACTTTCTCAGAAATGTTAATGATTCATTAACAAGGTTCACCTTCGTCAACTTTTTAGGATCTTTACTGGTTGTTAGTCAACATTGAACCGCTTGTTAATATTGACTCTTTATAGATGCTCTATAAATGATTTCCATCCAATTGAACAACAACAAACCAACAGAGGTTCACATTAGTTACAAAATCAATTTCATGTGCTAGCTAAAAGCAATGTTATGCAAAAAAGTTACCATAATGGAAGAAAATGTGCAAGACTACTTTTGTAGCAACAAATTATCATTTTTTTCATTTTAACCAAATGACTTGGTTTTAAGTGCCATCCACGCAACAAAACATTAGAGATTATAAGTAAAAAAATATCTTATGATCAAAAGGTATAAATAGGTATAAATTGTCACTACAACAATTTCTATCAATGACAAAAATAGATAAAATTGGAGTAAGTTGACAAGCTCACGACCAATAATCTTCTCCCTTCATTCAATATTTCTTTTTGAAATGGTCAAGTATTTGCTAGAGACTAAAGATATACATGCATATTAGTGTAATTATACACACAACAAAACAAAAACCTCAACATTTATAAAAGACACATTTCAAAGCTTGTATGTTAATAATAAAATCATTTTATCTTTGTAGAAATATTGTCAGTGTCTACTTGAAGTTCTAGGTTCTCAAAGATGGAAATTTTGATGACGCCAAACAATCATACAAATTACAATTATATCCCACATATATTCCAAGAGATTGAAAAAAAAAACAATGGAAAGAACATACTATTGAAGAGAGGATAATGAACCCTAGCTCACAAAGGACTTGATAGCTACACCCAACAAAATATACTCCTAACAAAGGCCACAATTGGGTAGAGAAACCCTGAAACCGCTTATGCACAAAAATTAATCTCAAGCATAGAAAGCCTGGAAGTACATAGATCCAATAGGGAAACCCCCAACAATTAATTACAAGTAGGGATTTGGCTTTTGCATTGATATACTCTAGAACAAGCACATTGAAACGACACATATATTTTCTTCATTTTATCCTAATCAAGCGCACACAACCACATATCCAATCTCTTCCCCATTCTTGACACCTTCAAATCTATGAATTCTCCCATTCTATTTTTGTTCATACAATAATTTCTTTCCCACCACAAACACAAACTAACTAGTCAAAAGAAATTCTAAAAGCCTAAATGTGCTAAGCTTGTGGTGTTCATTGCTCAAATTTGCTATGGGTGGGCAAATGAGGAATAGACAACAGTCTTGATCGTCTTTTCACTCAGCATTTGGATTACCTCAATATTCCATTTCGCTGCAGTAGGTGCAGGGACATGGGCCATTTGAGAAGGGACTGTCCGGTTTTACTTCATGGAGCTATGAGTCTGAGTTCTCGGCTCTCTCCTCCTACGGCTCCTTCTAGCTTGGAGCGTAATCGACGTGAACACCCCTCTCCGGCTTAGGCTCCTCTGTCAAAAGGTATTTACTCTCAAGCATGCTCGTTTTTTGGAGATATGTCTGATCATGACCTTTTGCTTATTGATGAACTGGAGGGGAACGCCTCTCACCCTACGACTATCATGGGCAATGAACCCTCTGATTCTCAGACTACCTCCTCGCCCGAGCCCTCCTTTGTCTCTCCTAGTGATCCTTCTTTACTGCAGCCGTCAAACCCTCCTCCTTCTGATCTTACTCCTCTTATACCGAATGAACCGGGTTCTATTTTTTTGGCAAATGACTTCCCTCCTTTTGTGAGAGCAGGCTCACCTATCATTAATTCCCCTCCTTGCAGTCTCGTCTCTTCTCCTTCCTTCGCCGATCCTTCTCTTCAGAAGTCATTGGATATTTTCTCAGCCAAAAATCCTATTTCTCCCTCTACCCTTCCGCTGGACTCCATACGTTTTGAAAACGTAACCATTCGCAAAAAGAAGAAAGCTTCCAATCATGTGATGGATAGGGTTTCAGGCGCTCAAACCTACACTCCCTTGTCTGCCAGATTAAAAAATGCAGTGAGGAACTCGTCCGCATCCTCCCCTCGGGTTCTTAGAGCTTTGTCACCCAACTCTGGTGGTTCTTAATGAAAATTCTCTCTCTCAATGTTAGGGGCTTGGGAGGCTCAGCCAAACAAAAGAGCCTCCACCACCTTTTCGCGTCTTTCTCTCCCGACTTAATTCTTCTTCAAGAAACTATGAGTATCACCTACCCTTCTCTTTTAGTGTTCTCCAAGCTCCGTCTTGGCTAGGAGTTTTGTGTTATCAGTTCAAAGGGCCTCTCGGGCGGTATTATTTCGGGCTGGAACCCCCTTAGGGTGTGGTGCAAGGCTTTTAAAACTCCGACATGCATCCTTCTCAAGGCTCGCTTTAGGGGCTCTCACACCTCCCTCTCCATTTTGAATCGTTACGACCCCTACCTCAATCGTGATGTTTTTTGGAACTCGGCTGCCCGAGGTGGTCGCCTTTCCCTACCTAATTTGATCCTTGCCGGGGATCTCAATCTTACTCTAAATGCGGCAGAAATTTGGGGAAGTAAAGCCCAGATTGATCCCCTTGGTCTGTTCTTCACACAACTTTTTGCTGACTTTAATCTGGTGGATATTGCACCTTCTTGTGTAGGTCCTACCTGGAGAAATAGTAGGGCTGGGGAGGAGGGAATCTGTAAAAGACTTGACAATTGTTTAACCTCAATGAGCTTGATTGATCTACTCCCTCGACATAGGGTATGGTCTTCCCCTTCTGTTGTTTTGTATCACTATCCGGTTTGTTTTGAGTGGATGGAGGAGCCTAGCATCCATAATTTTCCATTTAAGTTCAATCATGCCTGGCTTTTAGATGAAGATTTTTCTAGGATGGTCAAAGAAGAATGGACCAGTCTGCCTCTTGGAGATCATTCAGATGAGATGGATGCTCTTTTGCAGAAGCTTCGCTTGTTAAAAAGAAAGGTAAAAGTTTGGACTCGTTCTAAATCCCATCTAAATCCTTGGTTATGAAATAAGATCTTATTTCTATTGAGTCAAAAATTAAGAGTCTCTTGGGTTCTTTTGTGTCAAGAATCCTCTCCCCACAAGACCATATCAGGCTCTCTGAACTCAGGAGTAAAATGAAGCATCTGTTGGATCGTGAATTACTTTCAACCCACAAAGTACGATGACTTGGGCAAATCTGGGGGATGCGAACACAAATTTTTTCCATTCTGTGGCATCTGCTCGCAGGAATCAAAATGCCATTTGGGGCCTTCAGGATGATTTGGGGAACTTGATTGAAGATGATAAGGGTTCAAAAGACCTCGGTGTCAAGTATTTTTCGAAGATTTTCAGGGATGACAATCAGACTAACATTGTGGCTCAGCTAAAGGTTATTCGATTATTTCCCTTCTTTATTCTTCAGGAGTAAACTGATAGATTCACTCTTCAGATTACCTTGGAGGAGGTGGAACAAGCTTTAAGATCTTTCAAGCGGGATAGAAGCCCTGGGCTAGATGGATGGCCGGTAGAATTCTTTTTTGGCTTTCTTTGACATTCTGGGAAATGATCTTCTGGAAGCGGTTGAATTCTGCAGATTGAATGGAAGAGTCTTACCCTCTTTGAACTCTACCTTCATTGCCCTCATTTTGAAGAAAGAAAAGCCCCTTGCTTTCGCTGACTTCAGACCCATATATCTTTGCAACTTAGTACACAAACTTATCTCCAAAATTGCAGCCTTGCGCTTGAAGCCCTTCCTGGATAAGTTTATTTCACTCCAGCAATTTGGGTTTCTGAAGAGTAGGTAGATTATTGATCCCATTGCTATTACTCAATAGGTTTTACACACAGTGAAGACTAAAAACAAGTGTGCTCTATTTCTCAAGCTTGACTTGTCAAAGGCTTTCGACAGGGTGAATTGGTCTTTTCTTAGACTCATCCTACTTCAGATTTGGGTCCCCTTGGTTGGTGTCAATTGGATTATGGGTTGTTTATCTTCTGCAAACTTTGCCCTGCTTGTAAACGGTACCTCTTCCAGTTTTTTTCCTGCTTCCAGGGGTATTAGGCAGGGCTGCCCGCTGTATCCACTGTTGTTTATTTGTTATTGAGGGGCTTAGTTTTTTAATTGAAGATGCTCGGACCAATGGCAGGATCAAGGGTATCAGCATTTCACCTCAGTTGTCACTCACTCATATGTTATGTGTTGACGATGTGATTCTCTTCGGTACAGGAACATTTGAAGAATGGATTGCTTTCAAAGTCATTTTGGATACTTTTTGTGCAGCCTCAGGTATGTGTATCAATATGGACAAATCTAATTTTCTTTTCAATAATGTTGAAGAGGGTATATTAAACAGGATTTTTTGTTCTCTATCTTTCAAGTATGACCATATCTCTCTGGGGTTCAAGTATTTGGGTTGTTTCATAAAGCCTCTTGGTTATTTGGTGAAGGATTGGCACTAGCTTTTAAAATTTTTTGAGAAGAGAATTAAGCATTGGACCCATCGACTTCTCTCTTTGGGGGGTAGACTTGTCTTGATTAGGGTTGTTCTCACCAGTATGCCTGTCTACTGGATGGCTCTTGTTCCTATTCCTAAGTCGATTCTAGATAAGCTCAGAAAGATGATTTTTTATTCCTATGGGGTTCTTCTGCAGAGAAGAGAAAGTACCACTTGGTGGACTGGTTGTCTCTTTCTCGATCTACCTCCTTCGGAGGTTGGGGTATTAAGCATTTGGGTTGGTTTAGTCTTTCTCTGTGTCTGAAAAACTTTTGGTTGGTCCTCAAAGGGACTGGGATCTGGCATCAAATTATGTCCACAAAATATTTTAAAAAACACTCTATGGTGTCTTGGATTCGTCAAAAGTATTTTTCTGCTATTGGAGTTTCAGTTATTTGGAATGGCTTCCTTCTTTCCCTCACATGGGCTGGTAGATGTCTCTCATGACAAGTGGGAAATGGGGTCGACACTCTCATTGGCTTGGATCCGATTGTGGGAACAGACACCTTGACCTTATTCCCTCTGGATCTTCGTGAATATCTTGAAGATTATGGCATCACCTCCTTGGCACATGCCCATAATCTTTTTCCTGAGGCTCAGGGATACTGGCTCGCTGCAGAGGATTTGGAACTGGGGGGAGAGTGGAAATTATTACAGGACAAGTATATCTCGGGGCTTGAACACATCTAAATTAAACTCAATCATTTGCAAGACTCTATGATATGGACTCATAATCGACAGAATGGGGAAGTCACTGCTGCTCTGGGTTATGATCTTATTTCAAACTACTATCTCGAGCCCTCCCTGTATCAAAATTAGTTTTTGGAACTCCTCTGGTCCTTCAACATCCCTTTAAAGATCAACTTCATTTGGCTCGTTGTTGGAAATCACATCTTAACTTGGGAAAATCTCATGAAACGTAGATGGTTGGGACCTAGCGTGTGTGCCCTCTGTAGGAATGGTGAAGACTCGGTTCGACAGATTTTTATCGATTATATCATGACCAAGAGGGTTTTCTTCATCTTTTGTGAGCAGTTCTGTGTTTCTCCCTTATTAAATTGCTTTGTCAGTTCTTTTTTAGAACTCTAGTTTAAGAAATTCTCAGCTCACTCTTATTTCAGCTATATGCCTCTTTTTATTATTGGAGTGTATGGAAAATGCGAAACAGTTGTATTTTTTATGATAAAAAGGTTTCAGTGTCTAGCATTATCCACCAGGTTGAGTATCTCTATCACATGTACCCTGTCTCGAAGCTGAAGAAGAAGATCAAATGTATTGGAATCAGACCGCAGATCTTTTATTCTTGTGGTTTCTTTGATGGGGCCGCTGTGGGGAATATTGGTGGTGTTGGTTTTGTACTGCTACTGAGTGACTCTCACACTCTAGGCTTCTCTTTGGGTTGTGGCACGAACACCAATACCAGGGCAGAACTTCTTGCTCTTTGGTCTCTTCTTGCTGTTACAAAGCATTTGGGGATCCCTCTCCTCACTAGCTTTGGAGACTCCTTAGTCATTATTAATTGGGCAAACAGGATTGCATCTCTAGATTCTCCTATCTTGGACCATTGGTGCAAAGACATAAGGTCCCTTATGAATATTTTATCTCGATTGACAATCAAGCATATCTATCGTGAGCACAATTAACAAGCTGATTGTCTTTCAAAAAAGGCTTTGGTTTTAGATCATGGCTTCGAATTCTTCACTGAGTATCTTAATGGCATGATCGTTGATCATGGGAATTTTCAGCTATATTAGAGCAAGGTGCCGGGACTTGGTCCCTTCTTTTTTCTTTTTTGGCACATGATACTTCTTTATCTTTATGATGGATTGGATCAGGTTTTTTTTTTACGAGACTTTTAGCCTTCTCATTGTGCTCAGGATAGATAAACTTGATTGTCATCATTGCTCTTCAAAGATCGATTCGATCTCTCTGGTTTAAAGGATCACCTCTCTCTTGTTGATATGAAGATTTGTTTGCATGAAGGTTCTTGTGTTTTTCTTTTTCTCTCGCAGCAAGGATTGATGGCTGTACTTGTATCTTCTAGTGAATAGAGGGATTCCCAATATGCTGCTTGTCACGCAAGATAGAAGCTTGGCATGAAGGCTGTATGTATATGATGTCCTTTGATTCATAATATGAATATCAAGGTCTGGTATTTTTTCCTCTTGAAAAAATAAGAGTAAATGATGAATAAAAAACAATTGATTTTAATTGTGGAAAAGATAAGGCCAAAACAAGCTCTGAAGAATTAGTTATGCCATTGCTCATTAATTGTGAATATCATGCCTATGTTACCATAGCCAACACGTGCCATTGCCATCGACCATTCTCATCTAACCGTGGGAACACTCTCGATGGTCATATAAGACAATCGACAATCGAAAATAAATTTAAAATGACACTTCTCCAACAAAAATATGCCGTACGAAATAAAAATGATTTATGATGTAATAATTCGATATAATATAATATTTATTTATTTAAAAATGGCATGCTACTTACTTTGGTTATGAACATGCATCCTATTAAAATTGATTTATATATATCATGTTAACATGTATGTCCTCACAATAATATAAGTTTGGAAAAAATAGATTGCAACTAATGATAATCCATCTTCCACGCAAAAAGGTTATTAGTTATTTTATCATTAAAGTTTTGGTATAATTCAAAATGATATAATTTATTTTTAAATTAAAATAAAGACTTAATTATTAATAACTATGAAAATATTAAAGATAAAATCAAAATAAGGTTTAAAACTTTGAATATCAAGTTTTTTAATTATAAATAATAAAAAATTAAAAATTAAAATAACAAATTTATATTTTGAGGCGTTTTTTTAAACCCGTTTTTAATGATATTAGTAATTACAATTTTGTTTATAAAATCTTTTATTAGCTTTTTCTTTTTCTAAATTTTAAGTTAATCTAGAAATATGTGTATCTATGAATTATAATTTTATTATTATATTATTATTATTTTTTCTTTTTTATTAAAACATAATTAATATATTTCTTTATATGTAAGTAAAACATCTAAAATATTTACTAAAATTTAACTACAAATATAAAATCAAGATAATATACTTAATTACAGCTTTACTTTTTATATGAGAAGTATGCATTATTAACTTTTTAATAAGTTTTATTATTAGTTACTTATAATTTGATATTATAGATTAGTGGATCTGTGGTGACCTGTATATTATTTTATGGATGTGTTTACTGGTTGTATTTGTTTTTTTTTCCCTGAGAAAAAAAATCATAACTTTATTTATATATATATAAACAGGTTACATTCTTCAAAATCAAAACAAGGACTCAATCTCAAATATGGTCACATCCTAACTAGGTTTTCAAAACTTTTTCAAAAATATTACATAAAGTATGATATATCCTGGAAATCAAGCTTATGCTTGTTACAATCCTCCATCATGTCCAATCATAAACATGAAGTTTCAATTTTAGTATCTATTTCAACCATATAGCATCTTTAGTTTGTTCCAAAGTTTTTGTACCATCTATACTCTAGTAGTCTTGGTAATTTCAGCTCCAGGCATGCCTATAATCAGGGGATAGTTCAAGGAGGGTCCCAAAAATATGATTGAGCATGCTCTACTATCTTACCTGACAGTTCCTGCATAACTATTCTTTCACCACTTTTCAACTTCAGTCCTCTTTTTTATAATAAATCAACTTCCATATTTCTCTCCCTGAAAATGTGAGCAAAAGAAATATCTTCCATGCTTGATTTTAAAAACTTTGATTCATCCAGGATTGGTTGTAGAAAGATGTTATGGCGTTGATTCTGATAGTTTATCTAATCAATAACGACTTTTGCATCTCCAAAAACTTGAAGCTTCTTTATGTCAATCTTTTTTGCTAGAAGAAGAAGTAGTCGCAAAGCACATAGTTCTGCAAAATTGTTTTATCCATTTCCCAGACTTGCCTTGAAAGAATATTTTATATTCTTTGAGAGATATAATTTAACCCCTCCTGCTCCTGCTACATTTTTCTCCCTTTCAACAACACCATCGAAGTAAGACCATGGGATTTCCTCATTTATATGCTCTTCTTTCACAATTCTAATTTTTACATCCATTTTAGATTGAGGAAAATAATTGAAAATTGCAGTAGCGTTGTTAGCACATCCACGTGGAGATAAAAACTTGCCCTAAAAAATCTAGAGATTCCTAGTATTCCAAATTTGACATGCCACAATAATGGGAAGACTCAAACATTCACTTAATTCTAGCTTTAAGACCCAAGATTTCAAGCAATCTTAAATAGAAGTACCTTCCCATATAGGTTTAAACTTTTGCTATTGTGTCTATTGGTTATGTTTTCTCTGCCTACAAGTTAGTGTTTACTGGTAGGTCTACTAGATGTATTGGCTATTGTGGGTCTATTGGATCTATTGGTTATTGTGGGTCGATCTATGATTGTTACTGTCATGTATTTGGGTTATTTTTTTGGTTGTTAGTGCCATGTATTTGGGCTATCTTTTTGGTGTTGGCTATCATCGTTGGTTTAACTATCTATTGACTCTTTTTTTTCCACCGGAAAAAAGATCACAACCTGAATTACATTAACTCAAGGCCATTTTGTTCATTGGCTATGGCATCCTTACATGGATTTACTTTAGTCATTAGCTTATAACAATTATACACTGTTATGAATGCATTCAAAATACAACCATATACATATGCCAAAATAATACATGCAAAAGACATAAGTAAAAAAAACTTCCAAAAACATCCTATATGATAATCCATTCCAAAGAGCCCATATGAAATGGGCAGCTTCTTAAAATAGTGAAGGTCCTGGATCAAGCTCTTTGATGGTGTCTTTGTTAATTTCCCAAATGGAATATGTACCTTCAGGGAGCAGTAATCTCTGCTTAGAAAAATAGTCAACTTGATGGTTCCTTTCTCGATAGATATACTAAAATGTCACCACCTGGAATAGATTGATAAACCTACAAATCTCTTCGTAAATCGACAAAAAAAAATATATTATTCAAATAATTTTAGTTCAATCACAAAGAAGGAATCTCCAAACACTTGAAGTTTTAAACCACCGATGTGAAATGCAAATTTTAAAACCAATAATACAACAATAAGTTCAGCCTTATTGTTTAAAGCACTGTCTAGTCTAGCTAAGAATTTGTAATAATAACTATAAAAAAACAAATAATAAGTCACTCATAGCCCAATACATGGCTTGCCTTGAACACCATGTATCAATGTATCAATCTATAATCCTTTTTAGTATGCACTAAGTACTGACCGGTGTCTCCATTGGCTCATGCGAGCATGCACTAATTACTGACTTCTCACATATAATTAATATTAAATATATATTTTTTATTAAAAAACCCTTTAATAACACAACCATATAAATATAAACATTAAGACTAGAACTTTTAAACCTAAGGTTATTCACCCTTTGGTAAACGTGTTTATGGTTTAAAATAATTATTTGATACTTGAATTCCTCTCGTGACAGTGCGAATTATGACAGAATTATTCCCACTTTAAGATAGACTTGATTTGTTGACTTGATATAAAATTAAAACCTAGTTGTGTACGGGGTAGACAATTTGAATAAAAAATTGTTCCACTTTAGTGGATGTACCTTAAAAAAGGTATTTCCACTTAAGATTTCCAAGTAGAGTTGACATCTCGTATTGTCGTACATAGGACAATTATGAAATCTTTGGGCTTTATTATTCAATATTATTAGCTCAAAAAAATATGTGAAAAAATAAAAGTGAGAATTTCTTTTAGGCTATTTTTCTAGTTAAATGCCGTCTTTCAAAACTTCACACTTGAGAGGGTAGATATTGACTTGTGGTTCTTTTCTTTTGATTTTTTTTTCTTCACGTAAAGGGAAAAAACAGTTCCTTGCTATTTCTATTATGAAATCAAAGGTGACTTATCCATACAAGAGTTTCAATACATCTATGATTCATCTAATCATCTTTAATCTATCTACCTTGCTATCCAAGGATCCATCATATGCTGTTATCAAAACTTACATCACAAAATGTGATTCAGATCTGTTATATGTAATCAAACTGTAGATTTGATGTATCTAATCACAGTCTTCTTTTCAATACTAGTACTATGGAACCTCCCCTATTTACCAATCTAATAAAATCTAGTACTTCTACAGGTGCATCTACTACCCTCCAAAGTTTCTTCTATATAAATGAATCCTTCTTTGGCCCTCAAGCCTCTTTTGGATAGCCTATCAGCTGTAGAGTTATGCTCCCTGTATAGGTGCTGAAATTTTATGTGCTGAAAGGTATCAATGATCTCAGTTGTCCTGTTAATCCATCCAAGAAGTTTGTTGACTCGAATGGGATGTTCCTTTCTGGCCCAGCCAATAATTGCCTTCGAATCACCCAAAATGCTTATGTTATCAATTTTCTGTTCTCTAGCCAATCTGAGTAATGCCCAAAGTGCCACCAGTTCAGCCTTAGTATTTGTTCCAATTCCCAAACCCAACCAAAAATGGAAGAAATGATTGTATGCCACTGTCAAAGTCCCCCCACCTCCACAAATACCTCCCTGCTCAGCCCCATCAAAAGTACCAATGATTCCATTCGGTAGTAATGGAGGGTGATGTATGTCTACATTCCTCCTACTACTCGGACTAATAGGATAATGGCTGTATAATCTAATGATCCAGCTCATGATGGCATCCATAGGCATTTTACAGTTCTCAAAGATAAGTATGTTCCTGTACCTCCACAAAACCCAAATATAGAAAATGGGTAAAGTTTTGTGTAAATTATGAGACTTATGCCACTCATGTAGTCTGTGACCCAGTGATCCACCTCCCCAGTCATCAGGAAAATCAAAATGTGACTTCAGCAAACGCCATACCTGCAATGAGAAAGTGCAATGACAAAAAAGATGATCAATTGTTTCAGCAGCTTCCATACACAAATGGCACATGTTAGGTCCAGAGTAACCTCTTTTGCAAAGCAAGTCCCATGTGAGAATGCGTTCACTGAGGGCCAGCCAAAGAAAACAGAGAATCTTTAGGGGAACATTCCACGTCCAAATAACCTGATGCCACCATATTCCAGTTGACGGGAATACCTCCTCAATCTCAGAACAGTAAACCTCTTATGCAGTAATCGTTCCAAACTTACTCCCGTCCCACACCAAAGTGTCTTCACTATCCCTTAAACGAATCCCAGCTTTCTCTAACTCAGCCACATAGTTATTCCAAATAGTAGCATCCCTCCCAGTGAAGCCTAAGAGATTACTGTCCAGCCAATACCCTCTGTTGTAGTCCTCCACTCTCCCTGATCGTATTTGAAAGAAATACCAGATATCCTGCGAGTGTAGCCTCCCAATGATGTGCAAAGGCAAAAAATAATCTTTTTTGCAACCTACCACAGGGTCTATACCAATCAATGCTTTGTTTCCATTCCCCAAATTCCAAGCTAACCAGTTTTTGATTCTATAAAACTGCTTATTAAAACTCCTCCAGAACAATGATCCAGTCACCTTTTCCTTTTGTTCATACCTGATCCACCCAACAACCGAGTCTTCTTTCCAGTATTTTTCCTTCAATATGGAATGCCAAAGTCCCGGTTGTGATATGACTCTCCATCCCGTCTTTAGTAGTATAACTACATTAAAAAGTGCGGGGTCCTTAATATTCCATCCCCCAACCTTCCAAGGAGAACATAATCTTTCCCAACTAACCAAATGGATCTTGTACTTCTGTAAATTGCCCGACCACAGAAATTTAGCTATCATGCTATTCATACGAGATATAATGGACATCGGAATTAGCCCCATGCCCAACCAGTACACCGGAATGCTAATGAGTACAGCTTTAATCAGTATTAATCTCCCACCTAAAGACAGCCACCTGTTGTTCCAGTTTCTAATCCTCTTCTCCATTCTAATCAGCAACCAAAGCCAGTCTTTAGATAAATAACCATTAGGCTTCAGTAAACAGCCCAGGTACTTCAAACCATCCCCAATGACCGAAAATTGTACCGGTATGACTTCCTTGATAGTTGCCACCACAGCATCTTTCTGTTTGTGGAAAAAGAGACACAATTTATTCAAGTTTAATTGCATTCCAGATGCACAGCAGAAGAGCTTCAATATTCTTTTTATCTTTCTCCAATCCTCAATATCACCCATCCCAAAAATGATCACATCATCTACAAAAAGTATATGTGTGAGAGCTAGGGTCGAATTAAAATGAACACCTTTAATCCTGCCACAACTCCTAGCCTCAGTCAAAAGTCTACTCAGTCCTTCAATAACTATCAAAAATAATAAAGGGGACAAGGGACATCCCTGCCTGAGTCCCCTCCCACATCCGAAGAAAGAATTAGGGGCTCCATTAACCAACACGGAGAAATTTGCCGAAGTAATACATCCCATTATCCATCTAACCACCTCGAAAGGAAGTCCTATATGTAAAAGTATAAGTCTCAAGAGCCCCCATTCCACCCTGTCATAGGCTTTCTAAAGATCCAATTTCAGTATAACTGCGTCCAAATCCCGTGTCTTGATAGTATGTAATGCCTCCTGTGTGATTCCCACTACCTCCGAAATCTGCCTACCAAGTAAAAAACCAAACTGCTCCTTGGAAATCCGCTTTGATAGAATTGGCTTCATTCTATTAGATAAGATCTTAGTGATGATCTTATATACCAAATTACAAAGGGAAATAGGTCTAAAATCATCAAAGGTAAGTGGCTTATCAGTCTTAGGAATCAATGCTATGAAGGTAGCATTCAGTATGCCAGGTACTTGCCCATTCACCCTAATATCTTCAACCAAGGCCACCAAATCTTTCTCGAAAAGTTCAAAGAAACACAGGATGAATTCTACCGTCCATCCATCTGGTCCTGGGCTTTTATCTTTTTTAAAATGATCAAGTACATCTCTTATCTCTGAAGCAGTAATGGTATTAAAGATTTCTTCTCCTTCTGCCTGCTCAAAAAACCTAGGAAAATGTGTGGTTCTTTTCTCTTGATGTCAAAGAGATGGATTTTATTATTATTATTATTTTTTTAACTTGGGTTTTTGATATAACAATTATGTGTAGGTAGTTGGGGATTCTAAAGTGATAATAGATTGAGTTATTAAAAATTTACAGTTATAGGTGGTAGCTCTAAAATATTGGAAAGTCAAAATTAGAGATCTTTAAGTTGAGTTGGTTGAAATCAACTTTCAATTCATATATAGAGAATTCAAAATTTAACGAGGAAGTTGATGTTCTATCAAAGCAAGCTTTGGATATGTTAAACGACATTTTGCATTATTCTGAGCAAGCTTTGGATATGTTAACCGACCTTTTGCATTATTCTGAATTTGTTTATTCTGAGCAAGCTTTGGATATGTTAAATGACCTTTTGCATTATTCTGAATTTGTTTATTCTGATATTATCTTGAAAGGTGATTTCTCTATCTTTGGAATATGATTTTATGTTCTCAATATAATATGATGATAGTATGTTTTTCAAAGAACATTTTGTAATAGGTTTGATGGATATTTTTTTTTGTCTTGGTGTCTTTTATTTTTTATTTTTTTTATGGTGGACTGTAATTTATAGGACATTTTGATTTGGCTTGGAATGTATCCACTAATAGAGGTTATATTATGGGGATTCTTTTGGTGTTTGTTGTTTTGGAGGTGGAGGAGAATGTCTTTCCTCGAGAGGATAAAGTTTTTGCAAAAGTTTTGTATTGCCTTTTATACCTTTTTAATAAAAAATATAGTTTTTTTCTTTGTATAAGGATAAATATAAGTTTTTATCCCTATCGCAGGTAGGTTATTATGTAATCAGTAAGTCGTTGACTTTATATTAGTTAGCTTTGACTTAAATTATTTTTCACATTTACTAATGTTAAACTTTATAATTTATTTTTTATATTTTCTTAAATTTTTTTATCTAATATATTATTGGTTTAATTCTTATTTTGCAATCATTACAATCCAATTGAAAATGACAATTTAATTAATTACGTATAAGGCATTTTCCCTATGGAGATGTAGTCTCAAAGCTTCCTCGTCTCCTTGCTCATTCACAGTTCGACAGGTGTCGTGTCGGATTAGCCAATTGATCGTGGACAAGTGTTGTGATGATCAATGAGAATTTTTTTTCCTCTCCATTTTAGTCAGGTCCCGATTCTGCAATCTCGATTCGCGAACTTCTGTCCTGTAGACCGCTGGTGTCCTCTGTGTTACGACCGTTCTTGCACGTGAATGGATTGATGGATTGATTGGCAGTTGCAGGTTGTTCTTTGGAGTTGGTGTTTAGCTAATGCATTTTATTTGGGCCCTCAATTCTGCCATCTCGATAGGCGAACTTTTGCCCCATTGACCACTACTGTCTTGTGTGTTACGACCGTTGCTGCAAGTGAATGGATAGATGGATTTCTTGCCACTTGTAGGTTGTTCTTTGCAGTTGTTGTTTACTGTGTTTTCCTGACAGATGGTTTGCGTGTATTTTGTACTCTTCTATCTGTTGTCCTAAACCACCGGTCTAGGAGATTTTTTTTACAGGATTTTACTGTCCTTTCTTATGGTTAATTTATCTCGATTCGGGAAACTCATTCCCGATGATATTGCGGAGTTTCGCTTCACCGGTTTTTTTGGATTTAGCAAACGCTATTCTGAACGAGTTTTCTGTCTTTACGCCCACAATTTGGTCGAGCTTCCGTTTTACTGGTGCTTCATTGAATTCAATACATTTTTCCCATGTCTCTTTATCCACTGGCATTAATGTTTCATCAATGCATTGTTGCTCAATTAATGCAAGAAAGCTTGTCATATGATTCTGACATGGGTCAATATCTTCATCTTTGCTCAGCTTATGGCGATCTTGAAAACCATGTTACAATACTGCATTTATCACGTTTGGTGTTGCACCGCCTTTGCTTTGCGCATATAAACAGACCTTCAGGTAACCACATATTTATTTTGGTGTGCTTCATTTACACTTCACAGTTTGCAGTTTCTTTAAATTTGCAGGTATTCCTTTAGTGTGCCCTCTGCTTTGTTTTCTTGTTATTGTTGCTTTGTCTGATTATTAGTTATTAATGTATTTTCTTTTCTAGTTTGTAGTTTCTTTAAATTTGCAAGTATTCCTTTAGTTTGCTAAAACTTTTTGAATATTCATTTAGTCTAATTACGAGATGTTTCAACACCCTTGCTTTGTTTTGCTATTATTGCTGCTTTGACTGAAAGAGAATGGCATAATCCTTGCTTTGTTTTAGTTCAACCAAATAAGGCAACTCTGAAGCTGCAAATGGAAAACGCCTTTGATTTAGGGATTTTATTTGGTGTTTTTGCAACCCACAACCTGATTTTTGGGGATTGCCCATTGTCACCTGGGAAATTGTGGGATGCGGGATGCGGGTGGTGAATGAAATATTTTTAAGTAGTCTAGTACCCCACAACCCACATTTTGCGGGATTGCGCGTTGCCACCAGGGAAATTGCGGGATGCGGGTGGTGAATGAAATATTTTTAAGTAGTCCAGTACCCCACAACCCACATTTTGCAAGATTGCGCGTTGCCACCAGGGAAATTGCGGGATGAGGGTGGTGAATAAAATATTATTTAGTAATCCCGTACCCTACATTCCGCAGCCGCACTTGTAGGGTGCGGGTTGTGGGATAGTGGATTATATATTAATCTTTATACTGTATTAAGAAGACTAAATGAATACAATTAAGAATTACAATAGTTATAGTGAAAGTACATATTTTCTCAGAAAGTTTGAAAAAAAATTACTGCTGATAGTGATCCTGTTAGTTTCAAAATTATTTAAGAATTAGAATATTTATAGTGAAAATTTGAAATACGACACAAATTAATCTATTAATTTTTATTGCAAATTTTGAACAACTACCATAGAATCAATCTCTAAATTGATTGTCTCATGCTCATAGGTAGAAATAAAATTTGCATATTTTCGTGTAAGTTCAACCAGAATTTTTTTTTTGATATCTGCAAGTATTTGTTGTCATTAGATCACATGAATATGTGACATTGCGATTTTTTTTGTTCTTGCCCTTTTTCATTTCACAGGAAAAAAATTGAGTCACACTATGGAGAGTATGATAACTGAAGATTCTATATCACTCTTGTTGCATGGTGTTGTCAACATTTGCCCGCTGGTACAAGTCTCCTCGTTAAACCAAGTGAACTCACTGAACTCATCATCTATTGGGTTCCAAATTTCTATCTCAGACGGGCTTCACAAGCATGAGATATTACTTCCAACTATATATAGTAGTCTTGTAGAAACTGGACAACTCAAAGAAGGATCTATAATCAAACTTACCAAGTGTACATCGAACATTGTACATAGTGTAACATATGTTTAATTTCCATTTTGTATTTGTCCACTTAATCATTTTCACCATGTTCATGCATCCAGTGTTTTTATATCCTATTCAACTCTAACATACTTCTTCTCACAGGACTATCGCATTGCTTGCACTCGAGGTTGTCACAGTGGATGCAGTAATTATGGAGATCCTATACCTTACCACTTACTTGTACCTTCTCCCTCGTAGAGTTGTTCCTCTGTTCCAGTGAATCCTAGATCAGTAGATGATAACCCTGTGTTGGCTGCATCAACTATTCCATTCACATCACTAACCTGTTCTAGCAAAGTATGGAACATTCAAGGTCGAGTTATTGCCAAGACAAAGCTACATGAATATGGAAACCAACGAGGGTCTGGAAAAATATTTGGATTTGACATTGTTAATGCTTCACACGATGAAATACATATATCTGCATTCAATGAATTAGCACTCTCTTTGTATGAACAAATACATATAGGAATAGTGTACATAGTATCAAATGGCACAGTGAAAGAATCCAATCCAATTTTCAACCATTTGAAATGCCATAATGAGATTTTCCTAGGTTCCTCCTCAACCATCCAACCATGCTTAAATGAATACCCCTTAATACCTTTTTTTTTCTTTAACTTTAAAACTATTCATGAGATACAAACTATACCTGTCAATTCCATGGTGGACCTTGTTGGCCTTGTAATTTCAGTTTCTCCATCATCCACAATACGAAAACGAGATGGCGTTGAGACTGTTAGGTGCACTATTGCACTCCGTGACATGTCACGAAATAGTATTCACATAACACTTTGGGGTGACCATTTCCAAATTGAAGGAGCCGAACTTGCCAGCCTCCGTGGTTTACCTACGCCTCCAGCTGTAGCAATCAAAGGTGGCCACGTTACATAATTTAATGGAAAAACTGTTGGAACTATTTCCAACACTACTGTTTTTATAAACCCATATATTGAACAAACTTCAATTATCCAAAACTGGTTTCATGAAAATAAATTTCATTCAGCATCACCATCGTTGAGCCGAAAGTTCAATGCCTCTCACTCTGGTTCTCATAAAGTCACTACCATCAAGGACCTGCAAACTCTTCAATCATCTGAAAAATCTATTTGGTACTCTCTTGAAGTAACCATCACAAATGTTAACATGGATGCCTTTTATTTCCTTGCATGCCCTCGTTTTGTTGACGGAATACAATGCATGAAAAAGATTGCTCAAAAAGTTGGAGACATCTGGCATTGTGCTAAATGTGATGGAGAGTTTCTTGAATGTGACTACCGATATATACTAAAGGTTGACTTGGAAGATGTTACCGGAACCATTCATGGTGTGATAGCATTTGATGATGCTGAAAACCAACTCATGGGAATTTCTACAAAAGATCTGTGTCTTCTCTCAACTGAAACAACATCACTTGATGAAATAGTGTAGAGCATCTGCAACAAAAAATTACTTCTTACTCTGTCAGTTAAAACAAAGACCTTCTGCAGAGTTGCACGCCTAAAAGTTGTAATTGTCATGGTTGAAAACACATAAACGACAATTTGAGATGGACACATAAATATATACGTTTTTTCAAGTTGGTACTTAACCATTCTTCATTGTTTATAATGAATGCTTTCAATTCTCAATTTTAACTCGTTGTTTCATTGTTCAACATAGCAGGGTATTTTTTTTACTCTATTGTAGTACCACTTTCTTGCAGTTTCATACTTCCAATGTACAAGCTATCACCCACCATTTCTTATGCAAATTGGTGAAAAAACCTATATGGTAGTTTTGAAATACAATACTATTTTGCTATCATGTTTTTTATAAAATGCACAACTTTGTTATCTTGTTTATGGGCACAAATTTTGATTACCCTATACATGACAATAATTACAGTAACTTCTTTTTTCATATATACTTTCTCACACTACACTTTGTTCTTCTAAAATTCCGTTTTCTTACAATTATCAAATTACAACTTGAAAAACAACATTTACTCTAGTTATATTATTTTAAGCTACATTCTTACTTCCCCCTATGCAATGAATTAACGTTTTTTTTTTTTTTTTTTTTTTTTTTTTTAGCCGGTTTATATCCACATAGTTTCCAATTAATACATGTACAAAATGTGTTTCTGCCAACAATCAAAGCTTCTAGGTGTTTAACAAGGTTACAATTATCTTGGAAATAATTGTAACCTTGTTAAATAGCTACGTGTAGACAACTACGTGTCAAGGCACATAGTAAAAATAAGTAGACTAAAGGTCTGTGAACAAAACAAAGGATCCATATATTACTGTGGAAATTGAACCCAAGAGATAGAACAATTACACTCACAAAATTGCTAATCAAACATGCAAAATTAACATCCAAGGAGACTGAAATTGGAGCATAACACTAATCTATATTGAATAAGTGTACAATAGCCAACCTTGTGAAGTAATAGGCTACTGCAATATATAATTACATGAGAGATTCAAATGCATAAGGATGCCATTCGAAAAGGTAAAATAGTAGGCTTACTAAATCTAGTCAAATCCCCCATAGGTGCATAAAGCAGTTTCCAAATCGACCAAGATGCTCACGAATTGGATAAGTCAAGTAGGCATGCTAATGAGGGATGGAAAGACAACTCATACATGCCTTTATTAGGATAAATGGAGGGAGGATAATATGGGAAAAAAACAAGTCAACTACACCTAGTCTAGCTTTTCCTTTTGCTTTAATTCTCAATAAAACAAGCAGCTTTTCAAAAAAAGCAGATATGTGCTTTGGAGGATATGGAATAAAGCAGACATGCTAAAATGGGTTTCCAAGAAGTTTCCCAAGCGCTCCATGACTCAGTTTTGGCATGTGTTGAATTCTAGGACATGTAGAAGGCAACTAGCATAGAGTGGAATCTAGGAGACTAGGTAATAAGACAAAATTGATTTAATTAATGTCTAAGGTAGGTAACTATGGGTTGATTATTCTAACACCCCCTTTTAAGCTTGACTTTATGAGTAAATATTAGAAAACTATAAGGCCTAGCAACAAGGATTAGTCACCCTTTACATACTGCTTGTCCATATAACAAAGGAAAGAGGCATACCAAGCCATACAAGGGGGTATAACAAAGGAAATGCTAGGGCCCTGGCAACTAAGGCCATAGGTCACCTTGTCCAATGTTGAAACTGAAACAAAGCTCAAAACAAACTAAGTGAGGAAAAGAGGGAAAACCCAGTGGGAAAAAGCCCCCCTCAAGCTTTTCATTGAAAGTAGTCTAAATCACCCTGTTGAACTCACCCCCAACAGTGAACGGAGGTAAGTGAACTTCTTTTCTGAAAATCTCTTGGTGAAGATGTATGCAATCTGCTCATCGGTCAGGCAGTATTGCAGAATGATGGTCCTGTCATGCACTAGCTCCCTAATGTAGTGCATGTGAATCTCTACATGCTTGGTCCTATGCCTGGTAACTGGATCCGTGGATATCTTAATAGCGGTCTGGTTGTCACAAAAGAGGACAGTGGACAAAGTACTACCAAGATAAAACTCTAAAATAATGTCTTGCAACCAAACTGCTTGGATGCAAGCATTCACTACTCCTCGATACTCGGCCTCTACTGAAGATAGTGCTATGGAAACCTGCTTTTTGCTTGACCAGCAAATGGGGCCACCACCAAACATGAATACATATCCAGAAGTTGACTTCTGATCAATAGAATCACCCGCCCAATCGGAATCTGTGTATCCAACAAGCTCTAGCTCGGAGTCTGCAGCATAGTGAATGTCGTAGGTCCTTTTTCCCTGAATATACTGGAGGATCCTCTTGGCTTCCTTCCAATGAAGATCATGAGGCTGTTGCATGTATCTTGATACAACATTCATGGCATAACAAATATCAGGCCTAGAATGTGTCAAGTACAACAAGCTACCAATCAGCTGTCGATAGATAGTGCAGTCCATGGGAGGTGTGTGTTTTCCTTCTTCAAGGCTGATCCCTAAAAGGAAAGGGAATGGTGCAGGCCTACATTCAACCATGTTAAACTTGACTAATAGGTCTGAAGTGTATTTGGACTGATTTACCATAATTCCATCAAAATTTTGCTCGATTTTGAGCCCCAAAAATTGTTTTAGAAGCCCCAAATCACTCATTTCAAAGGCATTGTGGAGAGCAGTTTTGATGGCTTAAATGGAGGCAACTGTGCTACCTGTGATCAGTAAGTCATCAACATATAAAACAATGATAATTAGATGACCATCATGCTGCTGTAAATACACATTTGGATCCGATCTACATCTCTGAAAGTTTTGTGAGAGAAGAAAGGCATCCATCTTGGAATACCACTCTCTTGGGGCTTGTTTTAACCTATATAGTGACATCTTTAGCTTGGAAACCAAAGATGGATCAGTGATGTAGCCCTTAGGTTGATTCATGTATATC
This sequence comes from Pseudotsuga menziesii, assembly GCA_001517045.1. NCBI lineage: Eukaryota > Viridiplantae > Streptophyta > Pinopsida > Pinales > Pinaceae > Pseudotsuga > Pseudotsuga menziesii. The sequence goes on along the minus strand of LPNX010161125.1, from coordinate 39,043 downwards.
TCCTCATGAAGATCTCCATGCATAAAGGCTGACTTAACATCCATGTGATGCACCTCCCAGTGCTTGGATGTTGAAATTGCCAAAACAAGGCGAATGGAGTCCATTTTTGCAACCGATGCAAAGGTCTCATGGTAGTCCACTCCTTGGAACTGAGAGAAACCTTTTGCTACCAGCCTTGCCTTATATTTTGCAGGTGCTTCCATCAGTAGCAACCTTTGTCCGAAACACCCACTTGCATTGAACCAGTTTCCTTCCCGGAGGAAGAGAAACTAACTCCCAAGTAGTGTTTTTCTAAAGAGAATTGATCTCTTCATCCATGGAAACTTGCCATATCGGATCATTCCAAGCATGGTAGTAGGATTTTGGATATGAACTAATAATCAAATAGCAAGTTTCGGACAACAAATTATCAGAACAAGAGAGTGCAATACCTGCTCTTTGGAAATCAGACCAGGTTCTCCTTGGATCATCCGGGTTTCCAATGTTGTCTCCTACGGAGGAGAGTGTCTGTTGGGCCCATGTAGGAAGATGATTTTGCACTTCAGGTTTTGATTCAACATATGATGATTGCTGCACATTGATATCAGAAATCAGAGGATCCAAATCAGGGTCATCACCCCCAATTTCATCATCCAAATATTCAATAGAATAGGAAGAAAATTCAACAGTTTTCTCCTTCACTAGTTCCATCTCCTGAAGAGGCTCATCGAACTTGACACTTCTATCGATGAGGATCTGTTTGGTCTTGATATACAGCAGCTTGATTCCTTTAGATTCATTAGGATACCCAATAAACAAATATTCTATGCTTTGCGGTTGCAAAGCCCTTCTTTTATCAAGCGGAATTCGAGCCCATGCAGTGAACCCAAACACCCGTAGGTTCGACACATCCGGCTTGTGTCCGAAGTATGCTTCGAAAGGAGTCTTTCCTTTCACAGATGAGTGTGGCACCCTGTTCTAAATGTATGCTGTAGCATGCATGGCTTCAGCCCACAAATTTGCAGCAAGCTTCTTTGACTCCAACATACAGGTGGTCATCTCCTTGAGAGACCGGTTCTTCCTTTCCGCTACTTCGTTCTGCTGGGGAGTGTAGGGAATTGAATTCTGGACCTGAATACCACTTTGGGAGCATATGTACAGCAACTCATTACTGACATACTCCCCTCCATTATCATATATCAAGATCTTGATCTTAAGCCTAGAGGCATTTTCGATCAAGGACTTCAATTCATAAAAAAATTCACATACTTTTGATTCCTTTTTGGGAAAGAAAACCCATGTATACCTTGAAAAATCATCAATAAAAGTAAGGAGGTACCTTGATCCATTCATGGATGTGACAGGCATCGAACCACTGATATCAGAATGTATCAGCCCCAATATGGTTGTAGCTCGGTTTGCCTTCCCCTGATTGAACTTGTGCTCAGGGTGTTTTCCAATCACACAGCCCTTGCAAATTCCTGTGGTTGCCTTGATGACCAGGAGGCCTTCAACCATGGAGTTTTTCTGTAATTGCTATGAATATTTGAAATTAAGATGGCCAAACCTCTCATGCCACAGCCTACTAACCTCATTTCCATGAGTTAGAAGAGTAGTGGGCTTTGCATCCACAACAAAATGAGAGAACTCATAGGATTTTGCATGATGATTTGCAAGGCCTTTTGCAATGAGTTTCCTGGATGCAATTTCTGTTATCTCAACATCATTTGGGCTGAAAGAGACTCTCTTAGGAATTTCTATATGTGTCATCTGATAGACACTAAGGTGATTTGCTGCTAGAGACGGTAAATACAAAACATTAGAGAAAAAACCATTTTCAAGATCTACAATACCTTGTGCTTTGGAAATGATGGTGGAGTCATCTCCCATGTGGATGGGGATGGATTTGCCAGTCTCCAAGGATGAAAAGGAGTCTTTTTCAGCCTACGTGTGATTCAAAGCTCTAGATTCAATCATCAGTGCTTTGGACTTCGAAATGCTTGCCATGAGGGCATGACCTTTCTCATGCTGTGGTTCCCAATCTTGGTGATCTCTCCTCCGAAAGCTCTCCAGAAGATTGATGTGATTCCTCTCAAGGAGAGAGGTTGCTTCATCAAGCTTTTTCTTCATGCAGGCATGTTCAAGGTGAAAACCCTTCCCGCAGTAAGAACACTTGACTTTTTCTTTCCCATTGTGCCCTTTTCCTTTGTTCTTCCTTGGGCCGGAAGATTCATCATGCTCCTCGTTTTCAACTCTAGGCTTGGGAGCATCAAATTTAGGTTTCTGATTTTTCTGCTACTTTCCTTTACCCTTCAGATCTTTGGGCCCCGAGACATGGAGGGCTTGATCACGGGAAGATCGGGTGATCCCCATTTGGACAAGCTTGTCATGTTCATTTGTTAGGAACTCAATGAAGGCATTGAGTGTAAGCATCTTCCATCCAGGTGTTGTGAGATTCCCCGCATGGCATGTAGAAACAAAAACTAAATAATTAGCCCTGAGTTTGGAGAGTATTGCAAGGATGAGCTGATCATCCTCCTTCTCCACGTTGCATTGCTTCAAGAGTAAAATAATATGCTTGAACTTTGTAAAGAAATCATTCAGAGTCTCAAAATTGGAAGGTTGGACAGGCATGAGTTCATTTTCGAGCTGGTAAACCCTCAAGTCATCATGCTTTCCGTATATAGATTCCAATTTGTCCCATATTTCTTTCGATGTCTTCAAATCCATAAGATGGAAGAGAAGGTCTCGAGAAATAGAGAGGCACAAGAAACCGAAGGCTTCATCCTTCTTGTTCAAGAATCTTGATTTTTCTATGGCGGATTTAGGTTCAACTTTAGTGTCCATGGTGACTCTAAAAAGTCCTTTGGAGTGCAGCTGAATCTCCATATCACTTTTCCATGAGTGGAAATTGTATGGAGTCAAGAGATCTACTGAGGAGGCCATCTGGATGTGCTGGAGCGAATGCTTCACCTGTAGAAACCTGAAAATCAAAACAAAAAGGGAAAAATAAGGTCGGACAGCCTGCACATTCTAGGCTTTCATCACACCCAGCATAGTCAATCAAGCAAGCTTGATCAACAAGTTCTTTACTGGGGGTATTGAGTGGTAAGCCTTGGCTTCTGGTGCAGTGCTGGATTTTTGAGCTATTGCTCACTTTTCATGGAGAAATCTGTCAAAAAGCTTGTTTTTGAGAGATAGATCTTCGTCTCGTCGTAAGCTCTGATACCATATTAATCTTGCACATTGATCTAGGAACAAATAATCAATCTCATCAAAAAATAATCAACAAATAACTCAGAAATGGTGTTAATCAAAACTAGAATGGTTTCCTCTCTGTATATTCAATAAACAATGAATAGTTACAATAACAATGTCAAGCAAATAGCTTGAATCAATGAGGAATTCAAATACCTAAGGAGGTCATTCGAATTCAATGAGTGAGTCTAGCTCAACTGACCATAAGCCATTGGTTCACACTCAGTTAACCACTTGACCAAAACCCTAATTGACTCACCAAACCCTAACTAAAGTTGGAGTGCAATAAATGACTGAATCTCAACTGAAATAGATCAAACACATGTCATAGCAAGCCAACCATCAAGTACTAGTGCTTCAATGACTTCAATGAACCCCGATGAGGTTAACTGAAGCTGAACTGATCATCAAAAGTTGGTGGAGGCGCCCTTGTTGACTTCAAATCATTAAATAATAATAAATAAACATTAAATAATATATTTAATCAGAGGAGGCACCTTAACTGACTGGTTGAATTGATTGTAACCACCAATTATCAATTAGGTGCATTAATATCACTCAGATCACACTCGGAGTGCTCCAGTTAGCCTCCTTGACCATAGGAGAAGGCTAAGTTAGCCTCCTTGACTGTAGGTAGGTGTGGGTGTGACTGGATGATGTCAATTAATGCTCCACTGATGTCAATTAATGTCAATTATACTTAGGATAGTGGTTTAACTAGGCCAATTTGACCAAAAAGAGTGTGTATGGTGGTAAATGTCTCCAACATGATGTGCCAGCAACCAAGGCATGTACTCTCTCTCTGTCCCCTGAATTTGATCCTCCTTCCCTCTTCTTTGAGAAATCAGGAAGGAAGATGTTGTTCTTCTCTACGAGTTGGGTCAACATGTCAATTTGCTTCTTCATACAAGAGCTCTCAGGATGATAGCCCTTACTGCAGTATGCACACTTGCTCATTTCTCCTTTGTTCTTCTTCTTCTGGAAGTTCTTCTTGGAACCTTGGGGCTCCTATCGAGACTTGTTCTTGTCTCTCTTTTGCTCATGTGACTTTTTAGCTTTTTTCTTATTTTTTGAATCCACCCTTTAATCTCCAACAACCAAAGCTTGTTCTTTGGAAGGTTTGATGGTGCCCATCATCACCAACTTATCTTGTTCCTGTGTGAGGGATTCCATGAACTCTGCAAGCTTAGGCATCTTCCAGGATCGAGCTGTCAACTTGGTGGCATAGAAGGTCGAAACAAACACTGAATATTCAGGGCCAAGTTTCTAGAGTATGGCCAAAATTAGTTGCTCTTCCTTCTTTTCGATCCCACACTGTTTTAGCTACAAAACAAGGGCTTTAAACTTGGAAAAATAAAGTTGCAAGGATTCGAAGCTACTGGGTCTCAAGGAGATCAACTCATTCTCGATTTGATTTCCTCTCATCTCATTTGTCTTACAAAAAATCTCTACAAGCTTCTCCCACACTTCATTAGGTGATTTCAATCCATTAAGATGGAAGAGGAGGTCTCTTGAAATGCTTAGACACAAAAGACCATATGCCTCATCCCTCCTGTTATGCCATTTGATTTTCTCTGCAGCTGCATTGGGCTCTGCCTCAGTTTCCATAGTAACCCTGTAGAGACCTTTCACTCTCAACAATATCTCCATCTCAGCTTTCCACTCAAAGAAATTGAATGGAGTCAAGATGATATTTTGAGATTGGTCCGTAGCTCAGAAACTGGGCCTTCAGTCAGCAAAATATGCTCCCAGTCAAGATGTCGAACCTGCAATAGCAATATGGAAGGAGATAAATCGATCTACAAAGGCTATGATACCATGTGGAAATTGAACCCAAGAGATAGAACAACTACACTCACAAAATTGCTAATCAAACATGCAAAATTAACATCTAAGGAGACTAAAATTGGAGCATAACACTAATCTGTATTAAATAAGTGTACAATAGCCAACCTTGTGAAGTAATAGGCTGTTGGAATATATAATTACATGAGATATTTGAATGCATAAGGATGCCATTCGAAAAGGTCAAAAAGTAGGCTTACTAAATCTAGTCAAATCCCCCATAGGTGCATAAAGCAGTTTCCAAATCCACCAAGATGCTCACGAATTGGCTAAGTCAAGTAGGCAAGATGATGAGGGATGGAAATACAATTCATACATGCTTTTATTAGGAGAAAAGGAGGGAGGATGATGTCGGCCAAAAACAAGTCAACTACACCTAGTCTAGCTTTTCCTTTTGCCTTAATTCTCAATAAAACAGGCAGCTTTTCAGAAAGCAGATATGCGCTTTGGAGGGTCTGGAATAAAGCAGACATGCTAAAATGGGTTTCCAGGAAGTTTCCCAAGCGCTCCATGACTCATTTTTGGCATGTGTTGACTTCTAGGACATGTAGAAAGCAACTAGCATAAAGTGGAAACTATGAGACTAGGTAATAAGATAAAAATGATTTAATTAATGTCTAAGGTAGGTAACTATGGATTGATTATTCGAACAATTACATCACTGTACAGAGAAATCAAGGATTAAAAAGATCCTATAATTTCCCTTTTTTCCCCTTCTTCTATGTTTTCACTTCTGTCCATCCTCCCTGTAGTGGCGCAACTACAATCAATTGTTTGCTAGCCACCTCCTCAGATTGTTGAATAGTCACTTGTTCCTTATCAGAATCTGAACTTCTTGAATCATGTGCACACTTTAATCTACTTAAAGAAGCATCTATATGAATCACAACATTTGTTTGAGTTTCCTCACCAGAGTTCTTTTGTCCTAATGTCTCTGCATCCACTGACTTAGATTTCATCAAATTTTCCTCATTTTTCTGTAAATCCTGTTACTCTTGGTCATCACTCTCCTCAACCTCGTCCAGAGGTGGAACATATTCTGCCTGCCAATTTTTATGATTTGTAGTCAACCCCTTTTTCTTATTTGGAAACTTTTTAGGACAAGGGCATGAGTCTTGAAGATGACCTGTCAAATGGAAAAATCTACACCTAAAAGCAGTATTTTCATAGTCCAAACTCTGAATCCAATTGAAAGATTCATGTTTCAGTTGTAATCTATTAGGGAGACCTTTGCTGAGGTCTATTTCCACACAAAATTCTCGCATAAGTAAATAAACCCCGTTCATTCCTTTCGCTATCACTTTTGATAAAACTCCCAAGAAGATTGCCAATGTCTTCCAGTACTAAATGATGCCAAAATGGTAGGGCCGGATTCGAAAACCTCACCCATACCGACATCTTGGTTACAACCATGGAATTTGCATCAAACTCAAGAAACCAAGGGCTTATGAAGAGCCCAACTCTCCCCCAAAGCCAGGGACCCTGCATAAAAATCTTCTGATAATCTTCCCGGGATTCAAACTGAACAACAAAGAAACCCTTGGAACATAAGCGTATTTGGCACTTGTTTGTCCAGTTTGTGTGAATCCATTGATGGAGTTCAAAGGATCTAGGACAAAACCCATTAAAGCGACAGATGATAGCTACATATTGTAGCGTACTAAAAAGTTTTTTTACTTGTGAGTTCTTGATCTCCAGGGTTGGTGTAGATTCCAGCTTTTCCACTATATACGGACTGGGCTGGGAAGAAGATGAGGCCGATGTTTGTGGCCCCTTTGGACGAGCTGCTTCCTTATAAAATGAAGGACATGAGGGTCCTCTTTTTTCCTTTTGCCCCCCGCAAACAATGCATCAAAGAAATAGATGAATTCTGGGAGATCTAACAATCTATCAACCTAGTATCTTCCTACAACACTTTGAATTCACGTAGACAATAAAAAGAGGTTCGAGGAAAACCCTCTCTTCGCTCTAGTACGATTTTTAGAGTCTCCATTGAATCTGAAGCCTGAACCACATCAAAATCGACTTCCCAGATGGCAATTTTATAAAGATCTGATAACTGTCTGCATCTTCCCTAACTTCAGATTCAGAGGAAGTAAAAGAAAAATAATAGGGCACCACCACCCATGAGGAAGATGAAAGGGCAAAAAACAAGCCTTTCGGATTTAGTACCTCAAGATAGCGATTCTAGAGCAGCGGTTGAGAATGATATTTGGGGATACCAGTCCTCCTTTGTTTCCAAAAATTCGGGGTTCCAGCACCTGCTCAATCTGAGGACCCAATAGTTTGCACGAAGGGAACACTCGGTCTCATAGCCCAGTGAGTGCAGGAGGTTTTCCTTTTGTGTTTTCGATGTCTTCGAGTGTCTAAGATCATCCTAGCTTGAATCACCAGGGCCCTGAATCGGGTTGATATCCTTCCATGCGCCTATGTAACTCCACTACATCCTTGCTGCGAGAGCATAGAAGGATGAGCTGCGATCATTATTAAGGTTTTTGCAACGTATTAAAAAAAATATGTGCCTCGAACCCTCCTATTTTTCGTTGTCAATAGTAAAGTCTTAATTATTAGTAACTATGAAAATATTAAAGATAAAATCAAATAACTTTAATATCAAATTTGATATTTTTTTACATAAAATTATAAATATTAAAATATAATAATAATTGAACTAATAATAATAAGTTATGTAATATATTTCATAAATAGTTTTTTTTTAATTATGTGAGAATAAAGAATCTATGATCCATTTAACTTGGAAAAATTGAAACAACAAACTCATATTTTTGGGTTTTTTTTTAAACAAGTTTTTTTATGATATGTGTAATTACAATTTTGTTTATAAAAAGGATTAAAATAGTTTTCCTTGTTTTTTTTTTCTAAATCTTAAGTTAATACAAAAGTATGTGTATCATTATAACTTTTTTCTAAATCTTAAGTTAATCTAAAAGTATGTGTATCATTATAATTTATGAAATATAATTTTATTACTATATTATTATTATATTTTCTTTCTTTTATTTATTTATTAAAACATAATTAATATATTTCCTTACATTTAAGTAAGATTTGTAATATCAAATATTCACCAAAATTTAATTACAAATATAAAATTAAAAAAATATAATTAATTACAATTTTAGTGTGCATTGTTAACTTTTTAATAAGTGTTATTAATAGTTGCTTGTATTTTGATATTGCAGATTGGTGGATCTGTGGTGATCCATATATTATTCATCTGTACTAATTGTACTGGATGTGTTTACTGGTGATATTTGTTTTCCTTTCCTAAAAAAAAATCATAACTTTATTTTTATATATAAAAATAAGTTACATTCTTCGAAATTAAAAAAAAAAGGACCTGATCTCAAATCTTGTCAGGAGAAGAGTATCCTGGCTAGGTTTTCAATCTTTATAAAAAATATTACAATTATGAAAAGTATATAATCTTGACTAGAACCTCCTTTAAAACTTTTTCAAAAATACTATATAAAGTATGATATATTCTGGAAGTCAAGTTTATGCTTGTTACAATCCTCCATCATGTAAAATCATAAACATGAAGTTTCAAATTCAATATCTATATCAACCATATAGCATCTTTAGTTTGTTCCCAAACAAATTTACCATTTATACTCTAGTAGTCCTGGTAATTTCAGCTCCTGTCATGCCTATAAAAAGGAGATAGTTCAAGGAGGGTCCCATAAATATGATTGACCATCTATACTATCTTACTTCATTATTCATGTACAATTATTCTTTCACCACTTTTCAACTTTAGTCCGCGTTTTAATAATAAATTAGCTTCCATATTTCTTTCCCTGAAAACGTGAGCAAAAGAAATATCTTCCTTGCTTGATTTTAAAAACTTTGCTTCAACCAGGATTGGTTGTAAAAAGAGGTTATGGCATTGATTGTGATCATTTGACCAATCAATAACAACTTTTGCATCTCAAAAAACTTGAAGCTTCTTTATGTCTATCTTTTTTGCTAGAAGAAGAAGTAGTCGCAAAGCACATACTTCTGCAAAATTATTTGATCCATTTCCCATACCTACCTTGAAAGAGTATTTTATACTCTTTGAGAGATATAAAACCCCTCCTGGGGCCTGCTACATTTTTCTCTCTTTCAGCAGCACCATCAAAGAAAGACCAAGGGATTTCCTCATTTATATGCTCTTCTTTTACAATTCTAACTTTTACATCCATTTCAGATTAAAGAAAACAATTGAGAATTGCAATGGCCATGCTAGCACATCAAAGTGGAGATAAAAACTCGTCCTGAAAAATCTAGAGATTCCTAGCATTCCAAATTTGACATACCACAATAATGGGAAGATTCAAATATTCACTGAATTTTAGCTTTAAGACCCAAGATTTCAAGCAATCTTGAATAAAAGTACCAGCCCATTTAGGTTTAAACTTTTACTATTGTGTCTATTGGCTGTATTTTCTTTGCCTACAAGTTAGTGTTTACCAATAGGTCTACTAGATGTATTGGATGTTGTGGGCTTACTGGATCTATTGGTTATTATGGGTCTACTTGATCTAATGGTTATTGTGGGTCGATTTGTGATTGTTACTATCATGTATTTGGTTTGTTTTTTTGTGTTGGCTATCATCGTTGGTTTAACTATCCATTGGCTCTCTTTTTTTAACCTTGGGAAAAAGATCACAACCTGAATTATATTCACTGGAGGCCATAATGTTCATTGGCTATGGAAACCTTACATGGATTTACGTCAGTCATTAGCTTATAACAATTGTATATTGTTATGAATGCATTCAAAATACAATCATATACATATGCCAAAATAATACATGCAAAAGTCATCAGTAAAAAAAAACTTCCAGAAACATCCTATATGATGATCCATCCCAAAGAGCCCATATGAAATGAGCAGCGTCTTAAAATAGTGGAGGTCCCGGATCAAGCTCTTTGACTGTGTCTTTGTTAATTTCCCAAGCAGAATATGTACCTTCATGGAGCAGTAATCCCTGCTTAGAAAGATGGTCCACTTTATGGTTCCTTTCTCAATATATATACTTAAATGTCACCACCTGGAATAGATTGAAAAACTTGCAGGTCTCTTCGTAAATGGGCAAGAGAAATATAATCTTCAAAAGATTTTGGTGAACCAACCAATCTATCACAAGAAGCGAATCTCCAAAGCCTTGAAATTTTGAACAGTCGATATGAGATGCAAGTTTTAAAACCATCAATGCAACAATAACTTCAACCTTATTATTTTAATCAATTCCTAGGCCAACTAAAAATTTATAGTGATGACTATTAAAAACAAATAATAAGTCACCGATGGCCCAATACATAGCTTGCCTTGTACAAACCCATAAAAAAAACACCATGATATCAATGGATCAATCTGTAATTCCTACTGAATATGAATATGCACTAAGTAATGACCAGCTTGGGGGCATCTTAAAGTCTTTGGGACGCTTATGCCTATAGTTTCTTCCTTTGTTGTTGTATTCGTGTTGTTTTTAGATTATACATAATTATAGAAAGTTATTTTTTATGATGAACTATAGCCTTACAGACAGATTAGTTATCAAACCATTATTGTAAGATGTATAAACATACTACTTATAAACCATATGATTTTATCAATAAAACCATTACTCTTAAAAATAAACAAAATGGACCAACCTCTCTATTCGCTCTTGCGAGCCTGTACTAAGTACCAACTTCCCACATATATTTAATATACTAAATAACCTTTTTTAATAAAAGAACTCTTTAATAACACAACCATATATATATATAAATATTAAAACTAGAACTTTTAACCCTAACGTTATCCACCCTTTGGTAAACGTGTTTATGGTTTAAAATAATTAATCGAAACTTGTGCTACTCTGTGACACGGCGAATTATGCAGGATTATTCCCACTTTAATTAGACTTGATTTGGAGACTTGATATAAAATTAAAACATTTTGTTTACGGAGTAGACACTTTGAATAAAAAATTGTTCCACTTGAATGGATTTACCTAAAAGGTATTTCCACTTAGGATTTCCAAGTAAAGCTGACATCTAGTACATAGGACAATTATGAAATCTTTGGGCTTTATTATTCATATTATTAGCTCAAAATAAAATGTGAAAAAATAAAAGCTAGCATTATCTTTTGGCTATTTTTCTAGTTAAATGTAGACTTTCAAAACTTCACACTTAAGAGGGCAGATTTTAACTTGTTTGTGCTTTTCTCTTCCTGTCAAAGAGATGAAAAAGCGACGAACTTTCCTATTAAAAACTTTTTTCATATTATTGACGACAAAGATATAGGGTTATAAATTGATAAATAAAAATACATAGTTATTGATGACACGTAACTATATTCCCTTTAAATGTTCTAGAATCTAGAGTGAATTGTTACTTTGATAGGATATTTGTTTCTCCCTCATATTCTCCTTCATCTCGACTAGGTTTTTTCCCCTTAGCGAGAGGAGGGGGGATATGGTGCTTTTCATAGTTTTGGTAATGAAAATAGATTTAGATGGCTTATGTTTATGAGAATGTGGTACATTAATTATGAGAAGGTTTACACCTAGTCTTTTTCTACAACTTTTTTCTTTTTCATTTCTAATTCTTCTACTTTATCTTTTTCTCCTCGAATTCCTTCCTTCATTTTTATCCTCCTCTCCCTTCTCGATTTGCTTGTCTTTTGTTTGTAATGGGGCATTGAACTTTGGGTCCACTTCATTGTTAAGATGAATTGTTCCAATTTTGGGGTTTTTCAATGATTCTCTTTCCCTTATTTTTTCTTTCTAGATTTCCAAGAACTTTGAATTGGTTGTTGATTAATTTAGAAGGACCCTCTTGAAATGACTTTGATTGTTGAGATCCCTTGTGTTGAGAATTTACATGTTGACTATGTGCCATCCTGAACTCTTCATCTTTATTTCATGGTTGCTTTTAGGGAGGTTGCTTCTATTGAATTTTTGGATAGTTTGTGGGAAAATACCCATAACCATTACATGCATTGCCTTTGAAAGGAAGCTACTTGTAATCTAGGGCTTGATAATGACTCCATCCATCCATATTGATTTGTGATGCATTTGGAAGACCCTTCTTCAAGTTCACCTCCACACATATTCGTGTAGAAGAGTACATGTGTACTTTTGGATTTGCTCGATCAATAAATTGATCCAACATGTTACCAATATTTATAAGAGAGCTATCTTCCAAAAATTCAAAGACAATCTAACCCACATCAAGGTTTAGGAAATCTCTTCTTCTAGATTGAAGTTGAGAGAAAAGGAAAATAAGAGTATTCTCCTAGACCCCGCGAAATAAGGTCTAAAAGAGAAGATCATGTTGCAATCCTCCCTAAACTCAAAAAACATAGATTAAAGCAAAAGAAAGAACCTATCTATGAATCTTCGTTGACCAATGCTTTATTACCCAAGATTCTACAATTCTTGGGCTAGGCTAAATGCCCATAAATTTTCAAATCAAAGCATGCTCAACAAGAATGAAACTTTATCTTATTGGTTCCATGGACAAAATATTTAATAAGGAATAACTTATACTTGTTTAACAAATCTTCGATTCACATATTGATTTCCTTTGTTGGAATTTAGAGATCTAACCAAAGCTTTGAATGCATCTACCTCTGGTTCAATCTCATCTCCTATTTATGCAAGATCCCTCATATACTTGAAATATGAGTTAGGTCTTGCATCAACTTTCCAATCATTGTGTAATACCCCTGGTTAAAAGTTGAAATATTGAGACGGATATGTAAATGATGGAAATTATATTTCATAATTAAATTTAAATTGTAATGAATTGACAAAATTTATATTTAAATTTATTGTTGACCTTTTACTCATCCTTACGGGGAAAAGTGGCTAAATGTGGGGGAAGCAGCTACTAGCGAAAAAAGTCTTAGGCAAATAAAAGGCATGCCTAGGGAGGAGAAAACCCTCGATTTGGAAAAAGAGCTTTGAAGCTCTGTAATAATTGAGCTACTAGTCTCAGAGAAAAATAAAACAAGAGAGTTTCCAGGATCTCTAATATTTGAGCTACCGGAATATGTAAAGTTAGAGCTTCCATGCTTTGAGAGCTTCTAGGCTCTTTGCAGTAACTCAAGCTACACACTTTGGTGGCACTTGAAGAGGAAAGATCAACATAATAAATATGAGTTCTAGGAAAGGGAGTGGATCATACTTGCATGCCTTTTGGCTTTGATATCCTAAGGCCAGGTGGAGCTGGGCTGCTTAGCACTCAATACCATTATTTATCTACATGTAAGTTTTTTTCTTTATCTCATTATTAGAGTTTGTTAACATGTTCTCTTTAATTATTTGAAATGTCTTTTACAATTGCTATGACATTATTTGTTACAAAAGGAAAGATATTTAATATATATACACTGTGAATTATACTTGTAATTACTTTGTTGGAACGAAAGTTATCAATCATAGAATCTGTGGATAGACGGTTTACTAAGAGTTGTTTAAGTTTATTGCACAGGTAATATTACAATATAGTTATACCCTAATATGAATTCGAGTAAAAGACAAACAATGTAAACTATTTTTATTAGTTCCTAAAGGGTGGAGCCTCCTTTTGCTCACCTGAAAATAATAGATCAAGTTAGGGTATGTGCCTTGAACCAAAATAAATAAGGAAAATTAGATAGTCAAGAAAATAAACTCACCATCATTATCGATTGATTTAGTATTAATGGATCGAAATTTTCAAGAAATTAAGAAAATAAACTCACCATCATTATCGATTGATTCAATATTTTGAATGGATCAAATCTCTTGAAAAGCATACTCTTGCTTTGACGTTAACATGTGAAAGCAAAATAGAGAGCATGTTACCTCTCGAGCTAAGTAAACAATATTCTCAAGTTTAGATTGAAATCTTACGTAATTAGAAAATTAATTCTTGGTGAAGTCATTTTTTTTAATAATTATATAAATAATTAGCATTAAAGTATCGTTACGCTATAAGATGATGGAATCCATAATCAAGCTCAGGACAAAATCATACAACCACTATAACGAATGCACTGTTCCTCAAACTCATAGTCAAGCACAAAACAAAATCATACAACCAACGATGGCTTCTTCTTCTAACTAAATTTCAAACTTGTTAAGGTAAAATTCAAATCATCAATGAAATGATTATATATATATATATATATATATATGAAGCAAAGATGAGATTTTTAAATATTTGACAAACTTGCCTGACATAAAGAACTAGCTAACGTTCTCAACAAGTAAAGAATATATTAAATACATGCTTGTTGGGTTGTGTAATGTACGCGTAAAGCAAAGCATATGCATATCTACTTTCACAAGCTAAGAATAAAACCTCATCTACCCTAGGTACAATATTAATCTATTATTATAGTGAGCTTCTCCCAACCTTTGAATTTGAGCTTATTATTTTGCAATAACTTGTAATAAGCTTGTAGCTTGCATACATGTATATAATGAGCGATATTTTTGACTGGATAGATATATACTTTTTAATACAAAGTATAGTTTTCTCTTACAAAAATAATAACGAGTGGTATTAAAGAAAATTGTACAAGTCCATTTCATATCATATTACCACGTGGGAAACTTTTCCATTTGGTTAATGAAGAAAGTTTGTCTAACAATCTCGACTTATGAGTTTAAGTCCATATGCCACAAAGTTATGTGTTGACTTTGTAACATGTGTGTTATGAGCGTAAGTTTATTCTCTCTTTGGTGATATGCTAGAAAGTTAAGTGTTGATTGTGTAGTGTTTGTAATGGGCTAAACAATGTCAAGGGTGGTTTCTTTATTGAGGCTATAAAAAAATATGGGTTGGGTTGTGGTGGGTAGTAATTTCAATAACGTGAAGTTATGATAAGTAATTTTTATATTAAAAAAACTTTTAAAACTAAAACTTTGAAATTATACTTTAGACAAGTAAACTAAGATATCTACCTTGGAACAATATGATATAAAATTTATGCAAAAATGTATTCCAATATTGTAACACTAGCAATTGCACATATAAGGAAATGTCGAAAGGAAAAATAAAATAAATGTGATGAAGTAAAAAAGAAAATAGTCAAATCAATGTCATGAAGAATTCATTGCAGTGACCATTAGGTCATTGCAAACCCAACAAGGGATGGGTTAAAAAATGCCTTATATATCAGCAAATGTATTAGAATGCATGCCATCTTAAGCAGAGCCTACTGAAATATCTATGCATAACTTTTTTTCATAAAACAACATAAGATTCAAATCTTCAAAGCTCCAAAAAGCATTTATTTGTTGTTACTTTATGTCATGTACACTGTTATGATCATAATCAAGCAAAATGAGTGTCTTACTGGGTGGCATGATATTCTTCTTTTTAAATGCCAAATTGAGGTCCACGTATTTGTAGTTGGGGCATGAAGGAAAAGCCTTCTAAAACATCACAAACATGTGACAATTTGCACATGCCACTACAATCATTTCTCCTCTATTTTCATCAAAGAGATTAGATAAGTTCTTCCATCCAGCTACAAGTTCTTCTTATGTTGTTGCTTCCATATCTGATCATGTTTTGGAAAATACATATGGAGGTCCAACTGCATAGGTCGGCATCCAGAAATTGGACTTGCTTCTCTTGGATAATGCCAAGTCTTTGCTTTTGTGGCCCAATCATAATAATATATTTTCCCTCTCTACAATCATTGATGAATTCAATGACTAACAAAAGAAACCATTAATAAAATAGAAACACAATTTGTAATGAAGAAAAAACTAGAAGAATGAAACAAATTTGAAGGTGAATTCAATGACAACAACAACAAAAAACAAACATGAATAAAAGAAAAACACAATATGTAATCAAGAAAAAATAGAAGAAGGAACGAAACCCGAAGGTCTAAACATTGTTTCCATTTTGGAGCCAGTGGAGACTCAACGTGAATCTCAATATCAATACCTAACAGTTCAATTTTTGTCCACCAACACCAATCTCATCACCATGTTTAGAATTGCCTGAATTCGAATTCCATTTTCTCTTCATACAAGCCTCTATCAAATATCTACAAGATAATCTTCTTGATCGAATTGAGGTATTTCATTCCAATAGATACTTCATGTTTTGAATTCCTCAATATGCTTTCCAAACTTGTGTTATAGAACACAGAGAGATCAAAGTAAACAAAATTTAGAACACACATTGATCCCCTTGCATATAGAACATACTGTACAAATACATGCATCTAAAACATATTGTACAAATACATTCATAAGAGTGAGTGAGTTGATACATATTCATATTTGGTTGAAGATGATGGTGATCTCATGTACCTTCTTTAATTGATTTTTGGAATCGGGTGGAAACCTCAAATTCACCTCATCTTCCAATGCTAATTAACTTTACATATAATTGTCAAAAAGGAAAACCAAGTTAAGAAAATACAACATATAATCAAATTAATATAAACAAACAAATGAGAACTGTGAAGATTTAAGAAATGAGCTTAAATTCAATACCTTTTCAAACAGAAGACCTGGTCCACTTTGTGAAGTGATCATACTTCAAATCTCTGCTTAGTGTTTCCATCACATGTATCATCAACCCCTCTTTACATATAAGGAATACACATGTCCCATTTACAATGTATCATGTTAACGTGAAATCTCATCAAAGAGATTGCATGAAGACAAACTTCAATATAAGGGTTGATAAAGCAATGCAATTTATTTAGCAAGTTGTGATTAGATCATAATTTCTATATTTGTGTGGCATTACAAGAGAAACTTGCTTAGAAACTGTTATAGGAAATACAAGAAAATAAACATAGAAATGTAAGAATTAAATAAAAGAAGGTGGACATGATCTAATTATGTTGAAGCTATCAACACCATGGCCACTATTTAATATGAGAATGCACATGGAAAATATTGTTAAACATAAGACACAACAAAGGTTCCTACGCCCAAGGATGACATGTTTGTGCCATAAAGAAATGGTGTTTGTTTTGCAATCCTCTAATATTTGGGGCTTTAAACATTTGCAAGCTAGTGTGTAGGGATTTTGAGGGGAATCTGAGAAGTTTACACTTTCTCTGGTCGTAGCCTCAACATGTGCCTTGTTAGGAATGCATGATTATTTGAGGACAAATTCATTCCCTCTTTGCAATGTGTTGTTCAAAATAGATATATCTTTTTCAATAACTATGTTGGGATTCTATCTCTGAAATTGTTTTTAATCCTATCCACTTAGAAAGGGATATTTAAACTTCATTTTTTGGTGACTTAATATTAGTCATAAATCAAATAGAAGGGGGAATTTGAAATGGGAAGTTTGTCCTCGACTCTTTTGAGGAGATAAATTAAATGAAAGCATTTTAATTACATCTCCTTTTCTCATGTCCACAGAAAGCTTAATGCTACTATTGATAGCCTTTCCAAAAAACATTTACAGTTTGAGGTTGGACTCTTGGTCAACATTGGAATCAAAAGATGGAAAAGTATTTGAACACATTAAACCAGTTTATTGATTATGCATCCCTTCAGCTAAAAGTGCATATTTTTCCAAAGGTCTTGATCCTCTGAAGTCTTGTTTTCAACCTATTTTTGGCATTCATGTAGTGTTGAAAACATTATTTTAGGGACTGTTTTCTTTATCAATTTTTATGTAATCTATTGATGCACTTTTATGACTATAAAAGACTATTTGATGTAGTTGTACGATCTTTTAGAGAAGGACATATTTTAGCTAGGAGATCCTTTATTGTCTTTTGGAGATTTACTTTGAAGGGAAAATATTTTTGGATGGTCTTGGAATTGGATCAATGCATGTGCAATGCAAGTAGGATGGTTGGTCATATCCTTGGCCAAGAATAGCTAAGAGGAAGAGTTGAAGCCATGGAAAGTAGAGGAAGGAAGAGAGCTGCAAGACTTAAGTGGGAAGATAACGAGACAGGGATTTAGAGGTGTACTTGAAGCTAAAGGAAAGAAATGCAACACAATAATCTTCAGGAGCTAAATATTTGAAACTGCTATCACTCTGAGAGTGCCCTAACATTGTTCCATAAAGAATAGAGCACAATCCTTTTTTCTAAATTTTGGTCTCTTTTTTCAGCAGCAAGCTTGATAAATTTGTGTATGCTTTCTAAGTGGATTCTTATTATCTGTTGGTCTATTTCCTATTTTCAATGTGGAATCTTTATTTGGTTGCATTAGCATTGTTGGATGGGTAGTTAAAAATATAATGCAGTGTTTCATGTTATGTCATGCAAATCTATTGTAAATATGTCAAAATTACAAATTAGAAATTAATATTAAAAAATGTTATAATGTAAAAATAATTTAAAATAAATTATTATTTTTATATAAAATTTGCATCTATTTTTTATTTCCTCCTTACATATAAGTGGCCCTCCGTATGTATTCAGATTTTACCAGTTTAGAATTCTACGTGGAGTCATTGCCTAGTTCAATGCATTGATGAAGTCCTGAAACCATAGAGATGTTAATATTGCCCAAATTAAGTCATGTATCCTTTAAATCTCCTTTGACACTACAAATAATGCAGAGGAGAAATGCCATCTACCATTTATTTCCTCTTTAGTACGCATTCATTGCATCTTCAGTTGTCGGTCCCATTTATTATTGTATGTCATACCAATTGTTTGGATTGTAAGAAATAATTGATATAACCAGTTTCCATGGCCATTGATATATAATTTAGACAGTAAACAGTAATGCTCGTCACAATGCTTCATTAGCTTGAGTTAACATGCCAAACAATATCTTCTGCAAAGTGATTGTTTCAAACTAAAGAGTAGTGTTACATCTAGGGAGGCATAAGTGGCATTTTTGCAAAGGAAAAAGATGGGAATGGAGTGGTGAACCAATGATCAGAAGCACTCCCATTTTGCTAAGCTACTAGTACGATAGTGGGTAATATTACTTCAAATTGACATAGGACTTGCACCTGGCTTAAACCTCTTATTTGTGTCTCTGGGTATTTGAACATTGATGAATGGCCTCAGATGTGGACATCTTCATCTCGGAACCATGGATCTATTGAGAACATATGTTTTAAAATTCAGCATTTGTACAAACTTATGTTAAACATGACTATTTAAATTTTACACCACATGCTGGTATTGTTCAATCATACAGTTTCAACGTTTGAGGTATAACAAAAGATTTGGGGTTTTAGTTGCCAAGCTCTTGGGTATTTTACTATTTTGTATTATTGAACTGATTTCAATTATTTTACATGATACTTGACATGCTAGCTTTTAAGATTAAGCTTCAACCTATTCTGGTAGGCCACTTCGGGAACATGTATATTGCTTTTGGTTTAGAGTAAATGATATTGGTTAATTGTAACATGAATATAATTTCAATTTAGATAATCAAACCTATAATGCCATATTAGAAAATAAGTCATCTAATAAACAACCCAATATGCTTTCATCTTGGGATTAAGAAAAGGGTGGAAAACAAATCTTCTTTAACTAAAATTATGAAATGCTTAAAAGGATATGACATAGATTTGATCCCATTGCTAAAACTCCAATTCAGATGATTATCACACATGCACTTCAATGGATATGTAGAGTAAAAATGTTTAAATGTCTCAATATGAAGTCTTAGAAAAGAAAATAGAGGATAATAGAATTTGAATTGTAAATAATAAATAAAGAGGTTGTGGAATTTGATGGAGGAGGCAAAGATAAATAAAGAGACCAACAAATAGATAAAGGGAAAAGGAGAAGAAAAAATTGGCTATAATGAAATAACAAGAAAACATAAATAAACAAAAGAGAAAAAGAAAAAAATGTTTCTTAATGGTATTAAGAAAATGTTGCAGCCTTGCTGGTCAGCCTAATAATACAAAAGAAGCTGTCTGAGGCTGAAATTCGACAAAACACTTAAGTCGAAAAGAGATGATGTCACCAAGTTGACAATATCCTTCACAAAGGATATACCAGTTTCAATAGCTCAATTGGTGGTCACCGGAAGCTGCCATGATGCCCACAATAACGATCTCTGAATCTTGAAGCTCTGCCATGAAAATACTTGGTGTCTGCTTTGGTCACCACATTATTTAATCCATTTCTCTTTTCCCTTTTTCCCTTTTAGATCTCTATTCAGCAATGTTTCTTGATGCACGCTTAATTACTCATAGGTTTCTTGCTCTTTCTCAAGCAGGTTTTGTGTCGAACTCAACGTCAACTGAATAGGGCAACAAAATCCACAAGGGCTTCACCTTGCAAGAGCTCCAAGTATTTCTCCAGGCTTGAAGGCTACGGTTGTAGAGGAGTGTAGAGGAGTTTTGAAGGTGTACAACAACAGGACCATAGTACGGTCACATAAACCCAACTTCGTAGCTCTCTTCGAAAACGATGGTACGGTTCTCTCAAGAGGTGTTATGTCCAACCCTTGTGAAGATCAATTGCTATGTGCACCATATTTCCATTTGCGAGGGAGAGGAACGGATGCCCTAAGATTCCATGTTCCCTATGGATGCACATTTGAATTTGGAACTCAACAACAGGTTTTGGAGACCATTGTTTCCCATGTGCGCCAACATGGAACATCCCATTTGCAATTTGTTGGCTCCTAGGTCACTGTGCATGGAAAACATTTCCCTTCCCTTTGTGCTAGTTGTACCGAAGAGGTGCATTCTACAGCTGGGTAGGGGAGAGATGTGTAAATCCTTCCGTTCTCATCTTAGAGTTGACATGTGTCTTTTATAAAAAAATAAAAAAATATTATCAAAAATAACTTGTCGGCTTAAATTAAATTTAAGTTACTTAGAATTGCATATATTTAAAACAACATAAATTAGATAAACCAAATTATAAAAATTAGATTACACATCTACTCTATAAAAAGGTTTTCCCTTTGAAAGATTTGATCATTCTCGGTGCTTGGAAGATCCCCTTTTAAATGGATCTGTGCTGGAGGCCACGATCTGCTACAAGACAGGGAGATCGAGTTAGTGGAGGTGTTGGAGAGTTCCAACAAAGAAGTGGAGATGGCGGTGTTTGAGGAGGAAGAACATGGCTTCTTCACGCTTACTTCCAGTTCTCCTGCCTCAAGACACAAAGTTATAGCTATTAGTAGTAATGATTTGGTTTTGGGGATTTATTTTTCTAAAACTATGCTATTTTTTTCAAATCAGTGTATATCTTTTAACAAACCCAAAACATAAAATTAATGGCCATCTCATCAAGCATAATCCATGAGGGGAATCAAGGCATTGGCATTGGGTGATAAATCATAAAGTAAAGGGAAAAAAATCAATAATAGAATGATGCCCATCACATGTTTTTTTTCTTTATTGGATGGAAATCATTTTACAATAGCAAAAGTGAGTGGCATGATAGTACAAAAAGATGCAATGCCTCATACCTTTAACCGCATCTTCATGCCTTTAACCTCTAATTAACAGTTGGGTGAATTTCAACTTTCCCATCCTTGTTCTCTTCACCCTTCTCCTTATCTTTAATTCTCCTGATATATTTCTCCTGATCGGAAAGAGCAACATTGAAGTCGAAGGTCTCGTTCCTCTCGGTAAATTGGAGGTTGATGAAGGCATGTTTGTCACTGCAATCTTCAATCTTCATTGCAAAGTAGCAAGAGGAATCTACATTAGTCTCAACCGAGTTATCCCTATGGGATGGATAGAAATAGCAGGCATCGACAATGAAAACCTCCAAATCAGATTCAAACTCTAAACTTCTTCACAATATAACCCCATCACAATAGCAAAAAACTATGTCCATATAGAAAGGTATTTTACAATTTTACCATGGAAACCAAAATTACTTCGTCCAATAAAACTTGCATGACCTAATTGCTGAAGATTGTCAAAGTGAGTTTTTGTGGTGCCCGATATTTAACCAATCCTAGTGACTTTCCATCCTAAGCCAAACTATTGGTAAGTTTTGGGTACTAATTTTGCAAAATATCTTTTGGTGTGAATGAGGCTACAATGAAGTAGTCCAGTGAAATGGTCAGCTCCAACGAAGAAGTCGATATGTAAGGGAGTTAGGTCTTTCGACAATGTTAAGTTGAGGGAGTTGGTTAGATAGTTAGAGTTTGTGTCCACTTACATTATGGGTTGGGTTAGGTAATGGGCATGGGGTGAGTGGCTATGAATAGCCTATAAATATGTTACGGGTTGGTATTTTTTGGGGGGTTACATGTTTTGTTTCTTTTTGGCTAAAAGCTTGATTTAATTTTTTTGTATCGAAGTATGAACTGTAATAAATTCACATGGATGAAGTATGATCTATAGGCTTTGTACGCATATTTGTTGTAATAAGAAATTGAGGAGAAATATGCAGGTTGTGTGCACCTACACGAATCATTTCTTTATTCTGACTCTATAATAAGAATAAGCTTATGTGGTTTTTCTCATCTTGGGTTTCCGTATTAAAATCTCTGGTGTCTAATGTGCTTGTGATGTTGTTTGTGATGTTATTTTGTTGATTGTTACATCATATGATAAGTAAATGTGCTTAATGAAGAAGTTATGAATGATATGTTTATTGCATGATTAAGAATTATGTGTCTTAGATATTTAATATCACTTGTCGAAGTGCATGGATTGTCGAACATCTGGGTTTGTCGAAGTTATATTTATTATGATGTTTCGTTGTTCCCCTTTCGTGTTGCAGTAATCTGATTCCTGCAATCCCCATAGGTACTTCGAGTGAGACTTCATGTACTTCACAGGTGTTGCTGAAGACCCTTACTGATCGATATCTTGGGATTTGTTGTTATATTGTTGGGTGAACTTGGGTTGTGATACGTTTGTGCCAACATAAGGATATGGACCAAGTATAATTAGAATCACATGGCTTTCCATTCTTTGTGGGCCTATTAGACATCTATGAAAAATGCAACAGGGTGTACAACATTCCATCTCATTCATGGTGTAGAGGTAGTTTTTCCCATTGAATGCAATATCCCCTGTCTCCATTTGTCTACCAAACTTCTTCCTAATTCTACTAATTTAGAGTAACTATTAATCACATTGGGTACTTCTTATGTAATTTGGAAGAATAGGGTTGGTTAATGTTGTGACATTAAGACCTACTTGGTTGCTCAAGGCCGATCTGAGCGGATTTTTTGTGTTATCTTTTGGGATAACATAGACATAAATTGCAATATTTGGATATCTTATTGAATTGAAGTGACCTAATTCTGGTCATTTTTTATGATAGCATTTTTGCTGATGATATATGGACCTGTGACGTTAATCTTCATAGTATTCATGAACATGGATTTCATGCTTTTTTAAGGCAGTTTTTACTGTTTGTATTGACAACTTTTAGTTGGTTCAGATTCTGGATATTAAAGGTATATTGTGCTCTTTCATGAGACAATTATCTGTTTTGTAATGTCAACTTTTTAGTTGGCTTTTTTTGGTATAATGGACTTTAGGGCCATCTACAAAATGTGAATAAAATATTTACGATTTTTTTTCTTGGAAAAAACAGGAAAGGTAGGGGTAGTGTTTCTAATTAGAGACTTGATCTTTTTCTAGTTTCTGACACTTTTTTTTTTGGGAAGTTGATAATTATCAGTCTTGGGTGGATCCTAGCGGTATCTTTGATCATAATCCTATATTTCTTGAATTAAAACTCCAAGATGCTAATTCCTTGACTCCATTTAAGTTTACTCCTGCTTGGATGAGTGATAATTATTGTAGGAATCTAGTAAAAAATAGTGCATTGGGTGTATTTTGATGATAATTCTTCTTTTAATTTGTGAGAAGTTTGTGGTATCACTTGAGTGAGTTAAGGAACATGTTTTTCTTTGGGAAGTTGAGCATAGAAAGTCCCAATCTATTATGTAACTTGATACTAAGAAGGCCCTACTAGATATATTCCAAAATAATAGTTTGGGTAACTTTAATGAGGAGGAATTAGTCAAATTGAAGGATTTGAAGGTGAGGAAGAAAAAGATTTTCTTGACCGAGAAAGGGAATGGAGATTGAAGAGAATATAGGAACACTAGCTTGATCTCGATATGAGAATACAAAGTTTTTTCATCATTATGCAAATCACGGAAAGAGTTATAACATTATCTAGGACCTTCAAGTTGAGGATGGTCAAACTGTGAGGGGTTTTAGGGATCTTGTTGACCTAGAGGTGGACAATTGTGATAAGATTTACAATGTCCAAGCTGGTGTCAACATAGTTGAGACAATTTAGGTTTCGAGATATTTTCCATAGATAATCAGTGTTTTATGTAGAGATGACAAAAAGGATCTCTTTATTGTGATGTTAACCTTTCAAAAAGATAAGAGTTTGGGGCTAGATGAACGATCTATTGAATTCTATTTGGATTTTCTTGACCTTCTAGGTTATGATCTCTTAAGAGATTCCAAGGAAATGAGGATATCATGAAATTTTTTAGGATTGTTCAACACAACAATTAGTGCTCTCATTCCCAAGGTTGACAAAGCTCAATCCTTTGGTAACTTTCATCTGATTTCTTTTTGCAATTGGTGTATTATATTTCTCAAAGATAATTGTAGTTTGTCTAAAGAAGATTCTTTCAAAAGTAATTTATGTGGATAAATTTGGGTTTATGGAGGGGTATTGTATACACGAGGCTATTGGTTCAGTGCAGGTGGTTCTCCATTTGGCCAGTCAGTGAAATAGGGCCTGTCAAAAGAATTTGATCATTGCATTTTTTTTACACGAATCTCCCTAACTTGCGAGAGTGGCTTGTGGTCTAAGAAACCACAACCCAAGGGAATCTAAGTTGTCAATTTACCCAAGGATTGCACTTGGTCTAGGCCACATTAACCATTGGCATGGTTGTATTTTTAGGTGTCTCCTGCCACTACTATCGAGTTTTAAACCCTAGGATTCCTAACAAATAGACCCCCTTGAATACCAACTACGCTAGTGAGACTTAACCATTTGATCATTGAAGGTAGCTCTATTTGCAAATTATTTTGATCCACACTAGATTTAGTGTATTGGTGGTAAATTGGATCATGGGTTGTGTTATGTCAATATCCTTTGTGGTAATTACAAATGGTTTGTGTTATGTCAATGTCCCATAGTTTCAAGATTGTCCTTATGTTCTTTTGATATCCCTTAGGGGTGCTTCTACTTTGAATGGCCAGCTGAATATTTGTTTTTTCATTCATAAATTAATATTTTTATATATTTTTGGTGTATATATGTTTTTAGAAGGAAACTCCACCACTCAATTGTAATTGGACACGTCAGCAAAACGAGAAGAATTGACCCAAAATTTATTTGATTCAATGTTTCGTCCCCTGCCAACTTTATTCCACCAAACCATTACATTATTAAACCTATCAAGATTGAAAAGGTGGATGACCTTATCGTTTTTATTAAAAATAATAATAAATACATACATTATCAAGTATACAATAAAATCATGTGGAAACAATCCATTAAAATATTCGCTCCTTTTTTAACCATATGAATGGGATATATTTGTTTGAGTTGGAGTGAGTACTCTAATGATTTCTTTATTTTTCTACAAAATGCTACCACCCCTCAATAAATATACATAATTTTGTTTGCTTGGATTGGCTTTAGCTTTTGCAAGTTATTAGTAGTTACACTAAAAGTGCCAAATTGGAGGGCCTACCACACTTTACATGAAGCATTTTGTTTATTTGAAATGACTTGAACTTTCACAAAGCAATAGAGGACACCACAAAAGGGAGCAGTGTGGGAAAATCAAAATGTCTTCTAACTGTAAAAATGTCTTTTAACCTTAAAAATTCGGCAAAGCAAAAATGGTTGAAAATGACTGAAATCTCAATTTTTATTGATCAAATCCCAATTTCTATTATTTAGATCGTTTTAAAATTCAACATTTTGTCAAAAAAATCCATGATAATTACTGAAATTACATATTAACAAAAATTAGACAATTTTTACCATATTTAATTAAACAAACACCAAAAAAACAAAACACACAATAATTAATGAAATTACATATTAACAAAAATTAGACAAATTTTGACTATATTTAATTAAACAAACACCCAAAAAAACCAAAACATTTTGATTGTTATTTATCCTACACACCACAAAAATGCCAAATTGAAGGGCCCACATGGAATAGATCCCTAACATATTTAGGTCCATGGCACCTCAAGACCACATGAAAATTTTGAGTGTCACCCACATGGGATTATCACTTTGGATAATGAACATATTACTTATAAAAAAAATCATATGGAAAACCACTCTTACATGCCTCATATCGTGATGCATTAATAAAGTGAACAAATATGGGGTCATCTACAATCACCACCTTAATTTTCCTTCTCTCATAAGATTAGAGAAGTAATATAAAAATATATTTTAATTGCCCAAAACTTCAAAAGGACGTCACTTGTCAAAATCATTGAATCTCACCACTCAAATTTCACCATCAATAATATATATATGCCCAAAAAGTAAGCGCACTCCATACAAGGATTACATAGCATTTTGTTTATAAATTTCATTAAATAATTCCATAACGTGAAGATTAAATAACACATTTATTACATAAATTTTCTTTATATAGAGAGAAAGTAAACAAAGAATTATATTATTTGTCTGCCAACGTCACACCATGAAAATCTATTTTTTTAGTATTATAAGTTAGAACCACTTTTAGTTTATGATGTTAAAGTGGTGTTATTAACACCACTTATAATTTTGTAGAGTAAAGATGATGATATTAACACCACTTACAATTTGTGGTGTTAATATGATGTAAATGTTTATTGGAAATTATGTTCTTACTCATGTATGTTAAAAGAAATGTCATATTGTCAAGTACCATAAAGTTGTGTTAATAATTATTAACACCACTTACAATTTTGTGGTGTAAAGATGATGATATTAGCACCACTTACAATTTGTGGTGTTAAGATGGTGGTATTAGCACCACTTATATTTTGTGGTGTTAATATGATGTAAATGTTTATTGGAAAATATGTTCTTACTCATGTATGTTAAAAGAAATGTCATATTGTCAAGTACCATAAAGTTGTGTTAATAATTATTTGCAACATGGACATGTAAATGTATGATTTATTTGTGAGGATTTTCACAATAAATAGAACCATTTCACAAATACTTATTTTGTAAATTATATTTTGAATTAATTATTTATAATTTTTTTCATTTGAATAAATGATTAAGACTAATTTATGAGTTTTTGCGTCAAGAGGCGCTCTACAGCCCAGTATGGGGGAGATCTTGTAACGTTCCTCATGTAATGTTCCTCTTGTAAATGTCGGTTATCAATAATATTGTCAATTATGATGGAGATGTTGTAACGTTTGTCAAGTATGAGAGAGATGTTGTAACGTTACTTTTTACTTGTTGATTATGATGTAGAAGTTGTAACGTTACTTTTTACTTTTAAAGTAATAAATATATTTTGTTGGCCATTAATTAAAATTAAAATTATAGAGAAAAACATGTCAACTTGAAAAGGAAGAATATAGAGAAAAACATGTCGACTTAATTTATCAAATAATAAGCAAACCACATGAAAAGTAATAAAAATAATCCATGTTAAACCCGTATTTACCAAACACCAAAGGGATCAAAATTCTAGATGTGTAATTTTTTTTGAATGTGTAAAATAAAAAATAAAAAAAATTACACCTCAAGAAAGTGGATCCATCTCGGTGCTTTGTAGATCTAGGTTTAAGATGGATATATGCTAGTTTAATTAACACTCCAACCTAAAAAGGTTAAAAAAATATTGAACCCACTCATTGCGTCAAGAGGCACTCTACAGCCCAGTATGGGGGAGATCTTGTAACGATATGTAACGTTCCTCATTTAACATTCTTCATGTAAATGTCGGCCATAAAAAATGATTATCGGCAAAAAAAAATGTCAGCCACAAAAACAACACAATATGGGGGAGATGTTGTAATGTTCCTACTTAACAAAATTACAAAAAATTAAAAAATTTGAATTATCCGCAAAAAAAATATTGGTCGTACACATGGTTTTAAAACCATGTGCAAGGCCTCCTAAACAACCCATGGTTTTATTGTACATGGTTTAGGAAGGCCTTGCAAATGGTTTTAAAACCATGTGCAAGGTGTCCTAAACAACCCATGGTTTTATTGTACATGGTTTAGGGGGTCGTTGCAAATGGTTTTAAGACCATGTGCAATGCCTCCTAAACAACCCATGGTTTTAGGAGGGCCTTGCACATGGTTTTAAAACCATGTATGGAGGAGATGTTGTAATGTTCTTTCCTAACATAATAAAAAATATTATATGTCGGCCATAAATAGTATTAAATATTAATAATAAAAATATTATATGTCGAACTTAAATAAAAAGATGTGACTTTTGGTCTAAATTACACCGATTAACATAATTATCTTCACATATAACATTTGCCGTTCAATACTAATTACCTAGTCTCAACCATTATCTTAAGGTAATTTTTATAAATAAATGCAAGTAATTCGCAATTAAGATTTCAAAACTTCACACCACATATTTTTCATTGCAATCATAAAAAATGATTCAACACCATGTTTGCATTGGAGTCTCTAGTTGTAACTTAGCATCATGGTGTAAAGACGCGTACTATCTTTAAGAAACTTCAATTCGAATACTAATAATTAACTATGAGGTTGGTAGAAGAAAGGATTAAAAGTACTTAAAAAAAATTACCCCATCTTCCAAGAAGGTAAAGAGGAGATTGGGTTTGTTACAAATTATTCATTTTTAATACTATTTAAAAATTAAAAATTTAGGATTTTTAATATTAACAAGCAATGAAAATAACCATTTTTTAATTACTAATATTATAAAGTAGCAATAAAAATTATTATACCTGTAGAAGGAAAAGTATTATGCGAGTATTATGCAAGACGTGTGCACACTTTCTTGGTTCGGAGGAGGTCATGAGTTCGAGGGGTTAGCTCAATTGGTAAGACTTGCGCACACATTCTTAGTTCAGGGTGAGGTCACGGGTACGAGCCTTGAGTCCTCTAGGGTCAAGCCTTCTGCTAGGATGGTCAACGTTTTACCACCTCTACCATCCAGGAATTTGAGGAAGTATTGTTGGGATTTCCGTGCATGTTTCCATATGAAAAAAAATTATGTAATCAGATAAGTATTTTTTTTTGTTGGGGTACCCTTGACTTGCAGGGTTTGTCTATGGCTAAGAAAACACGAACCAGGGGCATCTAAGCCATCAAAATTACCCGGAGATCACACCCATCCTAGACCGCACCAACCCTTAACATGGTTGGATTTCCGTGGGGTTTCGAATCAGCGGCCATTCAACTTAGGAGTATCTTTCACACCCGCCACCAATTGTTCTACATCTCGAAGATGTAATCGGATAGGTATTTAAAAAACATCTTAGTTTTCAATTAATTTGTAAATTAAGTTAATATTAATATTTAAATTTAGAATTAAATCATTATAGTTTTAAAATTTAAATCAAATAAATTTATTTTATTGGTTAAATATGTTATTGATGTCAAGTTTTGGTAGAGCAGAGGTATCAGTCAAGACATGTTTTGTTATGCAAGGTGGCCCGAGATCAAAACCCGTTGCCAAATTCCAACCATGCTAAGGGTTGGTGCCGCTTTGGGGGGTGCGATCCCCGGGGGTGATTTTAAGGGCTTAGATTCCCCTAGGTTGTGGTTTCTCAGACCAAAGCCTCCCCCAGCAAGTCAAAGGGAAAACAAAAAAAATGTTATTTGACCATTATTTTTTTTAATTATAAATATTATTATACATGTCCAAGACAAGGTATTATGTGAGTATTATGTAATCGTCTAGGTATTTAAAAACATCTTACTTTTCAATTAATTTGTAAATTAAATTTATATACCAGCATAGATCCATCTTAAAGGTGGCTCTACCAACCGCTGAAAGGGATCCAATATCTCCAGGTGCAAACTACTTCCCCTCTATCAAATCCAATACTCACCCATCTGTCCTTAAAATCACGTCTTCAACATGATATGTATAGTTGAAAGGTAGGTTGTCATGGATTGGCATTCTAATCTATGACCAAAACAAATAACCACAACATTAAGATGGATATTGTCTTCGTTAAAACAAATATTATAAAACTATATCTTGTTTATTGTTTAACCATTAAACCATATTATTATTATTACGGAAACATATTTGGTAAATGAATAATATGAAACCATATGAAGTGAATATTAAACTTAAAGAAAGAATATTATATTTAAAAACTTGATTTAATATTAATTTTTTAAACTTAACACTATAAGAGTTTTATGTTTTAAAATAAAGTTAAAATAAAGATTGTGGTTGATGCCAATTTGTTTTTCGGAAATAATTAATAAGAACATCAATGAATATATTGTAATTGTAATAATAAAGATTTCAAAAGCTTAAACTTGTTGAGGAAATGTGAACCGCAACACGCTTCATATATGAATGTATGATAGGTTCTATTTTTAATTATGTTTTGATATTTATTTTATTTTTATCAAGCCACCCAATTTTTGGGTATATTCAAATTATTTTATTTTTATTTTTATTTGAGTCGATTATAAGCTCGGAAGGAGTTACACATCTCCCCCAATGAAACTATACTAACATAGATCCATCTTAAAGGTGGCTCTACCAAGAACCGATAGGGATCAAATATCTCGAGGTGCAAACCCTTTCCTCTCTATCAAATCCAATACTCACTCATTTTTTCCTTAAAATCAAGTCTTCAACATAATATGTGTAGTTGAAAGGCACGTTGCCATGGATTATCATTCTATGGGGTATCCCTGCACATTATTGCACAATGCCATGGATAATACACTAAGAGGTATCACTTCATATATTTGATTGTGCAAGTAATGTTGGTGGTAATTAATATTATATTGTTATGGTACTGTATTAGTACTCTTATTACCTATGCAATAAGAAATGATATTGTTGTTGCAATCCAGAGGGAAGGTAAAGTTTGTATTAGGTCATGAATTATCTGTATCCCCAGGTATTAATCCATGTTGGTGTACTGTGTGCATCCACTAAAAATGATAATGATAATATTGTTGCAATGAACTCCAAGTAATATTTATATCATATGATTAACTATCAATTGGATAGCTCAAGTATTATTTGCATTACATTGATATATTTTTTTGCATAACAATAATATCTACATAACGCAAGTATTATTTACGTTACATAGTTGGTTGATATATTTTTCACTCCAAGAAAAATTATTTGCAGGTCTTTTTCACTGAGCAGAAATGGAGAATATGTTTAAACCGTTTTAAACAACCCTAACTCTAGTTTCAACGTAATAGTGATGTCTAAATATGATTACAATATCTGAATGTTTTAATATTTATGGTTTAAATATTAAGCTGTTATTACAAAGGATTTAAGAGAAAGTGTTTAGATGAGATTTCAGTATTTTTGTATATGATTGTAATGAATGAATGAGAAGAGGTTGAGTAGTTAGTATGATAGAGTGACTTGTAATGTGAAATTTTAGAACTCTAGGGTGAAGCATATTAATTATTGTCCATGATTTATAATAACAACCAATATTTTTAAATTAATTTTTTTTTTTTTTTTAAAGTTTGAAAAATAACCACAATACTATTACCTCTTAAATATATTTTGAAAAGTTTGAAAATATCCAAAACAATGATTAATGTGATTTAGTTAGAATATGGTCATTAAATTTAACCTAAATCAATTTTTTTATAGCTTTAAAATGATATTTTTAATGTCATGTTAGTTTTAAAATGTTAATGGTTCCTTAACATTTGTGAATGCTATAATTAGTAAATTTGTTGGTGTAAGCTAGTGCACTTTGTCAAAGGGATTATTTGAATTTGACATTTGCCAACTCTTAACTAAGCAAATGCCCATTTACATTAGCGACAATTGGTTGAGTTAGCTTCTCCCATGCTTAAGCACTTAAGTGAGAGTGAAATCGTTGGTGAGCCTCATTCAACCCATAGGATGCAAACATATCACAAACAACATTTGAATTTGAATAAAGGAAAAAACAACCTCTTTTTTTAACTGAAACATACAAATTTGTACTAAAAAAGTGTCGTGACTGCACTATACAACATAGTAGTACAAAGAAACATGAGGCTATCTACCATCAAACTAGTTATAAAAAAATTGTTACAAAATTTCTTCTTGAAATGTGGGTTGTTTTGAAGTTCAAAAATACCCAACTTGAACTTCTACTAATATAGATATCAATATATTGTAACAATAACAAAATTACTTTGCTATACTTGAGAAAAACCTAAAGTTAAAAGAAGGCATGCTCATTATGGACTTCCTATTTTCTATTTTCTTGTTGTCAATGTGTTTTATCCGCTTGTTCCATTTGCATGTCTTCTTAAGTTTGTTGTATTGTTTCCTCCTTTGTTGGGTTGGTTGGAGCAAACCCAATAGACAACTTTTAATAAGAAATTTCATATACGCTCTTGGCTAAGCTCAATACTAATCGGCACAACATCTCACATTAATCCTCTAGCTTCTCTATAATACTAATCGGTACAACATCTCACATTAATCCTCTAGCTTCTCTATATGTTTTCCATGTTTTACCATGGTCTCCACTACCTTTGCATGCTTGCATTTTTTGGATTTCCTCCAAATTAGCTAGCTTATTGTTCAGATTGAATATGGCTTTTTGAATTTACTCATGATACCTCATAATTCACCTCATTTCCATAGTTTGGCAAGGACAACAATTGGGTTTATGCTCCTCTATATTTATTAACTAGAATTAACTTAGGAGAGAGGAAATTTGGAGATTCAAACTCTATCTTAGCATCAATCACATCTTGTCAAAATACCCACCATGAAAGGATTATCTATTTCCTAACAAAACCAATTATGGGAGCTTGGTTTACTGAGCTTGTCATCTCCATTGAATTAGCCAAAGGAGATTGAAATCGGAAGAGAAGGAAAAGTATACCAACTGTGTGAGCCATTGCACCTCCAATTCCCATCTAATTAATCAACCTCGACATCAAGTAGCAAGAGCAGGAGCGTACTTCAAAGCATATGAATGTTAATCCTAGTCAATTCATTTAATATTCCACCACCACTTTACTCACTTGCTACTTGTAAAATTTATACGAAGTTTGGTTATTACCTTTGGTTTGGATGTATGCATTAGGGGATACGAGAGTATGTTAATGACACCATATTTTTCTTAAGTGTCCTAGTGCCAAGTTGTGCTGCTCTATTGGCCATCATATCAACTTTGGTATTTTGATCCTTAAGGAATTTGATAAAATTCAATGTCTTTAAACCTTGTTATAATTTTTTGAATTCTAATAATTCTTCTTTATGTAGACAAATCCTCTAGGGCAGAAATCTTCTAGGGAAAAGAGAATATAACTAATTATCTGATTTGAACTCCTCTTGCGAATAGCTTTCTTATTCTTTTTGAATTTAGACTTTTCAATCATCGAAAAAGGAATAAAGTTTTTCACTTGATTGATGGTTCTTTGCGCTAACCCCCACTCGAAACTTGATCCTCAACTTCCTTCCATACTTGCCTCTGCTAACAACTTCTTATCTTACCCGACCAATCTAGATCCAATTAACTCTTAATATGGCATATTCTTTTATACAAATTATCAAAATAGACCATTAAAAAAAAAATCCAGACATTATATATATAATATATTAAAATGAATACCATTAATGAATGTTGTGCTTTATTTTTTTAATTCAGAATAGTAAAATAATTTACAAGGTAGTATGGGTAGATATTATCACATATAATTCAATATATGTGATAACAACAAAATTTAAATAAATCTAGTCTTCTGGGTTGTAGATTAGTCGGCAAGCCCGTGTAAGCCTTGAAACAGAGGTCGTTGGTTCAAATCTCGAATAACTCATGCTCCAATGTGGCAGGCTCAACGATTTCACCTAGGGGTATAGTGATAGCGAACATGATTGGACCCTTGGAACTTATGTCACACGAGTACTAGCCCCATCCCAGTTGTTGATTCCTCTAATTACAAAAAATAAAAATAAAAAAATCTATTTGAAAACATATATACTCATTTTTAAATTTTATGTAAAAACAATAAATTATAATTATAATAAGATCATTTCAAACCCCTTTTCACGAATGTTTGATAGATCTAAAATGAATCTAACTTGATTTTAATAAAAAAAAATAACACTAAATAAATCATATATTTCCTTTTAAAATTTATAATAATTATGACTGAAATTTATAATAATTAAAATTAAAGTTTTTTTAGACCATGGGACAACAACCTCCCAAGAGTATATCTAATATCCCACAAGTCATATATACCAGTAACTGGTGACTTAGCAAGGGTCAAGACATTCTGAAGCCCACCGAGGTGAGTCTCTGTCCCAGGGGTCGCCTACCCTTCAAGCCTTGGCACAACGGGCTAATGAACAACCCTACCCCAGCCGGTTTTGAACGTATGACCTCCAGGGAGATAACACATGTTCTTAACCATTAGGCCCACTCAGATACTCTAATAATTAAAATTAAAGTTTATATATGTTATTGAGCTAGTGGCTAGGGGTGACTTTAGGGGTTCTCATTCAATGTCTATTTCTTGGAACTTGGGAGATTTTTCACCCAAGACAGAGGATAGAAAAGGGTGTGTGAGACCACGAGTGGGAAACATAAATAAGGTATGGAAAAAGTGGCCATATTATTATTTAAAAAAAAAACAAGGTGTATATAATTACGAAGTTATTATATGAAATTTTGCGGAAGTTCCTTCACAAGAACGATTTTAGTTTTAGTTTTTTTTAATGAGGGTCAAGGAATTTATTTATATTGATATATTTTCATTTATAATTAAAGAAATCTAAAAATGTCATAATTTTGATTTCCTAATAAATGGATTCAGTGTCTTCAAACACCCCAAAACATTTATATTCCAGAAATTTAAACACTATTATTTGGAATTTTAAAAATTCATTGAAGATCTCTATGGGATTCCATTGAAATCCTGTTAAAAAAATAGGTTGAAAATGGCTGAAATATTCACATGTTAAGACAATGCACTCATAATTAAAAGAGAATGTTAATAACAAAATAAAAACATCTAAATAATTAAAAAATAATATGAACACTAAAATAAAAATGTTTAAATAAAAATGAAGAAGTCGCTTCATAGCAGGCCTGGAATTTCAAATTCCCTCTGCTCGTCAAATGGATTTTTGTTGACGGTCTTGCGTTTTTCATGCCCTTCATTTTACGTTTTACATAAATTTCTGAGTGTCAATTTTTTTGTGTGTGTTTGTGTAAACTTTTTTTTCAGAAAGGAAAAAACCACCCTAAGACAGGTGTTCTACATACAAATATGTGTGCTAAGGAACCTTATATAGGATGCCACCAGGAAAGAGCTGGATTCAATACCAGCCGAGGAGTCTACATTGAAGGTGGGGTTTTAAAAACATGATGATTAAGATTATAAATTGGAATTCCAATTTTCCTGATATTCATTAGTGAATCAAAGAAAATATGCCGGAGCATAATATACAAAATGTATGATGCAATAAAAAAGTGCCAGCAGCGCTAGAGTCCAAAAAAGACCAAACTGTAGGTTACAAGACTGCGATAAATACACTATTCTGTATAATCAGAGTCACTAAGACTCGAAACAATAACAGTGACTCAAAATTATCAGTATATGCAGATAAGAAACAACAGAAAATAGAAAATAATATATGCCAGTAGAAAATACTAATATGTGCCGAATTAGTAGAGACGAATATTCTGCCAGATGGAATTGTTTATATCTTCTCCACCTCGCCAAAAAAGTAATGGAGCTGTTTTTTTGTGTTTTTGTAAACTTATATGTTCATTTCCATTAGATACAAATTTATGTTCAAAAATACAAAAAGAAATCCACCAAAAAATTATTTACAACAATAAACAGTGCAGCCTTCATTGTAGATCATCCAACAAAATAGTGTCACTGTGTGCAATAACATTGAAATTTTACATAATAAGTGTTGAAACTTGAAATATATTTCTCCACCAAAATGCTTCAACACATGTATATTAAGAGGATTGTAATTCTTAAACATGATCAGAAATAGTATTTACACAAGAAACATCTCAAATGCACCGATAATTGAACATATTGCTCTCCAAGTGATAATAAACTGAAATAGTATGGAGCAGCAAAAACGA
>LPNX010161116.1:10922-22644 GCA_001517045.1 Pseudotsuga menziesii | reverse complement strand
AAAAGCACAAATATCCACTACTCTAGGAGTAATGTAACTGTGAGTAGAACCAGGGTCAATCAAAATAGAAACAGATTGCTCAACAATCTTACCTGCTACTTTGACTACAGCTAACTGGTGATCTGCCTGGCGGTCCTCCAGTGCTGCATAAATCCTGGGTACTGCCCTTGCTACTTGACCCACTGTTTCTACTTCTTGAACGTTATAAGCTGGCCTAGCACTCTCATTCTCGAGTGGGCAATTCCTATGCATGTGGGGTCCCCCACATTTCCAACATTGGAGTGGTCCTCTATTCTGCTATGGATCCTTAGGCTTTTCTCCTGCCACTCCAGCTGGCTTACTCGTAGCTTGAGATGGCTACTTCTGCTGGTTCCTGAAATTAGAAGGTTTAAAACATTTTTTCCTTTGGTCAAACTTCTCATTCTTCTTGTCCTTCCATGCCTTATGGTAATCAGGTTTACCTTTACTTTTCTCATAACAAAACTTATCTTTTCTTGTTGCTTCCTCAAGAGTTCTAGGTTCATAAAACTCAATTCTATCTTTGTAAGACTGAGGTAATCCACTCAGAAAACGCTGGACCTTCAATTTTTCATTTCTGATGTACCGGACATACCTCAACAGCTCCAAAAACTTATTTGCATACTCTTCCATGGTTTGATGTCCCAATCGTAGCTCATGGAACTCCTTAATCTTGTCATCATAATACCTGTCAGAGAGGTATTTCTGCTTGAAATACTTCTTGAACTGTTTCCACTTCAATTTCCTTTCGCTAATCCTCTTTACTTTCTTGAAGTGTTCCCACCAAATGGATGCTCTTCCATTCAGATTGAATATGGCGACTCTTGCCTTCATGTTTCCTAAATAGTCATGCACTTGAAAACACTTCTTTATCCCAAGAAGCCAAGATTCAGCCTCTTGTCCAGTCTTTACCTCACCATCGAATGTAGGAGGTTTACCTTTCTTAAATTCATCATGAGAGCGATCCCTATGGTGTCTCTTTCTTTTTATTTTATGAGAAGAAGAGCTTGAATCCCCACTGGATTCTTCAGAATCAGATGATCCACTAGAAGTCCTTCTTCTTCTCCTAGTACTTCTCTTACTGCCTTCTGGTCTTGCTACACCTCGTCCCGAGTCTATCCTTCTATGTAAGTCTGTCAAACTCTGCAACATAGCAGCATTCAACTGATGCTGCTCTTCCTGGGCCTTGATCAAGCTTCTCATAGTGGCTGCAACATCTGACGGTGTCTCTTGGAATCTTCTTCCATCAGACTCAATGTCATCATTTCTGTTACGGGAATTTTCTCCCATGGCATCTTCTGCTTTCTCATAAGAATCCCGAGCATCATACCCATCATGGGTTCTCATGCTGAACCACCAATTGCTTATCAAACTGCACTACCTGGAATACTTCCTTTGAAGGTGACTATGATTCTGCAAACGTGTTAGTAACACAACCATTAGATGCATAACATATAAATCAGAAACACTTACCTTCTCTGGGAATAATTATAAAATAACAATTGACCCAAATACAATATTTTCTTCACCAAAGAACGACTATCTGAGGGGGACGATGGGGGTCAAGGGGGCTTGCCCCCTTATGGCTCGCCACTGCAGGGCGGGCCGAGGGCAGCGCCCTCATTTTTTTTTTTTTGTAAATCATTGGTTTTCACGCAATTTGGCGCATAAGATTGTTGCCACTTCC
Organism: Pseudotsuga menziesii; assembly: GCA_001517045.1. NCBI lineage: Eukaryota > Viridiplantae > Streptophyta > Pinopsida > Pinales > Pinaceae > Pseudotsuga > Pseudotsuga menziesii. The sequence continues at coordinate 20,939 of LPNX010161116.1, read as the reverse complement.
TCACTATTCAGCCCTGAAACTTTCCCTGAAAATCCACTGATAATTCCTCTGAAAAATAGCTGAATTTTTCTTTGTTCAATCAGGTCTCTTCCCCAATTATCTTCTGCAGAATCGGCTCTCAAACCACTTTCTCTTCCGTAGAATCGGCTCTCGAACCACTTTCTCTTCCGCAACGGCAGCTCTCGTAAGTATTCTTTCTTCCACAACGGCAGCTCTCGGAAGCATTCTTCCTCCCGCAACGACGGCTCTCGGAAGCATTCTTTCTTCCGCAACGGAGGCTTCTCGGAAGCATTCTTCCTTCCACAATGAATGCTCTCGGAAGCATTCTTTCTTCCACAACGACGGCTCTCGGAATCATTCTTTCTTTGGCAATGGCGGCTCTCAGAAGCATTCTTCCTTCCGCAACGGTGGCTCTCGGAAGCATTCTTCCTTCCGCAACAGTGGAACACCAATCACTTTTTCTTCTGTCGGTCGCTCTTTTATTAAAGGAATTTTAAATTCAGACATCGGTGGACTTCTTACATCGGAATACAAATGACTTTGGATTCCACAACGGCGGCTCACCAAACATTAACTTCTTCCGATTGGCACGCACTTAGAACAATTTTAACGTCGGGCGTCGGCGGACCTCTTACATTGGAAGACAAATGACTCTGGCTTCCGCAACGACGGAAGTTCATTTCGTGAACTCTTCCATAACAGTGGAAGCTCATCAACTAAATCCCTCCGATGGTCGCCCAAAACTTAGAAATTTCCACGATTTTCTTCCCCGTCGTAAGACTTAGCGGTTTGGACTTCCGCAACGGCGAACGGGAAACCACTAACTCTTCCGCTACATCGGAAGTATTTACCATTTGGTGACCTGACTGTTCAGCATTTAAACAAATTTTTGAATTTTACAGTCATTCAGATTATGACTTCTACTGGGCAGAATGAAATACAACCTCTGTCACTGCACCCTTCATGGCTCATTCAGGCCCATGTTGCAACATGGGCTTTGATACCATACTGTCACGTCCCTATGCCTCTGACCGGCGAAGAGGATGCGACTAAAAGCTTCAAACACCCGGGCTAAGAGCCCCATGAACATATGCATACACAAAATGACTGAAACAGAATGCTGAGAGGAAATTCATTGAAGTCAAACATGCAATTAATCATCATACGCAATGGAAACCAACAACATTCATACATGCATGCATTCATTTAACATGTTCATCATTTTTATTAATAGAAAATAAGGTTGCAGAAGTAAAATGAACAAAATCATTTATCTTATGAAGAAATCAATCCGCAACCAGCTACGTCACTACAATGTTCCACCCAACCATAGGCCAGCGTGCTCCTTAATCTCTCAGCAATGCTGCCACCCCCGAGCTGGGCATGATTCTCCAAGGAATAAGGGAACTAGCAAGCTTACACGTAGCCAAAGGTATAAAAGACACAGCCAAGCCAACACAGTTGGGTTTATCAGGCCATCGAGGAGTTGGGAAAGGCTAAATGCTAAGATGGTGAGCTCATTATAGAGCCAAGAACACCTACACCAGAACTAGCCTGACCTCTAAGACACCCAAACACACCCAACACAAGGAACCAGTCCCTTCTCTGCTACACAGTCCCTCAGGACCTGCATTCCCTTCCAGTGCTATTCAGGGGTGATGGAGAAGAAGGCCAGCCCTCTAGGTATGTCTGTGTGGCTTCCAACCACTAGGTTTATCAAGCAAAACTAAGCCCCCATCCCTGCTCCTCTCACAGTCCAAAGACCAACCATTGCATTGAGGTAATTAATTTAGTTGTCACAGCTTAAACAGGGAAAAATGGCTCCCAAGAGATTATACAGTCCCACTGATCGTATCAGTGCACCAATTTACAACATGGGGGGGGAAAACAACAGTTCTGAAATGTAATTAGCATACATTACCAACATACACGGGGAAAACAACAGTCCATTTTTTTCACATTCGAGGCCGCTGAGGAAAAGCGTATGCAGACCACACTTGGGGATGAATTTACAGTATCCCGACCGGTGCGTGAGCAATCACAGTGCAGAACACACAAATCAACCCCTGAGCAAAGGACGAAGCCACACCATTCTCAAATTCGCAGAGGAGAAACTACGTGGTTAAAACCAGGAAATCCTGTGCGTGAGAGACTAATGGACGGGCAATGGTTCAGGCGCGAAAATGAATAGCCCACAGGGAGAACGTGGAAGTGGATGTGCGTGAGCCTTCAACACAGTCGTGGAGAGTGAAATCCATGCGTGTGGATGAGCAACGTGAGGAAGGAATATACTATGGAGGTGAACAGAAAAATCATGAGGTTGCGAATTGGAGNGACGGGCAATGGTTCAGGCGCGAAAATGAATAGCCCACAGGGAGAACGTGGAAGTGGATGTGCGTGAGCCTTCAACACAGTCGTGGAGAGTGAAATCCATGCATGTGGATGAGCAACGTGAGGAAGGAATAGACTGTGGAGGTGAACAGAAAAATCATGAGGTTGCGAATTTGAGAGTGCGTGAAGGTTTTTCCTGCCATAGTGAAGTCAACAGTGGGTGGAGTGTGCATGTGGGTGAGGACTGACAGTCCTGCCACTCCACTCCCAAAGATCATAACTGCCTCAACCACCAGCATCCTTTCTTAATTAAAGTGGTTGGAATAAAACAAGGTAAGAAGACACATGGATTTTCACCCTAATGGCCAAAGTTGGACAAATTCCCCCACATCCTCATCCTTGGGAAAATCATGCCCCTTTCTCATTTTAGTTGCCGCGATCGTAGCTGGTCAGGTTTATTTAATTAATTATAGATGCATATTTACATGATGACCATCATAATAGATTCNAGAAGACACATGGATTTTCACCCTAATGGCCAAAGTTGGACAAATTCCCCCACATCCTCATCCTTGGGAAAATCATGCCCCTTTCTCATTTTAGTTGCCACGATCGTAGCTGGTCAGGTTCATTTAATTAATTATAGATGCATATTTACATGATGACCATCATAATAGATTCCGCATGCCCCTATATACCATCGGTGACAAATTCAAATCCAAAACATAACATAACCGATCAATGGTGGGGCCTTGGCCTTTAGCTCCGCACCATGATCATTTAATATATACATCATGTACATCTAATGCAACGGGGTCAAAACCGGGGTGTTACAAGCATACACAGCTTCCAAGGCCAACTTCTTGACGTGGGAATACCTAAGTTCAGGGTTGGATAAAGCATGATTGAGATAGTAGATGACATGCTCTTGGAGCTTATCGTCCTCCTGGACTAGTACTACCCCTATGGTCGAATCAGATGCAGCCAAATACAATATAAAATCATGAGAGTAATCTGGGGGGCACAATAATGGTGCTGACAACAAAGCTTTCTTTAATGCCTCGAATGTAAGTTGTGCGATTTCGAATCAGATGCAGCCAAATACAATATAAAATCATGAGAGTAATCTGGGGGGCACAATAATGGTGCTGACAACAAAGCTTTCTTTAATGCCTCAAATGTAAGTTGTGCGATTTCATTCCATACAAAAGGGGTGTCTTGTTTCAACAGGCGCATGAAACCTTTAGTAATCTTGGCATAATTTACAATAAAATGTCAAAGGAAGTTGGACTTCCCCTGTAGGTTTTGAAGCTTCCTGATAGAACAAGGAGGAGGTAGATNTCAACAGGCGCATGAAACCTTTAGTAATCTTGGCATAATTTACAATAAAATGTCAAAGGAAGTTGGACTTCCCCTGTAGGTTTTGAAGCTTCCTGATAGAACAAGGAGGAGGCAGATTTATGATGGCCTCAACTTTCAAAGGATCCACTTGAATGCCTTTGTTGGAAACAATGAATCCGAGCAGTCTCCCTGACTCGACACAGAAAATGCACTTGTGGGGATTCACGCGAATTTTGTAGTATCTGCATCGNATGGCCTCAACTTTCAAAGGATCCACTTGAATGCCTTTGTTGGAAACAATGAATCCGAGCAGTCTCCCTGACTCGACACAGAAAATGCACTTGTGGGGATTCAAGCGAATTTTGTAGTATCTGCATCATTCAAAAATTAAATGCAAGTGATTTGGGTGATCGATCCTCTTACGAGAATGTGTTGGAAGATCATCAAGGTAGGGTTCGACAATGGCTTTAATATCATGAAAGGAAAAAATCATTTCCTGCTGAAAGGTTGCCCCTGTATTTTTCAATCCAAAGGGAATTTTTTTGTACGCAAAGGCACCCAAAGGACAAATAAAAGTTGTTTTATGTTGGTCTTCTAGTTTAATTTGGATTTGATTATACTCGGAGAAACCATCCATAAATGAAAAGACTTTACTTCCCGCACATGCATCAATAATTTGATCTATAAATGGCGTGGGGTAGTTGTCCTTGGGACAGGCTTTGTTTATATCTCGAAATTCAGTACAAATGCATTAGTCCCTTGCTTTTTGTCAATAGGAACAGGGTTGGATATCCATTCTGTCAAAGCTATGGGGTAAATGAAACCGGCTTTCAGCAGTTTCTCAACTTCAGCCTTAGCAGTGGTCACTTTACACGGGTTGACAAGTCTCAACTTTTGTTGAACGGGTCTAGCATCAAGGTAAGTTCAGATTTCATGCTCAAATATTAATGGATCTATGCCTGGCATCTCCTCATATGACCAGGCAAATACGTCACGGAATTCCTTAAACAAGGTTGTATAGATCGTAATCTCCTCCAGAGAGCAGTTTGCGCTGATGTGTACATTTTCCACAATGTTTGGTTTTGCAGAGATGTTGATAGGAATCATAGTGGAAATTTTTTCCATATTTCCCTCAGCAAATATTCCTTCCCTTGGTAAGGGATTAATAGGTGTATCAACATCACCTGCTAGTCTCATATGGAACTCGTGGTTCTCGATCCTGCTTAACTCTGGAAGGAAATAAGATCGATGGTGAAGATCTTCGCAGATCTTATCTTGTCCACACATGGCTTCCAAAATGGCTTCATCCGAAGGTAAAACTATATCTAAGAAATCTCTAGAATGCAAAGATTTATCTGCCCAAGCAGGCAGATAGGCTTCTTTCGGCTCCTCTGAAACTGTGAGAGGGACTAGAATAGGGTCAACAACGGTATGAACGATGGCTTGATAAGCTACTTATGCTACTGATAAGGGCACTTTAGGTTCATGGTGGGAAGGAAGAACCCAAGGATCTATTCTATCAACAACCATTGTTATAGACTTCCTTACACTAGTAGAACCTAGATAATTAATCGGAGCTGGAATATCAAATGTGCCCATCAATGATGCATACATTCCAGACCCTAAGCTCTTTGAAGCAGGTTTAACCTTATCAACCAATGGTATGGTGGAATCATTAGTTTCCACACGGCCTTTTCGAGTAAAACTGAGTTGGTCTATAGTAACCAACTTCCCTTCGTGTGGAAACACTACCACCTGAAATACAGTCGATGCAATAGCTAACATGGCGTAAGTCCATCTTCTCCCCAAGAGCAAGTTAGAATCCAAAGGTGCATCAATCACTTCTACCTCAACAGACACTACTTTCCTTGCCAACTTAATTTCAAACACTGATAGGATACCATGTGGACGAAATGACCTTCCGTCGAAAGCAGTAACTAGGTTGTTCGATGGAACCAGCCCTGGAGATCCAAGAGCTTTCCAACAAGACAGGGACATGACACATGTAGAAGCACCCTCATTGACAACTGCCCTTCCAATGTTTTTTCCACCATGGATGACATCTTTCGATAAGGCTACATGATATGGTAGGCGAATTTTGACATTAGACAAATTAAACTTCACCAAGAGGCTCGATGAGTCCATACTGCCTAAGGCTGCTAAGAGTGCATCTCGGTGCGTGGGACAAATTTGTAACACCTATAAAGAAAACATAGTATAAGGATTCTGGGCTAAATATTCAACTACAAAGTAGTTTGCTCCAGCCCTAGGATTGGGATTGTGCAAGGTTTTCTTGAAGACACCTTTCGGTATCTTGGGCATAGGTTTGGTAGGCTTCTCAATCATGAGAGGGTTGGAAGTTTCACCTATTGACTTACCCTTCTCCAAGGCCTCTGTTTCATAGTTATTGTTCCTAGTCTAGAGTAAAGTATGGGATCGAACCAAGTTGATATAATTGGGGTCAAGAGAATTTGGGGTGCCCCCTGCTGCATTTGAAGCTAAAGCATGATTCTGTCCTTGGGGAAAATGATCCTTCAGGACAACCAGTTGTTGGCCTTTTAACAGCTTCTGAGCTTGTTCCATAAGGGTACATAGATGGGTCAAGTGATCTTCATGGCACAACTTACATGGGAATTTCACCTTCTTCTTTTCTTTTTTTCCCCCATCAGCATTGTTTGTCGGTTTTTGCTTGTTTTGGTTCCCCTCACCCTTTTTTCCTTTCTTCGTTCTCCCACCGGGATGCTGATTTCCCTTCTGAGAGGATTGTGCAAAAACATTTGCATTCTGGGGTGAGGGGGCAGCCTTTGCTGCCTCCACTATAGAATGTTTGACAGATAGCTCATGGAGCTCTTTAGCCAAAGACTCTATAGTGGGATATTTCATGGAACCAACCACACCATCGGCATGGGGTCCAGGCTTAGGTTTCTCTACATTGTGTGTTAGCCTCGGTGCTTCAGGGATAATTTCATATAAAATCCTAGAATGAGAATATATCAAATCTAGCTGCTGGGCCCTAAGGATAGCCTCTTCTTCATTGGACACTCCCGAAGTAGATACATCCTTAGATATATGTGGAAATAGGGATTTAAGGAACAATTCTACTAAGAACTTGGGAGGAATAGTGGCTTTGATAAGGATCCTCCATCTTCTCCACGCTTGGATGTGATCCAAAATATGAGTGGCCTTGTCCTACCAAAAGGTAGACAAAAAGTCTGTCCTGAAATCATATCGGACAGGAAGTTGGAAGTGACTAAGGAATACATTGGCCAAGTCCCAAATACTGTTAAACACGATAGAAGGCATTTCAATATGCCATTTTGTTGCAGTACTGGTTAGAGTTCTTTGGCATAGCCTCAAACGAACTGAATCCTCGTTCAGTGAGTTGGAAGAGCACCACAAATGGAAAGTGCTGACATGAGCTCCTGGATCATCACCAACTTTTCCTTCGAATTTTGGGATATCCGAGGGCAGCTTGGTAGGAACGGGAGGCCAGGAGGAGTTATGTCTCATCGGGGCATTCATTAGTTTTGAAAAATCTAGAAAATTTAACGTTTCCAGGAAAGGGAGCTTGGTTCTAACCAGAGCACTAAAAGTACCAGCTTGGGGATTAGAAGGACTTGCCCCCATATTCCCATATGTGAAGGTGGGGTTGTCCCCCGCTGCCGATTGTGAAGTGGTTGGGCTGCTTTGGAAAGGATTCCATCCATAAGACAATGGATTGTTTATGTGCATTGCAGTGTATGAGGTTCTAGCTACCCAAGTCGAAGCTGGGGTTTCGAACATAGGAGTAGGTATCCCTCCGCTAAAAAGAGAAAAAGGAGATCTCGTGAAAGGAGCTTAAATCAAAGTTTGAAAACCTTGACCATAAGGATTAGGGTTTCCAAACTGCACCCCTACATATGCGGGTGTTGGGCCTACATATGGAGTGGATGGGGTAATGTGCCCCCCATTCCAAGGAAAACCCTGGACAAAAGCCGAGGATCCTATAGGACCACTCTGAGCAGTGTGTGTGAAGGACGTAGGAACTGAAGGTACACTAGGAATCCCAGTGACCATACCACCAGAAGTACCTGCTAAACTTATGGGAGCCAGTGGTTGAACCACTCAACTAGCTAGAGTTAACAGTGTAGTAGGTATACTTTTTCTAGGGGAACCTACCTGGGGAGGTGGCACCCCTTCAGTCGGAGCGGCTGAGGTGGAAGTAGAATAACTTTCTCTTGCAGTAGAAATTAGTCTGCCCAAAGGGACACCAATCACGGGTGGATTGAAAGGACGATCCTGAATGATCACAGGATCGTTTAAGTCAGTTAGAGGTGAATTAAAGTTCCTTGCAAACTCGTCAGCCTGCAAGTCTTCTATCTAAACTGTGTTTAAATTAAAACAGTTTTCCCTAAGTTCTGGTTCACCCAGAACTTCACTAACTCCTATCGGTTCGAAAGAACCGTCCATGTCCAATCCCCGCCTTTGAGGGGGAGGTGGAGGTTCCAATGTGATAAGCGGAGGAAATTTTTGTAAACTTCATGACTTTCTGATAGATTGGTCCTCCAAGATTTTAAATTTTACTCTTCACACCCTAAGGTCAACTAAAAACATAGACAAACCTGCATATAGCAATCACTACAAAATATCCTAAAGTCTCAACAATCACAAGGGGTATAAGATATGCTTTCCTGAATAAAGATGAGAGATAGTTTCTTGGTGTCCTTGAAGAGGTTCTTAGGCATAAGTAAAGGAATCGTCCACCACCCTCCTACACTTTCAACAAGGGTTACCTTCCAAGCCCGTCCAAGGTGAACCAGAAATAGACTTCTGGTTTACCTGTGTATAAACCCTAGATGTCCAAGAGACTAGAGGCTACCTTAACTATATCAATAGTCTGGGGGGACAGTCGCAAGACTGATTCATATGCATGGGCAGGGTAGCAAATCCCAAAAATATATCTAGGACAGAATCTCCAGATGCATAAAAACCTTGGTCTACGTTTTGATAAGGAATCAGAGGGTTATCTCCTCAGTCCAAGCCTCCACACAGCGTCATGCTTAACTTCTGTTTGAGAGGAGCTTCCCAGATACTATCAACACAGAGAAGGATTTACCTATCGATTGGCCAACTAAATCTGAATTTAAGTACTTGTGGGGAGTTTACACTTCCTATCCCACAAGTCTATCCTAATCTAGTAGGTGTATGACCGTATAAAACAAAACTTACTAATAAATTTTAAATTATAGCGTTCATTTTAAGGGCTATTCTTAGTCAGAGGGTAAGTGGCGTGAATGACTATGATATTACAGACTCAATAAGAAAATTAAAAAGGTGTATAAAATGAATTCCAAAGCAAATTATAACTACCTAAAAAAAGCTTCTTTTTCTTTTTGTAGATATGAACTAACGAAATTACAACTAAGAGAAAGATAAGACTTATTTTTTGTAATTTTTGAGATTTTATTCAAAAAACTGAAAATAAAACTACAGTATGCAATTCAAATGCAAATATTTCCAATGCTTTTTTTTCACTTTTCAAACTCTTCAAAAATTACTATGCACCTAAATGAAAAAATTCTTGAGTATGCTTGAATAATCAGACCATAAAGCAAACAAAATGAAGTATAGCAGATCTATAAGAACCAAAATCAACCACCTAAGGAAGAGACTTGAAAAACACCTAGCTTGGGAAAAAATAATGAATGAGATCCACTGAAATCATTAAAAGGCAAGTGACAAACTGAAACTACTTGGAAATAGTACAGGGTACAAGGTATCTAAAATCCTGATCACTAATTCAGATACATAGCACTGAACCTATCACCCAAACAAGATAATCCACCTCAAATTGCTAAAAGAAAGAAGACCCAAATAACAAAAAACTCAAGGACTTACTGAAAAGCACAAAGTATGGTGCACAAGGATTTCAGACCTACAGTAAAATGCCAGCACTAAAAGTCCCCAAAGCAAAGAAAAATCCAAATAAGACAGGGACAAGCAACCCTACCTAAAAATATGCTTCTAAGAGATGTACGCGACTATCTAACAAAACAACCTATGTACTGTACATGACTGTTTAGTATAGAAACTCACATATACAAATTATTGTACACGACCATGTAGCACAGCAACCCCCGTACATCATAAAAAAATTTCAAAAAAGAAAAAATAATGAAGGTCTCTAAAACACTGCTGCAAATCAAAACCAAGATATAAAACCATACACTGAATCAAATCAAAGACTAGGCAAGTATCTACAGGACTAACCCACAGCAGGTTGGACTCCCCAGCGGAGTCGCCAGTTCGGTTGTTTAGTATTAAGCACCCTTGTAACCTAGGGTCTGGGGTTACCAAATTACTACT
>LPNX010161095.1:179260-211871 GCA_001517045.1 Pseudotsuga menziesii | reverse complement strand
TTCTAAACTTTATCATTAAAAAAACTAGTGACTTAAAAATCAGTGACAATAAAAATTCAATATCGTCATGAAGACGAAGCCCAAATTTTTAAAAAAAATCGCAAGCTTGTTCCTTGCAGTGTCCTCTTCAAAAGGGTGCTTTTAGTTTTTTTGATAAGAGTCACATTTGAAAGAAAATGAGATGAAAAAACCATGTGTCAATAAGGCACCGTTTTTGGTACATATATTATTTCGATAAATAATAAAAAATAGCGTATAAGTCCGAAAATCCTAAACATATAGTCCATGCACAACTACAATGAGTGTAGATTATGATTATACATTTCGTTTCCCTAAAATAAATAATTATCTCTAAGAAAAAAGGAGGGCACAAAAGTCACTTATTATTCATACCTAAAATTTTAAAGTATATGTCGTTGGTGCCCTCCAAATTTTCCCCACTATATGTCGATAATTTAAAAAAAAAATATGAGTATGTAGCTAATTCAATTCTCCTAAACATTTGTGTTTACTTCAAGGTGAAATTAATAAGGGAGATATCGGTCTGAAGGGGTTGAAGTTGAAAAACATACAATTTTGCAATTTGTTTTGTCAAAAAACATACAATTTTGCAATTTGTTTTGTCAAAAAACATGCAAAAGTGTTTCCCAACTTCATGTCTTCACCCAACAGGCTCAGGAAGAACGGACTCTCTCCAAGTGCAGGTGCATTTCATTTTTTGCATTAATAAATATCGGTTTGCTCTATATTTGTATTGTCCTTTGTAACCCTTTTCAAGGTCCTAAAACTTGAGGAAAGGTTTTCACCTCGAGTGATTTTATCCTGATAGGTTTAGAGTTGTGATGGATCTAGACTGGTCCAACAGTTCAAGTGGGGTGTTGTATATTGTTTTTTTATAATTTAAGAAGGATCTACACTTGTTGTAGTATGTCTCAACTTTGTAGAGCTCATATATCACAACTTATACATATATGGACAGGTGAAAATGCATTTTTAAATATTGTTAAGATGTTTATATTTACTTTATAACAATATTTCAACCTAAATATCATATCCATCACATTTCTATTTATGTGTAAATCTGCTATCTCTCTCTTTTTATCTTTATATATAGCAGTGTCCATATTAGGTTTACATATCAAATCTCTCTCTTTCATATATATAAATGTTTTTATTTCTGGTTGTATTCTTTTGTATAAAGAGAGATTTGTTTTTTTTTTTTGGAAATTTGTATATATGGTTGGCTAATATATAGTATTAATATTATTATTTGTTAGAAGTATTATATTTTTTGAGGAGATATGTGATGATGTAAGACTTACCCACGTGACATATCTATCATACTAGGTTGTAGATGCACCTCACTACGTATGTGACAAGAAGAAAAAAGTTGATTAAAAAATAATTTTACAAAAGCATTTAGCAGCATATGTGGGCTCAATCTTAAATTTTAATACGATAGGAGCATTCTAAAACAAAAGCAATGAGGTGGCAATGTCTTGTGCCAGTGCCATAGCTAAAAAATTGTCATATTGTCATATATATGCCATTTGGCAGCAAAAGTTTGAACATGGGTAAAAATTTTCTTAACAAAAGAACATTGTTCCATTTTACATCTATTAGACTTGTGGGCTAACAAAAGACCCTTCTTATTATTATATTTCAACAAGTGGGAACACCACCGTAGGCCCCAGCCCCAACCTTGTAAGTCTTTCCTTCCTAATTAATCTCCCCCAAAAGTATGAGATATGATGACCTATGAGCCCTTATTTTTTTCCTCTTTCATTTATGAGGTGAGGTTGCCCCATTAGCTTTTCCAGTTCCTCCCTTTAGCTTGGCGAGCTTCTCATCAACTAGAAAACGGGGACATTCCTTATGGGCTAGATCCGGTTATTCCAGTACTTACCTAGAAATAATTACCATATCCTCTTTCAGTTTATGACTCACAAGAAAAGAAAATATTTTAGTTTAAATTTAATGCTCTTTCAGAAAGGACCAAAGGATACACATGTCCTTCTACAAACGTCCAAGATTATCTTATCTTGTTTCGATATGATGATTGTTTGTTCATATCCATTCTTGAGAGCACTTTCCACTCATTGTCATTTGCATTCTGAATGAATGGTGATCTAAAGTTAATTGAAACATTTAAGAGATTTGATGGGATTAAGTGATTCTACTCAATCTTCATCAACTTTTTCGTGAAACAATTCTCATGCAACCAATCATCGAGTGATTGTTAAAGATATGTATGCATGATTTGCGTGGAAACCGGATAATTCAATTCTAGAATATGATTAAGTATTATTTTCATGTTCGTTTGGTTGTAATGGATTTCGACATATCAGACTTTTTAACTATGAGACTTTTTAAATTTGAATAGAACAAATTTAAAAAGTTGTGGTTTATAAAACAATATTCACAAAATTTGAAAGTTCAATGTAAAGGTGCATATTATGGGTATAACAAAATTTGAAAATTCAATATAAAGTTTTGATATTTATAATTAAAACTTTATATAATAATTCTTAAAAATATAGATAAATTATTAAATAATTCTAATCATTTGTTTGTATATTTAAAGTTTTTACAATCATATATTAAAATAATGCATATCTTTAAAAAAATGTTATATAAATAATGGAAAATACTTTCATGATAAATGTTATACATTTATTTAGTTAATGTGATATTTACAAAGATAAAATACATATTTGAAAGGTTACATTTTTAAATAATTATAATCATTTATTTAGATATATTTCATATTTATGGTTTTTACAATCATATATTAAAATAAATCATGTCTTTAAAAAAAATTGTTATATAAACAATGGAACATACTTTTATGATAAATGATAAATATTTAGTTAATGTGATATTTATAAAGTTAAAATACATATGTACCTAAGGTTAGTAAGGGTGAAATTTCACCAATTGGCTAATTTTTGGGTTTTTTTCAAAAAATAAATTGCTATTTGGTCATTTTTAGTCTCTAATATCGCCTATATTTAACATAAAATATGTTTTTTTTTCATAATATTCGCCAAAATTTACAAGTTTCAGTAGTAAATTGTGTATTTCATATTTAAACTTTGCCTACCTATCTATATATATGTTTTTCTCAATCCAAAATAATTGCCTAGAATACTATACTTAAGTATACTATTATAATCCTTAAAAAATGCCCTGGTTATGGTTATGACGCATTGTGATAATGATAACGGTCCATGGTGTCATTAGAACTCATTAAACAAGTAGGAATATGTATTATATTGTAAAATATAACGTACAATTTGACATAGAGAGTAACTATATTCTAGACACACAACTTGACATGGAAAGTAAAACTACTTTGCTTTTTAGGATACTTTACTTTGAAACATAGCTTAATTAAGTTAGTCAATTTCTCAAAATTTATTTTAAATTTATTTTAAATTTTATAATTTTAGTTATAATGTATTTAAATTTTATGATTATAGTTATAATGCATCTTTTTAGAAAATTTCATGTTGCATTGTGAACTATGGCTACGTGCTTCACTAAAGTCAAACATAGTTAACTATGGTGAAATTAAAGACAAGCATTGTTTACCAAAGTCAACCATGGTTGACCAAAGTCAACCATGGTTCACTACAGTGTTCGATATATACTGACACAACTTAAGATGCGGCACATTGATAATGTGACATTCGGTATTCATCAAGGGTTATGTTGACTATGGTCAAACTAAATTCAACCATTAATCCAAGACGATATCTGAGATTGATCAAAATTAAAGTCTTCAAATTGCGAACAAAAGCTTGCAGTTGCGTGTAAAGTTTGGGGAGTCAGGTTCTCCGATCTCACTTGGGCCAATTCCAAACTGGGTTTATATTGTTGTTCTTAATGTTTGAAGTCAATAGTTAGTTTGTGTTATTATATTACAATTCTCGCTCGTCGTTTCTATTTTATGGAAAACATGGGTTTGCCATTTGCTAAAAGTTTCTCTACCATCTCGCTGCTTCAATTCTTGTCGGGTTTTGTGATCTTTTCAACCTTACAGGAAGAAGGTGAGTTGGGTTGCATTGACTATCAATAGGTTGGTTTGTGAGTGCAATAGATAGTTGAAAATCCATAAATATTAAATAAATAAATATATATTCAAGAAGACTTCTCGACAAATAAATGAAATGATATGATAAAACTTATCGCATGTTCGATTTGAATGTTCTATCTCATCAGACTTTTCAATCTTTAATTGCATGTCTGCATCTTGTTTGACCGGGGTTCAGAATCCTTGTATAGATAACTGAACTTTTAACGTTTTGACATTTTCCCTAATGGGTTGTGATGTTAACGTTGCCACATGCTATTGCAAGTTAACTTGACTGTAAAATAACAATTTTGTAGTAGTGAATATTTTCAATCAATGACTTCACTGCCAATAATATTTTCCAACTAATTTCTTTGGAAGAAAGCTTATTATAAATCTCACCAGCAAGTGTAATTCTTCATCCTAATGCCAAAGCACTTAAACCACTTGGCATAACACCTTGTATCATAACCAACACCTTCACTTTACAAGGATTGACAAAATTGCTCTTCTCTGAAGTGAGATACCCACCTTTAACAAGACTGAGCATGTCACACCTCTAAGCAAATTGAATCTTGGTGGGTGGAATATCACTACCCCCATTGTGGCTTAATTATTTAATGTTTAGAAATATTTCAAATGTTTTTTTTATGCAATTGAACATCTATGTTAATTGCAAGTAGTGCATGCAAAGCCAATAACCATAAACCATAGATGTTCAAGTGCAAAATGACAACAAAGAAAACTCCACTTCAACAAATATAATCCATTCTTTCAAAACTAGAAGAAACGAAGAATGTATATGTTTCTATCTATTTTACTGGATCAAAACTATAAAGGACAATTTAGGCCAACTAGCCATAGGCATTCCTACTCAAATGCCACCCCAAGATTGAACATGTTAGCCAATGCCCAAGATTGATTAATAGATTTTAATTTCTAATTTATTTTAGGAGTAATCACTAATATAGTTCAACTCTTAGCTACTAATTTATTTAATCCTTATGTCCCTAATTTTATAAAATTTTAATTTTTAATTTATTAATTATATTAAAAAATCTTGCATTTAAAAAATTAGATTGAATTAGAGTATTATCATTTTAATGTAACATGTCATTATTGACCTACAACCCCTTAAAATATGAGTAATTTAAAAAAAAATCACATACACACACAACTTGGTTTATTAAAAAAAGATCTTAATACACTAACCTATCTAGCCATATGGCAATCAAGATTTTATTCCTTGCTCCTTATGGGATGGGATTGAGATGGGATCCCCTTTGAGTGACACTCCGATGATTCAACCTATGAGCTGAGCAGTGATAGCAATTGGTTGATCGAGCCAAATCTTACCATCATGGTACCCACTGATTATCAATTTCGTTGCTTCTTCCTTCCAACCATCAAAATGCGCGACCTGAGGGGCACTCATAGGGGTGTATACGGGTTAAAAGTAGCAGACATGGCAAGGCCTTACACGTTCCCATATCCAGGGTTCTGAGCCAAGTGTCTGCCTCTGGTTTCGTAGCTAAATACCATTGCCTTCTAGAATGGAGAACCTCTAAAATGTTAGATAGAATTTGGTTTATTCCAAAAAAGATATTGATATTACATAAGACATTCTTTTATTTACAATATAGATAATAAGCTTTTTATACAAATAGAAAAAATTGTTAAAATACTTTAATTTAAAAAAAAATATGCATTCTTTTATTTATAATACAGATAATGAGCTTTTTACATCAATAGAAAAACCTGTTAAAATACTTAAAAAAAAATCTAAAAAACATATTAATTTGGAATCTTTTTGTTAAAAAACATTTTCAAACAAAAATAGATTATTTAATTTTTAATAATAAAATATATTATGTTAATTAAAACAAGTGGAATAAGCAACAAAGTTGCTTAGTACCTGCCTCCTAAGAAGAGATTGAAAATATATAGCAATAGGATAATTTTGCTATAAAAATATATGATAAAACAAATATAATTACAATTTGAAAGAAATTAAAACAAAAATGAATTAAAAAATGTCCATTTAAATACGATATAGGTTATTGCAATGTAGCATAAAACAAGCTTCCTTACATACTTCTAGTAATATTCTTGACTTATGTTATAAAAAAACATGCAAGTTTCTTTACAGACTAGCATAAATAGGAAATGAGAAATAATAACTTATAAGACTATAAATTAATATCATTGTTGTGAGAATAGTTTATTTATATTTTATTATAAATTTATAATGTTATACAAATATGCAAGTTTTTTTTATAGACTAGCATAAATAGGAAATGAGAACTTATAAGACTATAAATTAATTTCATTGTTGTAAGAATAGTTTATTTATATTTTATTATAAATTTATAATTTAAATTTAAAATAAATTTAATTATTTTAAATTGAAAAAAAATATTTTTTAGTTAAATATTTTTTTATACTTCAAAACAACCTAAACCGTAGTGTTTTTTTCATACACATATTTTTTACATATATGTATGTGATTTTTGATATACATACTTTCTCCATATACCTATATGGATAATATAGATATATGTATAACTTTTATGCCTAAATATAAATAATGTGATTCATTTTTAATATAATGAATTACACTTATATCACAATAAGAGAGTGACAGTGACATTGCCGGTTATTTTATATAATTTAAAGTTATAAAACAAGGCAGTGACATTGCGGATGATAGAGTGACAGTGACATTGCCGGTTATTTTATATAATTAAAAGTTATAAAACAAGGCAGTGACATTGCAGATGATAGAGTGATAGTGACATTGCCAGTTATTTTATATAATTAAAAGTTATAAAACAAGGCAGTGACATTGCCGATGATAACTTTTGTTTATATTAATTATTCAGTTGAAAGTTCTGAAAACTCGATTAAACATGCCATATTAAATTTACAGGATAAAACAATTCAAGCTGGTGGCCATGAATCGATCTGTCCGCTCTCCGTTAATTCGAAACCCCTTCCTTATATTTTATTCTTTGAATGATAAATGCCAACCATCTTCACAAATACTAAAATTGCAGTTTGTGTACCAACGAGACCTGTACCCAACGCCAAAAAAATGGATAATCTCTCTCAATTTTCGAGGCCTGCAACATACCCGGTTTCTGCCATAGTCATCGATCCCTGCCAGAGATCAGGGTTTATATTCTCACGAAGGAAGTTTGACGTTGGGATTTTTAGAAAATCTTTGTTCAGAGTAGTTAAATCACGTAATCTATTCGTTGGGACCCAAGCAGCTGCTACAGTCGAAGCGCCGGTACTCGTTATGATGAGGATATTTGATGGCGGTAGCAGCCGAGCAAGAATGGCACCAACTCAAACTCAAACATGCGTAGATTCATGGAAGATGAAACATTTTTCAAGGAGAAACTGCAGATTCAAGGGCGCAAACTCAAACTCAAACATGCGTAGATTCATGCAAGGAAATTACAAGAAAATTTCAGATCAAAGCAAAGGTTGAAGGAATGGTTCTGAGATATTTGGAGAACAGATGGACGGCACAGTCCTTTGGGCCAACAACATTGGGCGTTATCACATCACAAGAAGCAGATCAAGACCCACCCTTAGTTATCCTCACACACATTTATATCATACGCCAACTAACAACCGATCGAAATCGACTCTCACCACACTGGTATATTTCTTGGTTAGCGATTGCATACTCCAAACTTCTAAAAGGATTGGTGGCGACGACTTTCAATAGTTGGGGGAGGCAACACCGACTCTGGGTGTGTGAAGGGAAAAACCAAGAATTCATCCTAGTTTATAACCCTGGTCTGCTGGCTGCAGGGTCGAGGCCCAGGACTTATTGATGGTCTATCGACATGATGAGAATGTCGATCAAGAAGCCAAGGAACTCAATGACAGGGCACCTCAGCTCTTGCAAGTTTTTGTACAGAGAGAAAATGTCGATGTCGAGAATCCGGGGGGCAAACAGTCTAAGTCCTCGGGATTTAGGGTGGAAAATATCTTCAGACAGTCGAGCGCTCGGCTGTCGGATGCGACTGGATCGATTGCAGGGTGTTTCGGCAGCACGAGAAAGGAAGGGCTGCTGTTGTCCGAGGCCGACGAGGAGTCGAAACAGCTGCAATTTGCTCGTCGGTTTGCTCATCGTATTGTCGTGTCGGATGTCATGTCGCAACATCGATAGAGCGACAGGAAGCCTTCGGATCTTTTGTTTCTGAGCTCCCAGATGATCACAACCGACAGTGGCCACATGGCCTTCGCAGATATTAAGCCGACAGACGAATTGGAAACGAACAACAGTGAGGCAAAGAGACCCGGTAGGCGCCACGGTCCACACGGCAGCGGCAGTGGCAGCGACAGGAGGCATGACAGACGGCAATGGGATATTTTTTTAATTTTATTATTATGACGTCATCTTGCCACATGTCAACTCAAATCCAGATACCAAATTCCAAAGTTGACATCATCTTCTATCCACCAATCAGCTATTTACAAAAATAACTTTTTAACAAAATAAAAAAAAATATTTTACAAACCCCTAAGTCATACTTTGCAAAACAGGTTTTAATTCTTTATAACTGCCTCAAAAGACACCAACTAATACCAAAGTCAAACGAGTTTGACTTGTGATCGATTACAATATACCTGCCTAAGGCAGGTATAATAAGATATAACATCTTATAACCTATATTTTATTTTTATGAGTTTTTAATAATTTAAGATTACAAATTAAATATGCATTCTATTCTATTTTTTTATTATGAATTTTAATAATTTAATATTAAAAACTAAATATGCATTCTATTCTAAAATTATCATTAGATGATATAGCCTTGCAAGGCCTTTAGCTCATTAGTTAAACTTACATAACTAAACAAGATGAAAATGAAAACAAATTTACAAACATTGTGAGTCTAACTTATACACCTGAAATCATCCATTATCAATTAGTAGCTATATATATAAAACCCTTTAAGGGTAAATAGAGACAGTTCTTTTAGAATACTTAATTAAGAATAGTTCCACTAATAGTTTCTATTAAAATTAATTAGTTAAAGAATAAAATAATAGATTATTTTAATCTCTGTAAAAATATACACATAGTTCAAATGTGGAGAGAACCTTTCATAAAATTATTCAATTAATTAAATATTTAAATATTTAAAATTCTAAATTGACTAATAGCTTGGATTGAAATTTAAAATTTCAATATTAGTGCAAACTGATTCTTTGACATAAATATTTACACATTGATTCTTTAACATAAACATTTAATTAATTAGCATATAAATTTCAATATCATATAATCTTTATATAATCTTTATATAATTGGACAGAGATCTTGTAAAGAGAACACACCAAATGGTTTATGAAAGATGAATGGTCCAGTTCTTCCAAAATATTTGCTTTTGTGAAACGGTTGGAATCCACAAAGGAATAATGTCACCCAAAGATGGTCATGTGTAGGTAACAAAATTAGAGATTGATGGACATTACCTATCTTGTTATACATCACGAGAGAGGTGTGTTGATGGTTGTAGCAGCCAATCATACAAGTGTTTGACCTGATATCAAGATCATGGTGGAGAGCATATTTGAACCCTAGCAACATCTTTGATGTGTTGGGATAGAGGAACAAGACTAGTCTCAACCTTATCAGGATGACCACCAACCATACCCGAAGAAATACAAGGTTTCTTTCTATTCTTGGCATTACAAATAGTAACATTAAGGTGACGAATGGATGAAACCGGCGTGCCTGAAGGTGATGACGAGGGTTTATCTGAGAAAATAGTAAGGAACGACCTAAGGGATACATCCTTATAAGCAAGCTCCTTAGTAGGGCTACATGACTCATCAGAGCCACAAGCACTACGAGGACCCCCAATAGTAACAACAACAGATAAAGGAGGAAAGTCAATTTCATTAGAAAGCTTAGAGTACAATACCCCCCACAATGATCCAGAAGGGTGTGAAACAAGATATCCATCATTCCCGTCAACCACAAATACCGTTAGACAAGGAACAAAATTTTCAAGGTGCCCCACCCCCATAGGGACAAACAAATCAATAAATGGTGGAGCCATCACTACATGGACCACCGGGTTAGATAGTACATCCCCAGTAGGTAAATGCTCAATTCTAAAAGAAATCAAAGGGGTCAACCCCTTGTTCATAACAACCACCTCAACCAAATCAATGAAGAAAACCTCTCCCTTAGTTAAACCCTCATATTCCAAAGGAGAATTAGAGATAAACATATATGGATCAACCGCAGGAGGCAATGTAGTATTTCCCAAAGGAGGAGAGAAAACATCCGTCGAAGCATTACAGTCTGAGTCTGAATCCAAAACCCTCATATCCCTAAACAATAGCAGACATTTGTTTTTCATATGACCAGTGTCTCGGCAATAGTGACAGCATAAATGAATTTTCCAGTAATCCAGCCCTTAAGTGAAGCAAACCAGGTAGTGCTAAAACTTTGTCATATTACCATAGATCTGCCATTTTCCAACACTGAGTTTGAACATGGGTAAAAAATGTCTTAACAAAATAAAATTGTTCCATTTTACATCTATTAGATTTGCGGGTTAAGATAATCTCCTTATTATTATCTTTCAGTGAACCCAACCATGGCCACTTCCTTGACCTTCACTATGTCCACAAACACAAACCGCCAAAGCTCAAACCGCACAGACCATAGTCCCGCCATTGCAAGTGGAAAATAGGGATGTCATTGAGAGCAAAGGAAGCTAAAACCGCCAGTTAGAAAGAAAAATCCTCTGAGAAATAGATAGAGTGAATGACGATGAAACTCACAAGCACAAAAGTTGAGCCCCAACATTTTTCAAGCTAGAAAGGAAGAGCACACAAGATACCAAATGTTTCTATGGAAACAATCCAAAATACTTATAAGTAATTTCAAACACATGCTTCATCAAGGTGATGTCTCTGAAGGCTTCTCCCATGTGTGGAGTGAATGCTTCTGTAGTGTCAATTCTTTGATATGTACACTGTCGAGTGACGACCATGCATAAATGGGGGGGAATATAGCCAAAGTTTCAAATGCATAGAAAACACTTAGGGGAGCCACTAAATGTGGGGTTGGCCCCAATTTTGGATCATTACATGTTTTCCATGAGTTGTAGCATGATTCGATAACCGGTCAGCTACATGATTATTATGCCTTTGGACATGCACCAAATTGACTCCCTCGATGCCCCCCATGAGATCGATGATTTGAAATTGAAGCCTCCTGACAATCCGATCCTCTAGGGAGATTCATTTTCTAGTTTGAGAGATAACAAAAAGATAATCAATCCATAATGACCAAAATGTATTGAATTCCAAGTGATACGATATAATTAAGGCCCATAAACATAGCATATCTTTCTAGAGATTGTTGGTGGTTTTCCCAAACCCAAGGAATATAGAACGACACTATAAAAAAAATCTAGCAATGATCATGAAACTTGACTTGTCAAAAGCATATTATAGAAAAAAACGGTTATACATCAAGTTGATATTCCTCCATGTGGGGATTAGTATTCCAATAGTTAAGTGGACCATGGGATGATTAACTTCAATTTCTTTTGCAGTTCTAATAAATGGGTCAGCGTCAAATTTTTTCAATCCCACATGGAATTAAGACAAGGATTCCTTCTATCTCCTCTGTTGTTTGCATTATCCTTATCTCATATCTTGTTTATAGATGATGTACTCGTGTTTAGTGATGGATATCCAAGAGAAGCAAACAAATTGCATGAAATTCTAAAGATTTGTTAATTTTATGTAGGTATGGAAATTAATTTTAAAAAATCATCAATACCTTTTAATTGAGGGACTGGTCCCAATTATAGCTCATTGATGTAACATATATCTTTCGACCAGGGGTAGATTGACTTTATTAAAGTCAGTTTTGGAAGCAACTCTAGTATTCTAGCACTCCTGGCTTATATCCCAAAAGAAATCCTTGGAAAAGATTAGGAAAAAAATATTTTGAATTCTTATGCATAGGCAAAAAGAAGAAGAAGAAGGCATCCTCGTTATTATGACATCTAATGTTGGATCCAAAACTATGGCAAAGGGCGGAAGTAATAGAATTGGATTCACTTTCGAAGAAGAACCCGAAGACAGATATTCAGCCTTAAAAGCATTAGTCATGGGGATTTTAAGCAGGCTAGTTGGGGCTGACAATCACATGTATACATATCATGTTGATACTATGCAATGGATAGTTGATACTAATTTGCTAGCAATGCTTGTAGATGCATTGAGCTCAACGAGATGTCTTGAAGTACATCAAAATGCAACAACACTTTGTGCTATAACTCACTTTTAGGGATTGGAGATTTGCTTGTTATCTAGAATCAAGATGCCAGCCAGAGTGAAGTTAGTCGTCCCTCTTTTGGACTTCGATTTAAGAAAAAGTTTGGTTGGGTATCCATTGAGAAACCAACATCAGATATTCTTACAGGTCATATTTCATGTAAGGAAAAGACAATATGAAATTCCCTCTGCTCCACAACTAAGCTAGTTGCATCAACAACATTGAAGGAGTTACTAGAAATTGAAGATGTATCACTTCCAGTTTGGGTAGACATGATGTGCACGGTAGAATATATTCCTATTTTGGAAGAAAATCTAAGAACTCAAGGTTTAGAAACAATTACTATTCATTAAGGCCTTAGTTCCACATTTTGGAAATCCATTAAGGGAAGAGACAATATTTTGTAGGAGGGTGTCCATCCTTGTTGCATCAGGGAAATTCTCATTTTTGGACTTATTAAGTCCCAATGCCACGAGTGATGAACAAATAATACAACTGTTCCATGTCTTAAACAATTTGTTTTCCAAACACAAGCATCTTGCATTTCACACTCCAACCATTACACCAGTACAAACAAAGTTCACATGATCGATGATGATTTGATAATTAGTACATACGGGGAAGTGTATGCTATGCTAGACATTACTACAAAATTGATAATCCAATCTTCCATTTTAAAGATAACTTGAATCAAGCTATTATTGGTTGGTTGCCTCCTGAATCTGTTGCAGATTTACGATTACATATATTAATATATAATGAGATAACTGAAAAATTTGTCAAGGAGAATCCATTGGGTTGGTATATGAATAAAATACTTCCTCGCTATAATCAACTATGGATTGTTAGAAAACAAATTGCAGTCCAATTTGATGGTCAAGATTCATGTCATATGTGTTACAAATTAGTGGGAAAATTCCAAACAAAATTCTATTAACTAAAAATACAAGCAAAATATCTTATGTAATTGTGGGTAAGCGAGGTTAATGGAAAGTGGATGAGAATTGATCAATCCCATTTGATAATATGTAGCATAACATATTGAATTGTGGTCAGAGTCAAGCCCTTCCTGGACTCCATCATTTCTCAGGAATAATATGGGTTTCTCAAAAATCGACAGATCGTTGATCCCATTGGCATTGTTCAGGAATCTCTTCACTCTATAAAATCAAAAAATCTCTGTGCATTCATCCTTAAGCTTGACCTCATTAAGGCATTTGACAGGGTAAATTGTACCTTTATTCTCCTTATCCTGATTCAGATCGGTACTCCCCTTCAAACTGTCAACTGGATTATGGGTTGTATCTCCTTTGCTACCTTTGCTGTACTTATCAATGGCATACCCACAAATTTTTTTCCTGCCTCGCGTGGCATTCATCAAGGATTCCCTCTTTCTCCATTGCTCTTCATCCTTGTCATTGAAGGCCTTAGTTTGTTAATTGCTGATGCTCGTCGCCATGGTCTTATCCGAGGAGTTAAAATCACCTCTTCTCTTGCCCTAACACATCTTCTCTTTGTTGATGATGTTATCCTCTTGGGCACCGGAACTCTACAAGAATGGGCAGCCTTTGATGTGATTCTTGATACATTTTGTAAAGCATCAGGCATGTCTATAACTCTGGTTAAATCTGTACTTCTACATAACTGTATTCCTTCCCATGAACTCATTAATCTCTCCATATTTGTCCCTTATAAACTGCTCCCCATCACTATGAGCTTCAAGTATCGTGGGTTTTTCATCAAACCCCTGGGGTACAGATCAAAGGATTGGCTTTGGCTTGTTAAAAAATTTGAAAAGAAAGTCAGTCTGTGGACTCACAAGCTACTCTCTTTGGGAGGCAGGTTGGTTCTTGTGCAATCTGTTCTCTCTAGTATCCCTGTCCATTGGATGGGTTTAGCTCCACTTCTGGTCTCTATCTTGCATAAACTCAGAAGCATTACTTTCTCTTTCTTATGGGGATCATCAGGGAATACTCATAAATACCACCTTGTAAGATGGTCAGACTTATCTTGGCCAAATAATTTTGAAGGATGGGGAATAAAAAATCTTCATTGGTTCAGCATTGCTCTCCGTCTTAAGACATTTTGGAGAGTCCTCTTCAGTGATAGTCTTTGGCATCGTGTACTTATCTCTAAATATCTGAGGCAGTCCACTGTCACATCTTGGCTCCGGGAGAAAAAATTCAATACTAGGGGTGTTTCAGCTATCTGGAGGGGGTTTATTCAAACTCTTCCCTGGATGGGATCCCATCTTACATGGCAAGTGGGGAATGGTAATGATATTCTGATTGGTATTGATCCTGTGATTGGCAATCATGTTTCTTTTCACTTTCTTGAAGATCTGAGAACATATCTGGAGGACCTAGGAATTATTACTCTTGCACAGGCACATAATTCTTTACCAGATGCTCAGCACTACTGGTTTATTGCTGATGAATTATATCTGGTAGGTGATTGGAAAAATATTTGGAACTCTTTTATCAGGTGCCTAGATCTGAATGGCATTCGATTAACTAATGCATATGATTCGTTGATCTGGGAATATAATAAGATTAATGGTTTGATCTCTGTTGATAAAGTGTATGATTGTATTGTCAATTCATATCAACCAGACCTGGGCAGTCGACTGTACATCACTCTTTGGTCGAGTCTCCTTCCAAGGAAGATTGGATGTTTTACATGGCTGGTTTTGGAAAATAAAATTCTCACCTGGGACAATTTACAGAAGAGAGGGAAAATAGGGCCAGGTATTTGCTCCATGTGTTTTGCAAATGATGAGACTGTCCACCATATTTTCACTAGCTATCCGATATGGAGATGTATATTGGGGGCTGTATGTGATCAGTTGTAGCTGTGTATTCCTCCTGTAGCGGACTCTATTTCAGTCTTTTTTGAAGAATGGATCGCATCATATCATCGTAGCTCGGCACTGTTTTACATCCCACATTTTGCAATTTGGGATGTATGGAAGGCACGTAACATAGCTGTTTTTTATGGTAATAAGGTTAATATATTGTGTGTTATGCACCAGATTTTAAATGCTGCTCATATTTCATACTCTCGGCCTGTCACTAAGGGAAGGAAAATAAAAACAGTCAGACAGATCGGGCCTAGATCACTAATGATTTTCCCTTGTGGTTACTTCGATGGAGCATCTACTTCTTCATCTGCGGGCATTGGTTATTGTATATATCTCAACGAGAATCATCGTCTTGAATTTGCGCTGGGGGTCAGACAAGATCCAATACTAAAGCAGAACTTCTCGGACTTTGGGCAGTTCTGCACTCATCCCAAATGATGGGTATCCCTTTAGCCCACATTTACGGTGACTCACAGGTCATTATCAACTGGGCTAAAGGTATCTCTGCTCTTACTCCACCAGTGCTCCTTCACTGGTGCAGGGAATCACAAAATCTTCTTAAAATCTTCAAAGATATCTCCATCATTCACATCTATCGGGAATACAATGGGAATGCAGACCATCTTTCAAAACAAGCACTCACATATTCCCCTGGTTCTGGGTGGTTTTTTGAAATTTTTGATGACCATTTGGTCACTAGTGACTCTTTCCAGCTCCTTTGAGAGTGTATTGGGGATTTCTCCCCTTCTTTTTGGATATGTTCTGTATGTTGACTGGGTGTCTCTTTTGGACCGCAGCTCTGGTCCCATGTTTCCCGATAGATAGGAATGATGAAGAACGATCATTTACATGATGAGGTAGATTTCTGATGGGATCTCTTGTTATTGCACTCCTTTCCCTCCGGCTGCAATTGGATGTGAACCTGTATCGTCTTGATGTATCTGTGCTGATGTTTTCCCTTTTGGGCAGCTGTTAACAAGGCCCTTTGATTCTTAATAAAGAATAACAAGGACTGATTTTTTCTTCCTGAAAAAAAAACATATTGAATGCAAATTACTAAATGCAATATATGATTATCCCTATCATATACTTCGTATTAATTCTCTATCACGCTTTGAAAGCTTATTTCCCATCTGAATGAATTTTGACTTAAAAAAACACAAAAACAACTGAGAAAAAAGGTGGTTTTTATATACGATTGAAACAATACTTTTATTTGTATCCAACAACAAAATGAATCCCAATCGAATGGAGAGTGAATGAGTGGATAATAAGGGATTGGACTCTCGGTCCATATGGTCGTTCTACTGCTCCAGTAGATACTGAAAAAGATGAAATCTATTCTCGCCACCACTCTACATGATTCTCTAAACCACACCCTACCTCAAGGGATATTACTAACAAGCACAAGCTTTAATGAAATGTGTGAACTAACAACTAGGAGGAAAACTAATATCATCTTCTCAATGACTAGGCTGTTGGAAAGCATGATTTTTTTCATTTATTCTTGGGCAAAGTAACCTAACTCCTACGTTATAGATTTTTAAATTTACAAATGAGTAATATCGTTATGCTCTATTGTAATGTTTAGGAGTCCAATTTGAAGAATCTGATAAATGGAGTTAAGTGCTCACTAAGGAGTCACACCTAGAAAATATAGATTCAAAATAAACTTTGTTTTGAGAAATAAAAATAAAACTCAAATGCGAATTCTGGAAATCACTTTCAATATTTATTTCAAATAGTAAAGAAAATACAAATACTTATGTTAACAAAACAGTAAAATAGAGTATTCTGCTCTGTTTTCAACACACAAGAAATTTCAGACTAGTCTTCTATTCTCTCTGTTACGGTGCACACAAAAAAATTATCACTAAAAAACTCTCTGAACAACATTACAAAACAGGAAATACAATTCTCTATAAATAGAGTTTGATCCACTTGAATCCAGCGAGCGCAGTGGAAACGTGGAGATTGAGAGAAGATATGTGGATATTCACAACCAACAAATGGCAAAAAATGGTTATTAAGAAGATGCCTAATTTATTTGCTCCAGCTGTCGTAGACATTGCCGAAAACTCAGGCATTAGATCTGAGTATCTCCAAACGATCCTTTGGAAGAGCTTTAGTAAAAATGTCTGTAAGCTGATCTTCAGATTTACAAAATTCAAAAAAGATAAATTCTTGTTGGACAACCTCTCTAATGAAGTGATGGCGAATTCCAATGTGTTTTCTCCTACTGTGGAAAACTGGATTCTTTTTCATGGAGATAGTACTTTTATTATCATAGTAAACACCATAAAGAGCCTTCTTAAGCATATACACCTTATCTTCTTTACCGTAAAAAATGAAACCCTTAGGTTGATTAACATAAAATTCTTACTTAAAATATCCATTTAAGAAGGTAGATTTGACATCCATTTGATAAATAGTTAGATTTAACTGAGATGCAATGGAAATAAATGTCCTTACTGTTTCCATTCTTGCTAAGGGAGCAAAAGTCTCATCAAAATTAATTCCTTCTTGTTGCACATATCCTTGTGCAACCAAACGTGGTTTATGTTTTGAAATGCTGCTATCCATATTAAATTTAAGTGTGTAAATCCCCTTTACACCAACAATGGATTTTCCATGAGGAAGATCAACTAACACCCATGTGTCATTTTTCTATATTTGTGCAATCTCATCTTCCATGGCTTGCATCCATAACTCATTAGAACAAGCTTCATTAAAACTCAAAGGTTCAACATGTGCAGAAGAAAGAAGTGCAAAACTATAATCAGCATACCTAAAGGTCTCATATATTTCTTTTAAACTTCTTGTTTTTCTAGGAGGACTGAATGGAGATATTGCTCGACTTTCAACATGAGTTCTTATTGTTGGTGAAGATGTATATTCCCTCAATGGAGAAATCTGTGAAGGCGAGCCCATATATCTTGTTGTAGAGGGATGCAAAGACTCGTCATTATTATAAAAAATTAAGCCTTCAATATGTGGATTCATTACTTTAACTTCTCTGTCATTTTTAAAATAAGCTTCCCCTTCATCAAAGGTCACATCTCCACTAACATGAAGCTTATTGATAAGTGGATCATGACATCTATAAGCCTTACTTTCTTCTGAATATCCAATGAAAACACATCTTACAGATTTTCCATCTAACTTCTTCCTTTGTTGACCAGGAATATAAACAAAGTATGTAGATCCAAATATTTTAAAAAGAGAAACATTAGGCTTTCTATAAAACAAAGCTTCATAAGGAGTAGAATATTTTACCATATTTTTAAAACTTCTGTTGAGAATCTATATGGTTGAGGTGTATAAGCAGTAGTTGACTCCTTCTTAATGCCATTTGAGCTGCAAAATTCCTTTAAATTCATTGGAGCTGAACTCTCCACCTCGATCAGTTCTCAAGAATTTCAAATAATATCCCGATTCCTTCTCAACACGAACTTTAAACTTTTGAAAACAACTAAAAGCTTGAGATTTATGACTTATGAAATAAACCCAAGACATCCTTGAATAATCGTCTACAAATAATAGAAAATACTTGTTGTTTCCAAGTGACAAGGTTTGCATAGGGCCACAAATATATGAATGTACTAAAGCCAATGGCTAATATGATCTAATCTGATAATGAGGAAAACTTGCTCTTTGTTGCTTCCCTATGGCATAACCTTCACATATCTTATTATTGGACTCTATGGAAGAATGAAAACCTCTTACTAAATTCTTCTTTTGCATAAGGGATAGAGATCCAAAATTAAGGTGTCCAAACCTTTTGTTCCAAAGCCAAGAATCATGGACTAAGGCCTTCAAACAAACTACATTTGATTCCATTCTTAACAAAAACATCCTATTTTCAGTCATAGGAACTTTAGCAACAAGGGAATTCTTGTAAAAAATATTACAACACTTTCCTTCAAAAACAGTCTATTTAGTTTCCCTATGCTAATTAAGTTGTGCCTTAAGTTTGGAACAGACAAGATATCTTGAACATACATCATTTTTCCATTCTTAACTCGAATGGCAATAGTACCTTTTCCCATTACATCGCCTTCATTATCATTGCCAAAACTAACTGTCCCTTTCACATTCTCATCTAGCTTCACAAACAGTTTTTTATTTCCTGTCATATGATTTGAACAACCACTATCCAAATACCATGTAAAATCATCAGAATCTTCAAGTTTGTTACATGTGAGAAATAAAGTTTGAGAATTTTCACCTTCTTCCTTGCTGAAATTTGAACGAGAAGTATCTATTTTCTTTTGAAAGCAATGGCTTTCAAGGTGACCATCTTTATTACAATAGGCGCAGTGAAAATTTCCTCTGCCAGAACTGCTGCTTCTTCCTCTACCTCTACTACCTCTACCTCTGACTCTTCCACGACCTCTACCTCCTCTTAATGATGTAGATGAAAAATTATTTCTAACAGTGGATGATTGTTTCTTCTTATCATCTACTACCTTCAACTTGCTTTCGAAAGCTTGATCCAAAAGTTCGTCATTCTTTTTCAACCTGTCTTCGTGTACTTGAATGCTTCCAAATAGATCAAAAAGCGTTAGTTTTGTTAAATCCCTTGATTCTTCTATAGCAATGGTGACAAGATCAAACTTCATAGGACTACTTCTTAATAGTTTTTGTACAATCCTTCTATCTTCAAGAGTTTCACCATGAGCATGAATAGTATTAACAATATTTTGAACTCTAGTAATAAAGCATTCAACACTTTCATTTTCTTTCATAGAAAGAGACTCAAAATCTCTTCTCAGCATTTGAAGTTTTACAACTTTTACCTTTATAGAGCCCTTGTATACCTTCTCCAAGGTATCCCAAGCATCATGGGACTTTTCACATTCTGCAATCTTTGGAAAAATTGCAATATCGACTCATGTTTGAAGAATAAACAGATCCTTAGCATCCCTTTTCCTATTCTCCTTCAATTTTGTCGTTTGATCAACTGACAATGCATTATAAGCACCTTGATCACCTAGCTCTGTGTACCTTGCAGAAACAAGCATCCATAAATCTTGTGAGTTGAGCAAAGTTCTCATCTTCACACTCCAATACTCAAAATATTCCCCACAGAAAAGAGGAATCTAGTACTAGACTGAACTGTTATTTTGAGCCATTTTCTTCTTCTGCTACAAACAACCACAAAACTTGGCTCTGATACCAAGTGAAGAATCTAATAAATGGAGTTAAGGTCTCACTAAGGAGTCATGCCTAGAAAATCCAGATTCAAAATAAACTCTGTTTGAAACTATGTTTTGATAAATAAAAATATAACTCAAATGCAAATTCTGGAAATCACTTTCAATGTTTATTTCAAATAGTAAAGAAAATAAAAATACTTCTGTTAACAAAATAGTAAAACAGAGTATGTTGCTCTGTTTTCAACACACAATAAATTTCATACTAGTCTTCTCTTCTCTCTGTTACAATGCACAAAAAAAATTATCACTAAAAAACTCTTTGAACAACATTACTAAACAGGAAATACAATTCTCTATAAATAGAGTTTGATTCGCTTCAATCCAACAAGTACAATGGAAACATCGAGATTGAGAGAAGATATGTGGCGATTCACAACCAACAAATGGCAAAAAATGGTTATTAAGAAGATGCCTAATTTATTTGCTCCAGCTGTCGTAGGTATTTCTGAAAACTCAGGCATTAGATCCTTCAGAATTTCCCGTTCTAACCAAACACATTACATGAAAAGAATAATCTCATTTTTGAATTAACTAGCCGTAGAGTTCTAATATGAGCAAGACCACATCCAATGGGATAATTTACTATTTGATTTGCTTGCTTACCTGCTTCTGACTGCCTTCCTTCCTGGTTATACAGACTATGCAGAGACTAGTTTTCCCGTCCTAGTTATACAGAGACTTACCTTCCTTTTAATGTCTAGAGAAGATAGATCGACCCATATTGGGCATATGCATTGGATTTTGTTCTTTGCAAAGATCCTTTGAACCCTCGCCTTTGGACTTACTTGGTTACTGTTATCAACCCAAATGGCACTTCTCTGTTCGAGTGCCGACATTTCCTATGTTGGCACACAAAAGGACATTTACGGATTGAAGGTTGCCTAAAACAATATAGATGGACATGTTATGAAATACATTCACTATCCATCCAGCTTGCTATTTTTACATTTTCATATGTTAATTGTTGTATGCGACTTTGCCTATAAGCAACCCATGCACATATGCGAATTTTCCTACAGCATGTCACGTACTGTATGCGAGTATTTGTCATTGCAACCCACGTACAAATCTATATGCGGGTTTCCCTTATAGCAACTCGCGTGTCATACGCAAGTTTCCAGTATCAATACTTGCGTACACCTCCATTTGACATTAAAAATAATAAACACGATTAATGGAGATTTGTTAAGCCTTAAACATTAATAGTATCTTAACTGTCTCAACCTCCTCAACCTTCAAAACTGCCTTATTTCACTAAGTATAAATAAAGGCCTTGGGGAGGGCATTAATCAATCATACTTGGAGAGAAAAGTTATGCCGGTGGTATCTATTCAGAAGTCTTTGGAGCAACAGAACTCAAAATCCTTTGGTTGCCGAGGAGTCCTTGTTTCAGGCGTTGGGTTGTAACCTTAACTCATTCACTATTGTTAATAAAGAGAATCCTTATTCCAAATGTGTGTTGAATATCTTTCATGTATCATGGTTCGATGAATATTTATGATTAAGGACTCTATATACTGTTTATCTAACTTGTCATATATACATGTATAAGTTTGCACTTGGAGGATTTTCTCTTTGCAGGTGAAGGAGAAACATCCCTGAAAGCTTTGGAGGAGAAGTAGAGTGGGAGAAGACAAAGCTTGGATCAACCGTCCTAAATCGAGTGAGTCTATCCTATCTTCTTATTTCCTTTGTGTACTTTAAATCTGATTGTCTGTAAGTTTTAAGAGTATGTTGGTCACCCCAGACCTTCGGTTATAAGGTGTTTATTCCTGAAAAACAGAACTGGCGACTCCGCTGGGGAGCCCAGACTGCTATAGGTTATTTCTGTTACCTTTGACCAGTCTTCGCCTTGAGTTTGTGTGTGGTATCTTGTCCTGGTTCATGCTTACCATGGTGTTTGAAGGCCTTGTAGATTTTCCTTCTTTTTGAGAAAATTTTGTACCTTTACGCGGGTTGCTCTTATACACAGTCGCGTACATAGGCCTGCATACACGGGTTGCTCTTATACACAGTCACGTACAAAGGCCTGCATACGCGGGTTTCTCTCTAGGATAGTCGCATACAGTACACGAGTTGCCCTTATACACAGTCGCGTACAATCCTTGAAATAGGTATTTTTGGGCTAGGGTTTGCTTGACCCTGTCCTTTTATGATTCCTATTTGTTAGTTGGTCTTCCTTATAAGCACTGTGCTGTTAGTTTGATGACCTTGGTGGCCACACCTTGTGCTTTCCTGTAAAGCCCTTGAGTTTCTTTTGTTTGGATTGTCTTCTGTTTGCATCTTGAAGTGGATTTTCCTGTTTGGGTTATAGGTTCAAGCGTAGGTTGTCTGAATCAGTGAATAGGGTTCTAGACACTGTGTATACCATTCTATTTTCAGATAGTATTTGGTTTTCCACTTGCCTTTGTGTGATTTTGGTGATTTCTTGTCATTGTGTCCGCCCAAGCTAGGGTTCCAAGTCTTCCTTAGGTGGTTGATCCTTGGTCTTATTAATATGTTTACTTCACCTTGCTTACTTTATGCAGTTAGTTTAATTCAAGCATACTCAAGTATTTTGCATTTAGGTGCATAGTAGTCTTTGAACATTTTGAAAAATGAAAAGAAAACATTAGAAACTTTTGCATTTGATTTGCATATAGTAGTTTTGTTTTCAGTTTTTGAATATAATCTCAAAAATTACAAAAAATATAGTCTTAGTTTTCTGTTGTATTTTCATCAGTTTATACTTATAAAGAAAAAAAACATGTTTGCTTTATATGCATGTAGATTAGTTTTTTAGTCTAGATTGCATGGCATATCATTGTTTTTGAAAAAAATAAAAAGAATTTGTTCTTTTGTGGTTTTCAAGTTTCTATTTGAAAATAAGAGAATAGTTATTGCTTTTTGAGTTTCATTTCTCTTTGCTTAGTAATTTGTTTCAACTTTGAGTCAAAACACCACATAAGTTTTGCGCCATTTACCCTCTGACTAAGAACAACCTTTAAAATAAATGATATAATTTAAAATGTATTAGCAAGTTTTATTTTATAGGCTCATACACCAACTAGCTCAAGCTAGACTTGTGGATTATGGAGTTTCAACTCTCCACAAGTGTTAAAATTTCAAACATAGTTGGAGAATCACTAGGTAAACTCTTTTGTATGTTGATTGTATCTGGGAAGCTCCTCTCAAATGGGAGTTAAGAACAAGGCCGTGTGGAGGCTTGGACTAAGGAGACAACCCTCTGATTCCTTGTCAAAGCGTAGACTAGGGTTTTTGCACATCTGGGGATTCTATCTTAGACAGGGTTTTGGGCTTTGCTACCCTGCCCATGCATATGAACCAGGCTTACGACTGTCCCCCAAAACTGTCAATATAGTTAAGGTAGCCTTTAGTCTCTTTGACATCTAGGGTTCATACACAGGTACACCGGAAGGCTATTTATGGTTGGCCTTGGACGGGCTTGGAAGGTAACCTCGGTAGAAAGTGTGGGAGGGCGGTAGGTGATTCCTCCGCTTGTGCCTAAGAACATCTACAGGGACACCAAGTAACTGTCTATCAGCTTTCTTTTGGAGAGCGTATCTTATACCTATTTGTTTGTTTGGCTTTAGGAATTTTTTAGCGAGTGCTGTGTGGTTTGTCTGTACTTAGTCTGCTTTCAGGTGTGTGCTTGGTACTTTTGGTTTCCTGTTGACCTCAGACTTTGTATCCTTGTTTGAAACTATGGCTAACACCCCTTTGAACACCAACGAATATATCCCCATGCTGGGAACTCCTTGTACTATTCCTCTCACGGGAATGTTGGTGTTCCCTTGATGGCCACCCTGAATCTACCTGGATTCACCCTAGGGCTACCGGTGTGGTTGTTTTCCACTCCAACCGTCCTGAATGCTCCTGATGCTTCTCAAGTAAGCTCCTTATATCAAGGGAATCAAAACACTGCTTCCCCTTCACCTGTAGTCGATTCTCCTCCTCCTTCTACCTCATGCGGTGAAAGTACTGATACTAGTAACCAACAGTCTAAAAGGAGTAAAAGAAGGAGGAATAGGAAGAAGGCACATAAGCAAGGGGGCACCCATTCAACCTCTGCAGGTCATGTTGAACCCAGTCTCTCAACCTCTACAAGCCATGCTGGGGGCAGTCTCTCAGCCTCTGTAGTTCATGCTGAAGACAATTCGTCAGCCACTGCAAGTCATGTTGACATTGTTGAAAAGACTACCTGTTCAAAATACAAGCCCAAGTTTCCTTGTAAGCTTTGTGAGGGAGACCACCTTACTTATAAATGCCCTTCTATTGAAGAGGTAAGACGAGTTTGGTTTCATGGTCATCCTGTTTTTTAACAACCTATAGTTTCTCAACACCCTACTCAACCTTTGGTTAATCAAGCGGTCGAACCAATCTCAGATTTGGTTGATCCCACTCTTCTTTCAGAGAGTGATCCTGATGTGATTGAACCAATGTCATCTTTGGTCAATCCCATTCTCCCTACGGAGAGTGACTTTGGTGAAGCGGTTGAATCGATTCCAGTATCGATCAATCCCACTCTTCCTTTGGAGAGTGAAGTGTCTGCTAGTGACATTTTCTTCACTACTAGTTTAGAACTGACTGAACAAGGGGGCACTGAACTTGTTTCGGATCAACCCCCACCAAGCTCTTGGATTGCTTCCTTTGATTGGGATAGCCTAGTTGAGTCGCGCCTTCCTTCTGATGCACCTTTCCAGATAAAGGTCAAAGTTGAATCATACACGATTGCTCATTGTATTGTTGATGAAGGAGCCTCAGTTAGTATTTTTTTTGCTCATGCTTGGCGAGGCATGGGATCTCCCAGCCTTGTGTTGACTACTAGTCAATTACTAGCGTTTAATAGAATAACTTGTATAGCATTGGGAATTCTTGCTCAAACACCTGTTACTTTGGGTGGGAAGATTATCTTAGTTGACTTCATGGTGATAGAAGACCCCTTGGACTTCAATATGCTCCTTGGACGTGATTATGTCTATGCCATGCAAGCTGTGATGTCAACATTCTTTCATGTGATGTACTTTAATCATGGCGAAGAAATTGTCACTATCGATCAGTTGGATTTTCTTGATTCGTCTCCTGACCCAACTAGAGACCAGGTCTTTCCTTTATTGGTTCCCAATGTTTCTATAGACACTACCCCACCGTAGGTGAGCTATGTGGCCTCATGCCCTTTGCATTCAATTGCTACTGAAAAGCAACCTCTGTTTTCATGCTTACCTTCTCGGGATTTGGTCCCAGCAGTTGACCAGGTGAGTCATCCTATATATTCTATGGAGCGTGCTCTCCACTTTGTTGATCCATTTGAAAGTTTAGACATGTGTCCTATCTCGGATGATCTCCTTCCTTCGGATGGAGTCTTCCTAGAGTCTTTGATACAGTCTGATCTTCTGTTTGATGTTGGTTCAGTTGTGCCTAAGTCGAACCCTAATTTTCCTAGTAAGCCTGACCTTTCTTATTATGTTGGTATTGTTGAGTCTTTTGACTCTTCCTTTGAACAACAAGTCAGTGATCTTGATGAGTTTGATTTTTCTTATGAATTTTTCAACTCCTGTGATACTGAGTTTGTTCCTACAAACTCTATCTCCCTTGTTGATTTATGCTCTCCTTCTAAGGTTGATCTTATTGATTATAAACCCTCGAGCCTTGGTTCTATAGAATCTTCTTTGGTCGATTCTACCTTGACTTTACCTTTTGTAGAAGATAGCAAAGTCACATGTGTTTCTGCCAAAGTGACCTACATCAGATATTTTCTTCTGAATATGATTCTGATGTTGTTGTTTCTTGGAGACAAGATCTTTAGTTGGATTCACAACTGTTTACTAGCCTTGTCTTATTGTTCAAGTTGTAATTGCATTTGCATGTGCCCTGCTCGTGCTTATGAGCTTGATGTTGGCTTTCACACTTTTAGCTCGTTGTAGAAGCCCTCATCTTTGTTCTCATCATTGCTAAGCCTTGTATCATTTTGCCTTTGCAACTTGACACCTTTTACCCTGAGGAGACGTTCCCCGAGTGTCCTTATCTTTCTCACTTTCCTTGCATTATGCATAGGTCTGTTCCTTGCGCTTGGAACTAGTTTCTCCTTCCTATGACACTCGTCTCCTCGCATTTAGAGCATTCTTTCTGCTCTCCTTCGAGCTCGTTAAAAACAGTAAGGAGGTCGCGAGTTGACTTTTTTGGACTCGTTAAAACTTCACGAGAAATATATTGAGTTTCTTTAGGCCCAGGTCTGACTCCTCAAAATAGACTTAACTGCCGAGTAAACTTGTCCATTCAAGCTCGTTAAGAATATGTGAATGGGCATCCACATTGGTGGTAGGTTATCGCTTTCTCGAACCATGTGGAACAATACGAGAAATGAACACACTCTTTTCTTCGGATTCATTGAGAAGAGTATTCTCAGGCATAGGTTTATCACTTTTCCGGACATGAGGGACTAAATTTATGAAAAAGGAACCCCCGGTATGAGCTTAGTTTTCTCTTTTTCGTGCTCTGGAACAAAACATGAAAAATATTTCAAGTGTACCTTATGTCTTTGTCATGCTCGTTAAACCCTAAAGAACAAAGGATCGATTTTACTGTTGTAAGCCCCGTTTCTCGTAATCAAATGGATATTTTCGAGTGATCTTGCCTTCCTTCACACTCATAAAACTCAGGCTATATGTTGCTTTTGAAGGAGCATTGGGTAGGTGGTAATTTAACCTTTTTCAGACCTTATTGACTAAGTACGAAAAAGGTGCGCCTTACTTCTTCGAAAGCTAAGAGAGTTCTTCTGTGGTTTGTTTTATACTTTTTCGGCCTCAAGAGACTAAATTG
Source organism: Pseudotsuga menziesii (assembly GCA_001517045.1). Lineage (NCBI taxonomy): Eukaryota > Viridiplantae > Streptophyta > Pinopsida > Pinales > Pinaceae > Pseudotsuga > Pseudotsuga menziesii. Next base: position 184,566 of record LPNX010161095.1, on the reverse strand, counting down.
GAAGAAAAAGGACCCCCCTGGAGTCTTCTTTGGAGTTTTCAGACTCTCTAAACTATTAAAACACCGTCGAGCATGTACTAGTTTGGGCTTGTTAAATCCATGAATCAATGACACTATCAAGCATTATTTTCTCTTCTCTTCAAGCTTGTTAAAAAATGAAGAGATATCCGAGTTGACTTTCTTGGACTCGTTGAAATTTAACAGGGAAGGTAAGGAAGCAGTTTTCTCTTGTTTTTAGTTACTGGCAGCATGTCATCCTTGAACATAGCACTCTCTGTTTTTTCCGATACCCATGTCTCAGTGTTCACTTTCAGGTCAGCTATTACTTCAAGTTTATTACTCCTCCTCTTGTTCATTATACCTGGGGAATTTTATCATGTCTCCTACATGACAGATAATTCTAGTTGTTCTATCTATAAAGTTAAAAGCTGCCTTGGGTCATCTCTGTGTCGTGCTCACTGTTCAAGGACTCAACTCAATGTTTGATCTCTATCCTGATCCCATCATTGTCATATCTGTTATCATTTGTGTCTACCTTCTGTTACCCAGTTCCTAGTCACTCTTATGATCCGTTGGAAGATCTATTGCCTTTCGTATCACATCATGGTTTTGCATCAGCACTTCCTGATGACAAAGACCTAGAGTTTTGATGATTGTACCTCAGGATTCACTTTCATCACTGATGAATTCCTTTGCTTCAGTTGTTAATTATCACCTATTGATTGACAAACTGTTGAATCCGCTCCATGTTTGACTTCGACCTACATCTATTCACATGGCTTGGATTGTACTGGTTCTTTGGGATTATTTATGAAGACCTTAGTTCCCCATCTATGGACTAAGTTGCGCAAGATTATGTTCTACCTATGTACACAACTTCCAGATCTTTGAAAACTCATCATTATTGTATATTGTGGCTTCGATTCACCTTTGTAATATACGTGGTCTTGTACCCATATCATATGATGTACTCAAATATTGTAAAGGAGCTAATGTTCCAGTATATTGAACATAGCATCCTCAGATATGACTTTGTATATGACATTATTATGTATTTGTTTCAGGTACTACCTTTGCTCAATTGGATTTCTGAGTTCTCCAAAGATAAAGATTATAATGTACTTTGGCCATCGCTTCCCTCTGACCTCACACATTAGGGGGCATCTATTATCAACCCAAATGGCACTTCTTCGTTCGAGTGTCGACATTTCCTATGTTGGCACACACAAGGACATTTATGGATTGAAGGTTGCCTAAAACACTATAGATGGGCATGTTATGAAATACATTCACTATCCATCCAGCTTGTCATTTTTACCTTTTCATATGTCAATTGTTGTACGTGACTTTGCCTATAAGAAACCCGTGTACATACGCGACTTTTCCTACAGCATGTCGCGTATTGTACGCGAGTATTTGTCATTGCAACCCGCATACATATCTGTACGCGGGTTTCCCTTATAGAAACTTGCGTGTCATACGCGAGTTGCCAGTATCAATACTCGCGTACGCCTCCATTCGACATTAAAAATAATAAACACGATTAATGGAAATTTGTTAAGCCTTAAACATTAACTATCTTAACTGTCTCAACCTTCGAAACTGCCTTATTTCACTAAGTATAAATAAAGGCCTTGGGGAGGGCATTAATCAATCATACTTGGAGAGCAAAGTTATGCTGGTGGTATCTATTCAGAAGTCTTTGGAGCAGCAGAACTCAGAATCCTTTGGTTGCAGAGGAGTCCTTGTTTCAGGCGTTGGGTTGTAACCTTAACTCATTCACTATTATTAATAAAGAGAATCATTATTCCAAATGTGTGTTGAATATCTTTCATGTATCATGGTTCGAAAAATATTTATGATTAAGCACTCTATATACTGTTTATCTAACTTGTCATATATACATGTATAAGTTTGCACTTGGAGGATTTTCTCTTTGCAGGTGAAGGAGAAACATCCCTGAAAGCTTTGGAGGAGAAGCAGAGTGGGAGACGACAAAGCTTAGATAAACCATCCTAAATCAAGTGAGTCTATCCTATCTTCTTATTCCCTTTCTGTACTTTAAAGCTGATTGTCTGCAAGTTTTAAGAGTACGTTGGTAACCCCAGACCTTCGGTTATAAGGTGTTTATTCCTGAACAACAATTACGATCCTTATGACGTTCTGGTGTTGTGGCGACCCATGTAACATATATAAGTGAAGTGGAGAAGAATCAAACAAAGGTGAACTGTCTTTCATAGACCCATTTGATCTGCCAGAACTCCATTAGTCCGTTTTGCCACAAAGCAATTAACCACTTCACACCTTTAATTTGATAAGACTTCATCCTTCCTCTAGTCAACAGGGGATGGATTAACACTGCTTCAAAAGTGTTGAACTTTGACTCAAATAAGTATTTGAACTTCAAACAAGAGGATTTATCTTTTCCTTGGTTGATTCAGTTACTGCTGTTGTTATGTCTCTTTCACTCAAATAAGTACTTGAACTTGAAACATGAGGCTTTCTCTTTGCCTCGGTTGATTCAATTACTTAGTGATCATTGTAAAGATCATAAGGTGGACATTGACAATGGGACAAATATTCTTCGAATGGGAGTGAAGCAAAAAGACCCATTAAATACATAAAATGAGACATTAGCCAACTGACTACAATAAATACCAGAGATATGTTTTCTTGTACAATCCATTTTCAAAATTGATTAAATTTGGTATATGCTCGTGACAGAACTGGCCTTAATACTTAATGCAATCTTATAAACTCAAACGATTTCTAGGAATTTTAGACCTTTGAATTCTTAATTTTAGTCGTTAATTTCTGGTCCATGGATGTAATTTACACAATCCCTTTAATGATCTTAATGCAAAAATAAATTATATTTTGCAAATATTTAACAATCTTTTTTTAACGTGAACGCTCCATTTCTTAAGATAACCATAAACTCATGTATATAGGAATTGGAGCATGCAATACATACTGGCATGGGTTCACAACATGCAAACTAAAGCCTAATCACCAAATGGTAAATTAATTAATACGGTTAAATATTGTTCAAATGAGATCGCTTTAAAATGTTCAAATATTAGTTCTTCTTTAGACTTATCAGTTTGAGACTAATGAATTTTTTTTTACGAAACTTACATGGAATGGATTCAACTCCATCAACATCATGGTACTAATGGGGCATCACATAAATTTTCTTTTACCGTACCTAATGAGGAGGTCAGAGCAGGAATTTAGCATATCAATGCATGTCTCTATAACGAAATTTTTTGAATGCTCCAGATTAAATATCTACTTATACTTTTGTTAATGTATTCTCTTTACATTATAATGCAAAGAAATTAAAAAGGAGTAATGATTATCGTTGAACTATGACTGTAGGGTGAAAATATTCGAGTTAGTTGATAGAGATATCAGGAAAATCATGGTCAAACATTAAATAGGTGCCATTTTCAATGCTCTATAAATAAATAAGGATCCATGTGTGAAATCATGAAGCCACCTTGAGCATCTAAAAAAATTTGAAAAGGATAAGGATCATTTTCAATGCTCTAGACTTATCAGTTTGAGACTAATGTTTTGAAATGCTTTCATGGAAGATTATGATGGGCTCAAACAACTTGACCAAAATTTCTCATGGCTTTGGTGTCCATTAAACTAAAACAATTTTCTCTTAGAAATGTTTTATTTGGTAGGTTATGTTCCAGTCATTACATAATAACAATGCAAATTCTTAAGTCAATCCCAACTATCTAGCCCTAAAATCTGATTAGAAACATAAAGAAAACAATTTATTTTAATCGACAACATAGATTTACCCTGAGGTATCCAAATCCATCCATTTCTACGAAGGATGTATAAAATGTTGAAATCCATTAATCTCTACACTGAATTTACTGAATTTACTTAATAAATATTGAGAAAGTCCATAACCAAAAATCCAAATTCATTTATTTAATTGCAACATTTACTCTCATCTTATATTTTCCACAAACTCCCTTCTCTTCTATTTTTGGAGAGAGACATGATATATGATCTATTTCTTCTATAGGTATACTAATGATGCATAATCATTAAATCACATGAATAGTTTATCCATAATTATTAAATATCCGGATAAAAATTCGTATTCACAACCGATGGAAAATCTGGTGGAGGAAAGGGATGCAATTGAAAATCACAATACATCTGAAGTTGTGGAAGGTACCAATGCTGAGTTGAAGAATGAATATTCTCCCTCTATGAGGTTTTAATTATCACTTTTCTTGAGGAAAATTTGATTCAACCATCCATGAGGAGGATACAATTGATCTTTTCGAATTGGAATCCAATATTTGCATATATATGATGTTTTATTTATAGAAGGCACTCCCTAAGTTTTCTTATAATAAAGATGACAACTTAGAGGAAGAATAGACTTCCTGCGTTAATTCGGATGATTGTTCATCCACGGTAAATTTGAATCTAAGTCATGGAGGTTTTCCTAAGTACGATGACGAATTGATTATATCTGGTCTCAGTAGTGATGTGGATAATCGAGAGGATTTTAAATGCATCAACTCTAAGAATGACTTTTTGTTGTACTCTGACTTAATTTTTTATCAAGACTGCGTCCCAGATAGTGCTTCACATGCACCAAAGTCCAAACAACACAACTTATCTAGGGATGGAGATGGCTCGTATCATGAAGAACATTCTCAAGTTACCATTAGGGGAGTATTTTTATTATCATTACTAGTTACCCCCAACATTCATGAAACATGTTGCATTGTTTTAAGAGTTGAGATCATTTTAATCATTTGGTCATACCCATGAGTCTCAATTCTTCTCACTTTTTTTGTCGCATATGTGAGGTCCTTGCTTATCCGATAATCTGCTAATATTTCATGATCTTTTAAATCTTCTCACCTTATATATATTTTTAAAGGGTTTACGTATCGTCATTCCATTGTTACGTTCAAGTTCTTTACAGGTGCATATAACTACGACAGTAACCACTTCCGATTTTTTCAGGGGGGAGAATTTAATCTATCTAACCTATCCTAGCTAATAGCAAAACTAGAAGCTTAAAATCAGGTAAAGGAGTACACAACTTATTAATCTACGAATTCCTTCGAATTATGCTCGTATCATCTGGTATCGGGATAGTAAGGAAGTTCATTATTGTTTATGGGTCAACAGTGAGTGAGTACACCCAGGGTGAATCCATGGACCTGGGTAACACTTTTTGGCAAGCAGATTTCGGCAAATGCAAAAAAATGCACCTCGACCGAGGTTCTAACAAGCCCTCGACCGAGGTTTTAACA
>LPNX010161095.1:152723-179055 GCA_001517045.1 Pseudotsuga menziesii | reverse complement strand
AAATAGAAAATTACATGGCTAGGACCTCGACCGAGCTAATACCTGGGTCGAGGTATTAACAGGACCTCGACCGAGGGTTTTTAAAACCCTCGGTTGAGGTATTTACAAACCCTCAGTCGAGGTCCTGTTAATACCTCGATCGAGGTATTTAAATACCTCGGTCGAGGTTAATACCTCGGTCGAGGTTAATACCTCGGTCGAGGGCTTAAAAAAACAGACTTAGCCCACATTCAAGCAAATGGAAAATTTCCTGTGCCTTGCAGAGGTGTAAACCCTGCCATTTCTAGTACATAACTGAGCGGAGTTGATACCGATAAATTCACCAACGAATCTTCTATCCATTGAGGTATCATACACGCATTTTGGCTTCATATGATATTTATTTTTTAATTACTTCTAAAACTTATACTTAGAAAACCACACTGCAACTTCAAAGCAGCTCAAAGAAAAATCCGCAAAGTTAAAAATACACAGCCAAAAAATTCTTAAAAATGCACACATCACATATCAACATGTCCTCTTCAAAAGGGTATCTTTGGTTTTTCAATTTTTGAAAAAATCGAAAAAATTCCTTTACGTGGACAAATATGTGTTTAAAACGATGCTGAAATCGAATGTGGTCACTTTCGAAAAATAATAAATAATTGTATAATGCGAAAAAAATTAACAAAAAAATATGCACATCACACTGCATTTTATGTAGATCATGCTCATATATTTATTTTTTTTAAATTATTAATGCAAGATTGAATTACTCTACGTGGACACGAGCCACTTATTAGCTTCTTCAAATTTTTAAGGTCACACAGTTCATTAAATGCAAAAATTCACACATTAAATGACATCGGAATATTTAAAAAAAAATATCACTATGAAGCCAACATAATATTCTACAATTTGTTTTTTTACTGCAAGTCGAAATTCACATGGAATATATGCGTTTTGAGGGCTTCTATCTAGCACATGAGTAAAAAATCAGGTTTTCATCGCCAAATTTGGCCAAAAAGTGTTACCCATCTTCATGGAATCACCCCCCAGCATTATAGACGTTGCCCGACCTCATTACAAGATAGTTGGGTAGGATTTGACCCATTGTCGTACTAATAAAACGAAGGTCACAAGTTCGAAACTTGCATAAGCCATTATTTGTGAATAATTTTGAGTATTTTAAGTTACTAAACTTCTAGATATGCATAAACCATTTTCTGTGAATCAATGAATGTACTTATTTCTTGACATGAAATTACATGTCTATTATTTTTCTCTTAATGGCCATCCTCTGAAGTCAATAATTAGTATGGGTATATATAGAATAAGGTTTTAATAGAAATAACATAAGTTATATTTCTTCTTGTTAGCGCATATTTATTCCCATGTTTTTAAAACATAGAACATGTTAATTATTCATGAGTTTTAATTATTAAATAATAATAGTGTATGTATATCAATTGATCTCTATGTTAATAGAAATTAAATTCTAATAGAGTATGCATCAATTTATCTCTATGTTGATAGAAACATAAAGAGAAACATATTATTTTAATCTCCAACATAGATATACCCTCACATACCTAGATCCATCAATTTTTAGGCACGATGTATAAAATAAATATTGAGAAAGTTCAAAACCAAAATTCCAAATTTATTTATTAATTATAACATTTATTTTGTCACAAGCTTAGATTAGAATGGTTGTACATATATTTATTCTCATGTTTTTAAAACATAGAACATGTTAATTATTCATCATTTTTAATAATTAAATACTAATAATGTATGCATATCTATTGATCTGGAGCTTAGATTAGGATTGCTTAGATTAGAATTGTTGTAAGTATATTTATCCTTATGTTTTAAGAACATAGAACATGCTAGTTATTCAACTGTTTTAATTCTTAAATACTAATAATGTATGCATATTCATTGATCTTTATGTTTCTGCAACATATTTTTTTTCCTCCTAATTATATAAAGTTTTGAAAACAATGGAAGAATCATAATGCATATGTATTCCTCACTAAGAAGCATGGAGACGATGATGAAAAATTGGAGCCTAGTATAAAATAATGTTGAACAATAAAACAATTTGAAATGAATGCACTTTCATAAAATAATTTATTTTATCAAGCATTAGAAAGAGAAATAAATGTTGACAAAATCCAGATAAATGAATGTTGAAATCTTTTTGCCACTGAAGTGATTGGTTGAAAATAAATCCTCACTAATGTAAAATTGCTAGTTTAAGTATGTGAAGTTAACTTGCAACGACATGTGGCAATGTCAAGGAGATTACCACCACTTGGCTCTTGTTAATTAAGGAAATATTCTTTACTAACCCATTCATTAAAAAACAAATTATATTTTGATTGTATGATTTTTGAAAGGGCATAATTTGGACTTCTAAAAATTAGAAAAGCATACTTTCAAATAGTATAAGGATATTTTAATTCTGTGAGTTTTTTTGGGGTAGAGCATATTTTTTATAAGAAAAAGTTATGTTTATATTTATTTTATTTATGTATAATTTAATTAGATTGACCTTGGCCTTCACACTTTAAGGCTTTATGATCTATCACTTTTTTGAGTCAGAGGTGTTGCATATCTAACTTCAAAATTTAAGATGTCAATAATCAACTAAAACTAAATGTCAATAATTTTACTTGTATAAATTTTGGCCATCCTTAACAAACATGTACGTTCGGTCCATCCAACTTCGCTGTTGGTCCGTTGGATAGACCGAACGTACATGTTTTTTAAGCTCAGACATAATTTTTGTAGCTACTACGATTAGATTAGCAGGTCCTATCAAGGTCCTGTCAAAATTTGTTTTATTGCAATCTAAATTTATTACTAGATGTCAATAAACCAACTAAAACCAAATGTCAATAATTTTTCTTGTATAATTTTTGTAGCTACTTGTTGGTATCTTTCTAAGTTTACGATTAGATTAGCCGGTCTTGTCAAGATTTGTTTTATTGCAATCTAAATTTATGATCGGTCTTGTCAAAATTTGTTACAATTATAAAATATCTCAATTTACTTGATTTTACTTGTATGATCTTTGAAACTGTTTGTTGGTATCCTTATAAATTTATGACTGGATTCGCTGGTATGATCTTTGAAACTGTTTGTTGGTACCCTTACAAATTTAGGACTGGATTCGCTGGTATGATCTTTGAAACTGTTTGTTGGTATCCTTATAAATTTAGGACTGGATTCACTCGTTCTATCAAAATTTGTTTTATGACAATTCCAAATTTAAAATATGCCATGATAAAACTGATAGCTAAAGATATAGATAATAAATAGTTAGTAAAAAATTTGTTTTATAACAATTCCAAATTTAAAATAAGCCATTAAGCTAAAGATATAGATAATAAATAGTTAGTAATACTTAACTTATTACTTATCATATTCATTAAGCATAAGTTAAATAACTTTACTAATTTTATATATTTAAAGTCAGTTACAGTTACATAGGAGATTACCATGTGGCGAGTCTGGCTACGGAATCTAAATATGGTTGAACTCATCTTAAAGCTAGACCGGATTTAGTGGCCGACAACTCGTCATATGCATACAAGCGGTATCCCCTGCCTGGTGTAATTCTGACCTCACACGTGGAGTAGATGAGTTCCTGCAATGTTGGAAGACTATGGCTTCTATATTTTAATTTTAGGGTTTTAAAAATAACTGTACATTCATAGATTGTATTCCTTTGATTCCGCAAAATCGTTAAGATCTACTCAAACTTATATTGGACGAGATCTTTTGAGAATAGTTATGCATGAAACAATAGTAGGCGAAATTTAAGTGTTCAACAGATTTTCCTGGATCTTGAGACGTCTGAGGATCCGAGGTACATGATTATACAACATGCCGGCCAGATTCAGAACGGCACTGAAGTCTGAATAAACAAGAAGTAAACGCCTCCTTTATTCAAATGTCAATGTTATCCAAATGATAAAATAGAGAAATTGAGCCCATTGTCATTGATACAAATTCAACCATGTAAATGTGCACATGAAGAGATTCATTGATACAAATTCAACCATGGAAATGTCCAGATGAAGAGATTCATTGATACAAATTCAACCATGGAAATCTGCACATGAAGAGATTCATTGATACAAATTCAACCATGGAAATGTACACATGAAGAGATTCATTGATACAAATTCAACCATGAAAACGTAAACTTTCAAGCCCAGTTGGCGATCAAAGACATGGCCCCTACACCCAAAAAGAGAGCGACGTATGAGCATAATTGAAGAGCTCCATTATTTTGGATCCGAGACGAGTTGATAAAATCGGCGGCAAGAAGATCCACCAAAGCCATGTATATCAGAATTCCAGAAGACGCCGAGTTGAAAACTCCTTCAACAATCAGTGCCGTGGGGCTGTTCTCGTTGTAAGCAGATGAGATCCCAATTCCCAATGCAATACCAAAGGGCGTTGTCACAGCGAAAAAGAACGTCATAAGAATAACTCCCAGAGACTTATTCCTGAAACCCGCCTGTACAAAAAACACAAAATTCAATCAACACTCTAATCCATGAAAATAGCAATGGCTATTGGGTGAATTTGTGAGAATTCAAGGGAGAAAACTGACCTGAACAATGCATCCACCAAGGCCCATTCCTTCAAAAAATTGATGAAAAGACAAGGCTGCCACTAAAGGCCTAATTGTGCATGGACTTTCAGATGCACCCAATGAGATTCCAATAATGACAGAATGAGCAACTATACCCAACTCCAACACCTGATTTCAAAATCAATCTCAAATTCAAAACACTCAACAACTTGTTTAAGGAACCCACCAAACAAACACATTGAAATATTGCCATTGAAAGCTGCATTTGAGAGTTTGAATTTTAGGTTTTTACCTGAGCAATGACACGATGACGAATCCTGGAATCTTCATCTACAGTATTGGATCCATGGGTGTGACCATTAGTAGCAGCATGTGAGTGTGCATGAAGATGATTCTCATGATCTGAATCATTGCCATTAGCAGCAAGCTCTGTATGATTCTCATTCCCTTTGCTTTGATTTTTTAAGTGAGAGCGCTGATAGTAACCAGTGGCCAGAGAATCCACCATAAGAGTACACACTGCCGCTACCATTGCTATAAACCCAGCAAAAGGGAAGTTGCTCCATGGATTCGGATTCAAGCATTCACTGGTAAGAGATTCGAAGGCATCGGGAAGAACATGGACGAAACCAGTAGCAAGAATCACACCGGCAGCAAAAGCCTTAATGACAAAAAATATATTCTTATCAGGCCTTAAAGCAGAGAAAGTTCGGCCCACAACAGGTAAACATACTCCAATAGTACCTGCCACAAGAATAGAAGCGATTGCGCCGATCTTCAGATGGAGAGCTTCTGTTTTGTTTCTGCAATCACTGTCTTTACCAGAGCAAGTTTCTGCATTCACGAAATCAACCATGAAACATAACAGTAGAGCCGAACCAGCTATAACGTATTTCATGCCTACTGATGAGTTTGCCATTATTCACAGCAAATTCTTTACCGAAAAGACTCCGCTGGTTTGCACATATCTCTCTCACAGAATTCAATTGTTTATTTATAACAAGTAAAGTCAAGTAAATTCTTCATGCAAAGCACATCTATTATGTAGCTAAAGCCAAAGAATGTCGTCATAATATCGCCACATGCATTTTGCCTATTTTTGTTCTCTGCATGATCAATGTCTTTGTTCTCTGGGAGTGTTTGGAAGTAAAGAAGAACCATTGGCTAAAATTAAAGATTATTCGGCATTCCTACAGCTATGGCAACAGCTTCAGCCTCTGTTAACTAAGACAACAAGGAGGTATTCACTATTTGTTGGTGCTGGCCCTATTTGAACTTGTACTTGAAATTTTCAAGTATATTCACTATTTTTGGTGCTGGCCTTATTTTAACTTGTACTTGAATTTTTTTTAAGTATAAAATATCTTTTGACAAAAGCAAAATTTAAATAGTCTTTTTACACTTTAAAATACTTCATTCAATATGTTTACATTTTGTAAATTATATATATATATATATATATTTTGAAAACTTATACTCTTATGAAAACAAAAGACACATTGTCTTAGCATAGTCCACGTGTTTACCATCATACTTATGTATTATATCACTATTTGAATGTCAAAAAACTGTGGAAAAACTATAATGTTAATTAAGGTATCATTAAATTAGTGGAAAAACTATCATATTAATTAAGGTTGTAAATAAAGGAATATGCTATAAGGGAAACTAAGATATTTTGGGATTTTATGTAAAAAATTAAAATAAAACAGAGTTAAGAAAGCATTCATCATTTAAGATAAACATTGTAGGTCCCTCAAAAGCTTTGGTGCCACCTTGTTCTTAAAGGTCATGTATGTGGTGGCTTTAGCAAGCAGGTTGAATTAGGCTCCCAACTTGGTGAATTCTTTAGCTATGAGCTAAAGTTGAGCCTCCACCTAATGGATTTGACCCTATGTTTCATCGAACTGCAAAAACATTTCCTTGCACTCCTCATTTCTATCCATGAGGTCTTTTTCTAGTAGTGCTTTCATATACCAAAATAGGGTAACAGTCTCCAAGTGTTTGGTGTCTCTCGTTCTGGACATGCTCGCCCTTGGAACCCGCCATTAGAGAGAATTTGAGGTCAAAAATGGGCCTCAAAAGGACCAAAATGTACTATAAAAATCAACCAATTACATTCTAGTAGATGACATCATCCCCCATGGTTGAGGTGGCATTGCATGAGTTAAGAATGCTTATTTGTCACATTTTCTATGGTGGATGAAAACCCATAGTTAACCAAGGTAGTGGTACAAGTACTTTTAGTCATAAAGTAAAGTACTCACGATAAAAGTCATTTTACACTTTCTCATAAAATAATATTATTGTTATTTTCAAGTAAGTACTCACAATTCACCATCTCATAAAATAATATTATTGTCATTTTGAAGTAAAGTACTCATAATTCATAAAAATGTTTTTTCACATTTTTTTTATAAAATAATATATTGTCATTTTCATGTTTTTTAATTTTAAATTATATATTCACTCAATTTTATTTAATATCATAATGTCAAACTAATATATATATATATATAATATTGTACTTTTAAAATAAATTAAATTCATGAATAATATTAATATGAAAGATGTATGTTAATTGTGGATGAATTATATATATTGAATCATACGCACTCAGTTATATCATGTTTGAATGTATAAAACAACATGTTGACATGATAAACGTTTATATGATTATAACTTTATTATGAATTTTTTTTTGACAAAAAAAAATTATTATAATTTTTTAATAGATAATTTTATAGAATAATATGCAAATTATGTTGTTGTTGTTGATGATGATGATGATGGTTAACGTCCCCTGAGACCAAACTTTGGTCTATCGGACCTAAAGAAGAGAATTAGTTAGTTTGATTTAAAGTTATATTTCTATGCTCAAAGAGCTTGGAAAGAAGCGTCCCGAGCTTACTATAATTTTGACAGGCTAAAAGGCTAGGCATGTCGGTATTGTAACAAAGATTATGAAACTGGGATCTAATGTGGGTGTACGCAGGGCACTCTAAGAGGAAGTGATTTTCATCTTCAATGTTCTTACTCTCACAAAGGTGGCAGATCCTTTCTACCCATGGTGTTTTAGGGACTGTCCAACGACCAGTTTCACTATGGAGCTCATGTGAGTTCGTTCTTATCTTAGCTATGTTCATTTTTTTCTTAGTACTGATTAAAGCAGAGAGATACTTTTGATCTTCTAAAGTAGGGTTGATGACCTCCTTATAATATCTTAATTTTCTTTTAGCCTCTAAATCTTTCTCACACCATAATTTTTCTTTAAACTTAGAAGAAATAATATTTTTAATGTTATTAATATTCTGCAAAGCAACATTTTCATCGATCTCCCAGTGATTTAACCAAGACCTGGTATCTTTATACCACCCACGCTTGAGCCTTAAGTGGTTTTGGCTAGAGTTTAAAGCTAGCTTAGGGAGCCTATGGTCTCCCATGTTATTGATTTTGTTCTTGTATAACAGGAGTCTAGTCATAGCTAGGCTCTCAATGGGGGAAAGACCCACTTCTATAAGGAGAATAGGATAGAGTGTATTGTTTTTTATTTTGAGGTTATAAGTTATAAAACGCTTCTGGATTTGCTCGATCTTTTTTCGAGATTCTCTAGAGATGCTGCAACCCCAAACCTCACACCCATACAAGATAACAGGATTGACTAGAGTTTCAAAAAGGAGTTTCTTTTTATCCCACATCATGAGGTTTGCAGCTTTACAGTTATTTTCAAGACCAAAGTAAGCTTTCCACCCTCCGTTAATCCTTTTCTTAATGCTATAGTTCCAGTTGAGCTTGTGATGAATATTAATTCCTAGGTACTTGTAAGAAGACACTTCCTCCAAGCTGTTATTGTCATACATAAAATTAGCGTATGTATCATTCTTGGATTTGATAATCATAACTTTTGTTTTGTCAGTGTTAACAGTCATACCCATGTTAGAGCAGAAATCTTTAAGGAGTCGAAGCTGCTTATCAAGATCAGAAGAACACCTTGCCAGAAGGACAATATCGTCAGCATAAAGAAGAAGGATGATGACTATTCCAACTAAGATCGTACCAGCACAACCTGCTTCTTCTAAACAACCCTCTAACTTATCAATGTAAATGCCAAAATGGGTAGGGAAGAGGGGGCAACCTTGCTTAACTATGATATTACACTTAATATCTTTCGACCACCCCTCATTGCTTTTAAACTTGGCAATTACATTCTCGTAGAGCCTTATCGCGGCAGCTCTCAGCTCGAAAGGAACCTTAAGCTCTTCTAACCTATTCTAAAGGTTATTTCTAGGGATCGTATCGAAAGCCTTTCTAAAGTCCACAAAGCAGCAAAAGAGATTGGATTTATCATTGCGGCACTCCTCCATAATGATCCTAAGCGTAATAAGGTGGTCCGTTGTTGAGTGATGCCTTCTAAAACCTGCTTGGCCTTTAACCCGCTTACCTTCACTTTCAAGTCAAATGCTGATTTTCTTTTCCAAAATAATACCATATAAGTTGGCTAAGAGGGGGCTTATCATAATAGTTCGATAATTTGAGGGGTTATTTGTATCCCCACTTTTAAAAATAGGGATAATGAGGCTCTGAGTCCAAGGTTTAGGGAACCCTTGCTTGACTGCTTGATTAAAAAGCTTGTGGATGTGAGGGATGAGGACAAGACCTCCAATTTTTAAGATTTATGCCTGGTAACCTTCAATGTCCTTAGCTTTTCCATTAGCCAGATGCTTAACCCCAAAATATATGTCTTTTAAAGAGAAAACTTCTTCCATTGTGAGGACGGTTTCAAAGTTGTCTATGACATTCAGGGAGTCATAAAGCTTTTTAAGATAGGAATTCCAGTCATGCAGAGAAATTTTATTATTATCTTTAGTTTTTCTAGTTAGAATCTGCCTCCATAATTTCTTAGGGGCCGTCTTAGAGAGTTGTAAGAGATTGTCTTGCCTTTTGTGAATATACTGCCTAAGGGCTTTGTAATTTTTTATCTTGTTAATTTTAAGAGATTCATCAAGAGTTTCCTTAATCTCTCTCCTCACATTTTTACAATCAGTATCATACCAAGGGTTGGCTTTTCTATTCCTTTTATTACTCGAAACTTCAATTGAGAACTTGTTAATGGAATAAGAGAGGGTTGTAGTAAAATTATAATATAGGTCTTCAATGTTGTCTGTACTTGATAAAGGAAGCAAATTAATTTTTAACTCATTTATAAAAAGATCTTTTTTATTCCTATCAAAGATCAAGTTCTTTTGGTTATAAGGATTATCCTCTATGGGATCTCTATGGGTGGCATAGTTGAGAGTTGCCATTAAAGGTTTATGATCTGAATCAGGCTCATGGTCATTTAGAACGTCCAAATTTATTATATCATTGTATAAAGAAATACCAGAAATAACATAATCTACTACGCTGCTACCCAGCCCATGGATAATCTACTACGCTACTACTACGCTGTTATAACTTGTTAAGTATTAATTAATAATAATGTCATTATGATAATAACTATAATAAATGTTATCATGTTAGTTTTAAAAATAAAAATATTTTAAAATTTTAATTATTAATAAAATTAATTAAGCCATTTATATTTAATTTGAAATTATAACATAATGTGTAAAACTGTATTATGAAGCATTTTTTTTAACAAATTAGTAACATTAATTTTTTACATGTATATTTTGTATTTATATTTTTTTAGTTGCAAAGAGTGGAAATAATTTTCTTAGATAAGTATTTATATTATAAAAATATTTTCAAAATGTATAAATATTTTTTTAATAATTTAGTTTCGTTTATAAAAAAATATTACAATAATTTATGCTTTAACTAATAAATTAAAAGAATTAATGCACCACCATTCACTTATTAAGTTAATATGATATATTATTTATTCACAACGTTTTTATTGCTAAATATTAATATACATTAAAATCAATTAATAAATTAAAAGAATTTATACAACATTATTCAGTTAATAAGATATATTATTTACTCGTAATTTTTTTATTGCTAAAAAACAATATACATAGTTTTTTTTTGCTAAAAACAACATACATTAAAATCTTATATACTAATATGACATTTTAATAATGTATAAATATTTTTTAATAATTTATTTAAAAATAAATTAAGTCTTATATTATTTTCTATAAGAGATTTAACTATAACATTCATTTACAATAAAATGAATATATCAAAAAAATTATGATTTTGATATTAATTTATTCTAATAATATTTTCAAATTGTATAAATATTTTTTTAATAATTTAGTTTCGTTTATAAAAAAATATTAAAATAATTTATGCTTTAACTAATAAATTAAAAGAATTAATGCACCACCATTCACTTATTAAGTTAATATGATATATTATTTATTCACAACGTTTTTATTGCTAAATATTAATATACATTAAAATCAACTAATAAATTAAAAGAATACTCGTAATTTTTTTATTGCTAAAAAACAATATACATAGTTCTTTTTTTGCTAAGAACAACATACATTAAAATCTTATATACTAATATAACATTTTCATAATGTATAAATATTTTTTAATAATTTATTTAAGAATAAATTAAGTCTTATATTATTTTCTATAAGAGATTTAACTATAACATTCATTTACAATAAAATGAATATATCAAAAAAATTATGATTTTGATATTAATTTATTCTAATAATGCAACAAATCTCAATTAAATCACATATAAATAAATCTCAATTAAATCACATTAAAATTAAATTGATGAGAAATGTACTAAATATAAAAAGTCAACATAAATTTAAAAAATAACTCCTAAATATATTTTTTTGTTTAATTGCATTTACAAGTTCAAGACAAATAAATGCTAAAGGACAATACATTTTTGGGAATATACAATGAATCTTAGTCACATCATTGTAGAGTTATTTTATTAATTTTATTTATAGTCAATTTAGAAAAGTAACTCAACCATGGTTATTTATATTATGCATAAAAGGTAGTGTAGGAGGTGAGTTGTCATATATACCTACCCCATAAAATCCCTAACTCATAATATTTTAATATATCTTATATTTTTGTAGTACATCTCTTAGGAGGCCCATTTTTTACCTCAAATTCTCTCTAATGGATTTTCTATCTCTACCTAAATTTCCTCTATTCCTTTGGCCTCATTTTCATTCTACTCCCACGCTTTGATTTCTTGTATTGTTTGTTGAACAAAAGCCAATAGACAGTACTGAAGATTTCTTTCGCCTCTACAGTTTCCTGGAGAACCCGAGGCATATAGATCCTTCCACCTGGAGCTTTCTTTGGTGTCTACTCTTTACTATTTTGAGTGTCAGCAAGGGAGCCTATAACCGACGAGGAGTGCTGAGGACCACACTACCCTTGTTTTTATAAGAAGCTTCCACAATTACTAGGCTATCTAGAACCTACTCGAAACCTTTCTTGATTTGTACAACCGAGTCGATAGGGGAACAACTTTCAAGATGAATTCAAGAAGACAGAAGGGTCAAATCAACCAAAAAAGTGGAAATAAATAGTAGTATACATCTTACCAATATGGTTCTCAACCTCATTTTCATTCATGGCTCGATATTGCCAACCACACCAATAGATCATCATATCAAGGGATATTTTGATTTAGTTCATGGCGTGTTGTAGGACAATCAAGTCCCCACAAACCACACTTTGTCTTACTTATGTCTTAGTATTTATGGTTCTCCCATAGTGAATGTACAAGGGTAGGTGTTATGGCAGGGGTAGGTGTTATGGTGGCAGGGATGGCATTATTGAGCTTCATGGGAGCCATGTGTATCCTCCATAACACCCAACATGGGAGTACATATTATTAATATGTATTAAGTTTTTAATATTTATAATTATTCCAATTCAATTTTATAATTTTTTTTATCACTATCTATTAAATTATTATCCAATTTTATATATTTTTAGCATTGTTTATTTATTATGAAAAAAATGTATTTCTATTTATAGTATTGTTATTCGAAAATATAGATTTATATACTTCATCATAGTCATAAACTTTTTGGAATATGATATGAATTAGTAGATAACTTTTTTATTAGTTGGAGTTAACAATTTTGAATGCATGGAATTGTACTACTTCCAAATAGTTCTACCATAGTTCTATGAAATATTTATAGTGAAGCCCTTTGTACATACTGTAAAATATTCCATATTGTGTGAGAAATCAATGACGACTCTTTCCAAAGCACAAAAGATCAACCATTATAATAAATGTATTCAATCTCTTGTCCTTGGGATTGTTGAACAATGTTCTTGTCATGTTCCCAACAGGCTCTATGGCCTATCATGATCATAAGGGATCTTTTTCTTTCTTCCTAATCTTGATACCAAGATATTAATGTCTAATATTGAGTTGTTTTGTTGCGCAACAGTTTGAGCCACATACTCTTAACTCATTGTGCGATACACTGCATACAACATACTTTAATCTACACACACTTCTATGCTTATCAATTTATTTACCATGCAACTATATTTTGCTCACAAAGCTAGACTGTCACATAATCCATTACATGAATGCCTTAAACCACTGCGCGTCTACCACTGTGTAGTATAACCACCCTATGGAAACTTAGTTTTTAATGCCAGTTCATTGGTTACTTGCAAAGTTAGCACTATGTATATAATGGGACTTCATATACATACAATCATCTATATGCAAGTAATTTACATACATAATCATTATATACAACATACATCTCATCATTCATTTAGATCATCATCCATACAATGGAAATGAATAACAACAATAAAACATCACATAACACTTATCTTGAATGAAGATTCTCTAAGAAACTAACTATGCAAGAGCAACGTTCCACCCAACCATAGGAAATATATCTAGCATATACTCTTTATGTTAAGAGGCCACCCCTGCACTGGGCATGATCACATTAAGGGTGGGGAACCAATAAAATCTCTCCCTCCCACAGTGAAATGGGCGCAATGCCACAACCAAGCCAACCTTCATTGGGTTAACAGGTTGTCACAGTCATACAAAATCAATTCTCAAGCCATGTCAGCCTCTACTAGATTAACTGGCTTTCCAGGTACTAGAAGGGAAATGCTAACTAGTGACTCACTTCATATTTACAAACACCTCACACAAACTCAGTTAGATTGTGGTCAACAATACCCACCCCACACAACACCAAGAAGGTACCCATTCAACGCTCAACGGTCCCTCGGGCATTACCTTCCTCCAGGTACTATACTAATGTGTGAGTAGAAATACCACCCAAACCTTACTATTCTACCAGGAGGTATTAGCCTTCACTAATCCCTTAGCCATATCTGTGCTCTATACCACTCTGGTACTCAATACCAGTAATCAACTTCATGTAGACTTGATTATCTTGGGGTCCACGATACCTACCCCACACAACACCAAGCATGCGCTATTCTAGTTTGTGCATAGAAATACCACTCAAACCTCATTATTCCCCCAAAAGGTTGCGCAACAATTATTGGATCTCAATCCACTCGGTGATCAACACTTTATTCACTTCTCATGGATTATAACAAATGAAGTAGGACAAATAGTCAGATCTAGTTACCTCCCAAATCATAGACGCCTTACACAAACACAACTAGCTTGGGGTCCACAATAACCATCCCACACAACACCAAGATGATACCCTTTCATAGATCAATGGTCCTCAAGCATCACCTTCGTCCAGGTGCTAAACTAGTGTGTGCATAGAAAGATAACCCAAACCCTAGATCATATGCCTACATGTTCTGCTTTCCCAGGGCTTACCCATCTTAGTTTCCAAAAACCAATGGATCTAGGGAATCACTTCAGTCTCTGTCCAACATACCACTCTATTGGAATGAGAATTCACAGATAACTGCACTCGGGCTTACTCAACATCAAGGAAACAAGGATTCTCAAACGTTGATCCAGGAGGATCTCTGAGTGGGTCATTTCAAACTCAACAAAATGTATTGGAACCAACATCAAAGCATAGAGCTCATCGATACAATTCATCTAGTGTTCCTCTCACTCAAAATCAGAACATCATATGGAAAAGTTATGATGTTCTGAAATTTTGGCTAAACAACATTTTCCTGTGCAAACTTAGGCAAAAAGGGGGCCACGTGCAACCATTGCAAAGGTGAGATGTGGCATTTGTACAGGTGTAGGAATGATGACATCGCACCCCCATAGGGTGACATGTGGCAGGCTGGCTTACATGGCATCCTATATGGCATATGACTTGGATGTTGAATGTGCATTCGACTAGCTAGATGTGGCCCGATTCATAGGTGACACGTGGCCCAATTCGGGCGTGAAACATGTCACCCTTGAGTGAGAAAAAATTTGTTGGGCACTCTAGATTGCAGTCCGTGAGTTTTAAACCATCGAGCTCCAATCTAGCATGCCAACAACTTGACTGTTAGAACACTAAAACCACTTGTGGGTGGTTATTGGAATGTGTGATTTAGAGTGATAATGGTTATGATTTGGGGGAATGGAGGGCTGACTAGCCCTGCCAAGTTTGGCATACGGGCTAGACGGACCTGCCATATTGGGAGAAACCGACAACACATACCACAACAAGCATCCAAAACGAGGGTTCACGAGGCTTGAACACTGGGCCTCCAAGCAGTTCAACGCCCTAAACATATTCCTCCCACCAATGTGCCAACAGGAGTGACATTGGTAGGGCTCGAGCCCAATATTATTTAATCCCCAACATTTTTCAAGGCAGGGGAGAAGGATTGTGGTGGGACCACCAAGGGATTGGAATGCATAACAAGGCCAAGGAATAAATCCCAAGGGTACAGATCCGTATAGGACCATACCAGCGTACGAATGTACGAACTACCACGTGAAATAAGGGGTCATGTGATTTTTGGAGGACTGAATTTTCAACAACACCAAAGTATAGAGTGTTTTATGTCATTCGTCACCATCTGAGCCTTATGAATGTAGTGGCAGTGGTGCGGTCCATTTTTTTATTTGAGCATCAAATTTACAAGTCACTTCTAGAATTGAGGTATAAAGCCACATTTTCCATGTAATTGATATTTTTGCTGAGATTATAACCAAACAGCCTCCTCATTGAAGAGCAGGCCCGAAGATGCAGTCCCAGTGGGACGAACTCCATTATCAGGTGGTTCTTGTGTTTTGATGGTGTATGTCTCTTTTATGTGTTTCTTCCTTTTTATGTGCACATTTACACATTCATTCTCTTTTTAACTAAGAAATCCAATGATAAGTCCATGATTACAAAGATCTTGATCATGTGGTATCAGAGTAGGGATCTGTGAATCTTGGAATGTTGAGTGTGCATGTTAACTAGGGGAAAACTTAGGGAAGGAGAAGGTGAAATGGTACCTTATGATCCTAATATTGGTCGTGTATGATAGAAGAAGAAGATGGTAGAAGAAGAAGTCCACACAGAGCTTGAAAAATCTTTCCACGAGGCCTTTTATCAGATCTCAAATCATGGGCAACAACTTTTTTCAAACTACTAGCAAAGGCTGACAAAGAAGGAGAGAACGAAGAAGAAGGAGAAAGAGGAGGATTCAACATCAATGAATCAAGAATATGGACAAGGGCCTTCAGAGCCTCCATCTCCCTCCCCTAGTTTGATTTCTTCCTCCTCCTCATCCTCCCATCAAACTAGTTGTTAAAAATGGGCTTCTAATAAGCCATTGTTGAAGTTGGACATGAAGTTCTACTTTCCAATGTTCAACATTGAATCAAATGCAGAAAAGTTGAACAATTGGATCAAGTAGATTGAAGTGTACTACTGTGTTTAGTAGATCAAGAAAGAAGAGGTATAGGTATAACTAACATCTTTTCGTTTGTCAGACACTTCTCTTGTTTGGTGGGAGATCAAATTGAAGAAAGGGACAAAACATAATGGTAATCTCCTTTCATATTGGTATATGTACAAAAATCCATGATGGAATGGTATAATTTAAGATTGAATAATAGTCATCATGTACAAATTTTTACAAAAGAGTTTATGAAGAGAGCACTTGAATTAAACATTCATTTAGATTCTTTTTAAACTCTCATGAAGTAAGTTCGTGCACTTCCCAATTACATTCGTCATACTTTGTTTTTATTGAATCCTACCAATCTGGATGAGGCTAGTGTGCAAGCTACTCATATTGAAAGCAGGGGAAATCATGTGTAAGAAGATCATCCAAAGAAGAACCAAAAGTTTGAGAAAAACGAGTTCAAAGGAAAAGGAAAGGAAAAGAAGACAACTACAACAAAGAAAGAGGGAGAAAATATCCATTACACAAATTGTGACAAGGCCGAGATCACTGTTGGAAGTTACATCATGAGATCATGCCTAAAAAGTATGGAGGCAAAGGAAATAAGAAGACCGCTACAATAATACAACAAGACGTGGGATCCAATTCAGGGGATGAAACACAAATTTCAGCCATCGGTTTACAAGGTAACACTTCCCTTCATATTGGTACAAGCTCTTCTAATGCATCTTGTGATTCTAATGAATGAAGAAGTGAATTGTTTCATATAAGAGCTGTTTCAAAACATACAAAGATTGAAACTCTTTTTGATCTGATTTCTCAAGTGAACTTAATTTCTGAATAAGTTATTAAGAAGTTGGGTTTAGAGACCAAACCTCATCCCAATCCCTATCCTCTTGGTTGGGTGTGTGATAATCCCAAGCTTAATGTCACCAAGTAGTGTAGGGTCAGATTTGCTATTGCATCAAAGTTGATTGATGAGGTTGAAATGGATGTTGTTCTTCTTGACATCAATTGTGTAGTTTTTGGAAGACCTTACCTTTATGATTGAAAAGCAGTCTTCTTCATGCATGAGAATAAGTAACATCTCACAAAATATGGTGTAACGTATGTTGTAAGAGCTCACATAATGAAGGTTAAATCTACTCTTGTTAGTGCACAGAAAATGAAAAGACTCATCAACACTAATAAGAGATTATTCTTAAGGTTGTGAGAGAAAAACATGTTGAGACATCTGATTCTTTCCAAGGTTGTAATTCTTCCCACAAAAAGTCTATGATTGATATTGTTGCTAACTATGATGAGATATTCCATGAACCAAGTTGTTTGCCTCCCAAGAGGGAGATTCATTATGTGATTCATCTTCAACAAGATGCCCCTCTTCCAAATAGGGGCATGTACAGGATGTTGGCTATGGAAATGGATGAAATTAAAAAGTAGGTACAAGACTTGTTGGAATAAGGAGTCATCAGGCCTAGCTCATCCCCATGTGGTTCTTCTATTGTGTCGGTGTTGAAGAAAGATGGCACATGGACGATGTGCATGGATTATCGAGATCTCAACAAGATCATGGTGAAAAATCAATATCATCTTCCTCACATGGATGATTTAATTGATCAATCAATTAAAAGATGTTGTTATTTCACTAAGTTGGATTTGCATAGTGGCTACCATCATATCGGTATTGCAGAAGGAGATGTGTGCAAAACTTATTTCAAAACAAAGCAAGGTCTTTTTGAATGGTTAGTGATTCCTTTTGGACTTTGTAATGCTCCAGCTACTTTTATGCATGTGATGAATGGGGTATTCATGCCATTCAAAGATGTCTTTTTGATTGTATACTTAGATGATATTATTTTCTTTATCAAATCTCGGGAAGAACATGCAAAGCACATAAAATTGGTTTTGGTTACTTTGAAAAAGGAGAAGTTGTATGTAAAGTTGTCAAAGTGTGAATTTGGAAAAAGTTCTTTAGTGTACTTGGGTCATATTATAGGAGAAGGACAATTGAAGATCGATCCTTCCAAAGTTGATGTAATTGTAAATTGGCCCAAGTCTACATATACAATAGAAGTTAGAATCTTTTTGGGAGTTGTCCAGTATTGGAGAAAGTTCATAGCCAAATTCTCTTTCATTGCATCTCCTTTGCATGCCTTAACTAGTGTGAAGAAAACCTTTCAATGGGGAGGTAAAGAGAAGAAATTTTTTAATACATTGAAAGGAAATATTAGCACTGCACCAATGCTTACTTTTCTCGACCTTCAACAACTATTTGCGACTTAGAATGATGCCAATAGTTATGCCATGGGAGTAGTGTTGTTGCAACACTGCAATCCTATTTGTTACCATTCAGAAAATGTTTTAAAAGTTGTGGATAATTACCCCACATATGACAAAGTGTTTTATGATTTGGTTCAAAGTGTTAAGAAATGGAAACATTATTTCATGGGAAAGGAGACTATCATTTATACAGATCACCAACCCTTACAGTACCTCTAGTCACAAACCAAGATGCAACAATCTCGTCACTACATGTGTATGGGGTTCCTCCAACAGTTTCATTTGGTAATCAAATACAAGAAAGGCTCAAGCAACAAATTATCAAATATGCTTTCTTGACCTCCTATTGTTGCATTCATTATTTTGGAAAATGCTTCTCTTTCTCATGATAGTTATGTTGAACAATATGCTTGTGATGAATATTTTAAAGATGTTTATGAGAAGCTAACCCATGGTGGATAGGTAGATGATTGTTACTTGCAGGATAGGTTACTCTGCCATCTTGTAAAGCTATGAAATCATGCCAGTGAAAGGGATCGTGTAATCTAAGAAGCACATACTTCTCTTGTATCTGGGCATTTGGGGGTAGGAAAAACTTTGGCTCATTTGTAAAGGATTTTGTATTGGCCTTGAATAAAAGAAATTGTAACAAAAAATGTAAATGGGTGTGTGATGTTCTCTACTTGTAATCCAACTAATAGTAAATTGGGGTTGTACTCACCACTTCCTGTTCCTTCTCATCCTTGGGAGAGCATATACATGGATTTTGTAGGGGGTTTTGATATGTCTAAAAGGGGTCATGATTATTTGTATGTGGTAGTGGATAGGTTCAGCAAGATGTTGTCTTAATGCCATGTAAAAAGCATATCAATGTTGATCAAAATGATCATTTGTTCTTTCAACATGTATGGGCCCATTTCGGATTTCCTGCTTCCATAATCTCGCATCGGGACTCTCGATTCCTTGGTGATTTTTGGACTTGTGTAATGTCCCCAAAAATTGAAATTTTTTTTATAGGCTAGTGAAAACTACCCCAAAAGGGATCATTATTACTCGTACGGAATTGCATGCGGTACTTATACTTTCGATCTCTTCATAAACTTTCCATATTCTCTTGTAAATTTCTTATCCATTCAGTGATTATTAGTTCGTTTACTTCTTATGTCTTAATTATGTTATTTAAACTATTTATACACCTTAGTTATTACTGTCGGTGAATTAATGAATTGTATAGATCATTGTTTTACCCCTGCACATGTATACTTTGTTTATTTAATAAAAAATAACTTAAATTTTTTGATGGGAACAAAGTGGTGGAGTGGCGGGACTTGTTCTCCCATGACGATCTGAGAGGTAACGTATTACCTGGTTACGCAGGCTTACTTAGTTCAATCAAACCAAGGCACCACTTTTATTTACTTACGCATTTCATTACTTTGCGACGGGATCTGGTGTAAAGTGTGTTGACCATCTTGATCCTAGAGGACCTGTTGCTAGTTGTTATGCTACTTATAGACTTGGTTTTATAACTTGGTAAGTGTCGTTATCGTCAATGTAGCTACTATAGCTAAATTTCCTGTACACTAGTTAATCTTCGTTATGTTTTAAATTCACTAGTCTATAAGTCATTAATACATTTTACGTTCTATATATATTTTTATTATACCTATTAACATCTCTATGTAACTTTATTTGGCAGGTTATTATATTGGCTCTAGAGAAAACCTTTGATTTTTTTCATGAGGGTTAAAAAGTTTAACATGGCATATTGCATATGCCATGTTCACTAAGCGTTTAAGCTTAACACATCTCGTATTAGCTTTTAATATAAGGATGTAAGCCTAAAGTGTATATCATCTAACTTATAAGGGGTGTGCCTTATGGCATTACACCTTGAGCTAATGCATCCTATGGACTATGTACTATTGTAAACTTACCATAATGAAAACGTTGTAACACGTTAACATTGGGATAGCGTTTGGGTGGCGAAACTATATTGTATGGTATAAACATATGGTAGCAGGGTTTAAGCTTTATGTGAGAGGTGGTCACGTTGTAATGCAGTGAAACAAAACTATGGAGAGTGGGGTTTTTATGTGGATTTAATGGTTTCCAACTGGTGCATTCAATGTGTTTGGTGAAATGTGATAGCCTTCCCTTAGGCTTGGCTCATGATGGTTGTTTGTTGTTTGTCATTTGGGGTTTTGAACTTTGGCTCTACACAGGGGGTAAACCATGGAGGTGACCTCCAGACTGTGAGGTATGTCCACGTTGGTTTTAACATGCTTGCACATTGGTTTGGTTTAACGTTTATTCATGGCCATACTTATCATCCCTCATTTGGCTTGTGTTTGCAGGTGCCGAAAGGGAATGAGGAGAAGCGTGGCTTTGCTTCTGTCATGATCCAAACGTTTGCACTCGTTGCTACGATAATCCTATGAGCGAGTTTTTACTTGCTACCCTTCGGCCCTCTTGGGGAGATTGCACATAGATTGTTGCTTGGTTTGGGGTTTTATGCTGTGGGTTTCGATGTAGGGTTTTAAATTTTTCCTTTGGGCATACAATTACAGACTTTGGTTTTGAACAATGTTGAAATGGCTTAGGCCATGGGTGAAGTCGCACCCCCTCTGGTTCTATGTATAAATGTGGGTTCGTAAAAGTTACTTGGGCTGTTAGCAGCGAAAAGAGGAATGTTTGGGCTTCTATAATACTTGGTTTTGGTTTAAGCAAATTGTTTTCGTTGGGGCATTTTAGCCATGGGCTGCACCATTGCTTGCAATGGTGCGTTAGCCCATTGGCATGCCTGTGTAAACTTGTTTATAAGTTTTAATATGATGACTGTGTAGTTTACTTGGCAAGATCTGTGTGAATGGATGCATACTATTTTTATTACTTGATTTACCATGGTTTAATATGTGATGTGCATAGCATGATTTTGTTGCGTTTATTCTGTGGTTATGGTTGATTTATGTGGGAATTCACCAGCTTGAAGGTTCTGTGTATTACAGCATTACTTAGTTTGTAATATAAAGATATAGACATCATGGGTATAGGCCATGCCGTGAATGGCATGCACCTTCCCACCGTGCTGCGATAGTATAGCGTAGGGTTAATTTGGTAGAGACTGTGTATTAGATTTAAAATTTGGTTGAGGCTGTGACTTGTAAGAGCGTTGTGCATTAGTGGGTTTCATAGAAGCCAGGTTTTACAGACCCTCGATGGCGTTTGTTGTTTAATACATATTGGTTGTATTTTAATAACCACAGCCTGCATACGATTTGATGTATAGCGTGGCCTGTGTAACATGGTTATACGATTTGGTTGTCGTTTTGTATATACATTACTTATGGTTTGTTACTATGGATTTGCCTTGGTCTGCACATCCATGGGATTGATGTCGTGACCTCTGTTGGCAAGTAGGGTTTTTAATGTAACGAGTTTAAATGAAATGTATTTTAATAAATAACAACAAATTGGGCTTACATGCCCACAAGATTCGATTCCTGTTACTATTTGCAATATATGGATTTATGATATGATTTTGATGTTTTTTTACTATGATATGATGTATTATTTTAATTTGGCTATGGTAATGTTTGTTGAGTTATGTAATTTTGTTTATGGTTATGTTGAGATGGAAAAGTTATAACTGTGGATTCTTTTATAGGAAATATGATCAAAGAATTGTAAAGCACCGCATGGATGGTCACGATGCCTCCTCTGATTATTGATAATGTTGTTTCATTTATGTGGAGTATTGTTAGTGTAAATTCGTAATATGGATACAGACCTTGAAAGGTCTTAGATGAGTTATTTAATTTTGGAATTAAATGTATAGATAGTTTTCATATATGTTTGTACCTGATGGCCTTATATATATATGTATGTATGTATGTATGTATGTATGTATGTATATGCACACACACACACACACACACACACACATATATAGTCGTTCTGTTTGTAAATAATACCCTAAGGTATCTATTTAGTATATTTATTTCTTTAAACTTACTCCTGTGATTAAATCTACTATAATCTGAAACATGTCTCTACTGACAAATGTAATATGTTAGTAGAGATATAAATAATAGGTGAACAATAAATAGCAGGTCTGGATTTACCTAGTTTACAGTATTATTTCTGAATATTGAATGAATACAGAAACAAAATTTAGAGATGAAGTCCTAGATATATACAACCTATGATAATATTTACAACCCTAGGGACTATTTGAAGAGAATACAAACCCTAGTAGAACCTAGGCAGAACTTCATTTACATAGGGTTAGTAAATACATTGGAAAATTCATCTAACATATTCATTATATGATCTAGAAGATAGAATGGACATGCCAGGGTTAGATTTTAAGAAAAAGTAACCCTAGTAGATATGGACAAAACCATCATTTCCAGAGTTAAAATATATAAAGAGCATTTATATAAAGCAGCCAGCATTTTACCCTAGAAATGAACTTGACATACTAAGAACTCATACCTATAATTTTTCTTCCTGAATCTCTTTTAATGGATGAACCTGCACACTTTTTAAATAACCAGCATTATCAATTTAAGACAGATTTGACCTCTGATTTTGATGACCAAATCACTTGGGAACTACCACGTTCCTCCCAACCATGACCCGAAACCATTCCTGGTTCTAATCCGGATCCCCCCGAGCTGGACTCCAACATGCAAGTAGCTTAGAGCTACTAAGGTAGTGTTTCCTAACTGGTAATCAGTTCTGAATCAATCCTCTTTTCCTTGCAAGAAAAGTTCTCCAAGAAAACACTTGAGAGCAAAAACAGGCAGAAATGATAATTCTCCTAGATAAAAATCAGAACCCCAAGCCTTTGCTTGGATTGAGTCTTTATAGACAGACTTTTCAGTCAAAGAGGTAGTTAAATCAAGAAATCATTGATTTCTTGATTTAACCCTTTTTAATTTACCGAGGTAATTTTCAATTCTTAACCTATGAACTTTTAAGTAATTCCTAGTTAGTCTTTCATAGATATTTCACTATTTATTAATCCTTTAATACTAAATAATAATTGGTGGAGCTTCTCTTCTTTCTTTATTCAATTATATAATTAATAATAATTAATTCTTTATACATACTATAAAATACATAGTATTAAAATACTTGTTAATATTTGTCTTCGGGCATCATGTATCATGATCCCTAGACTTAACAACACTTCTTTATGAAGGTTAAGTAGATAGATGGTTCAGGTCTACTAGGCTAGGAAACTCTAAACATCATTGCATGTTGGATTTCCCTCGTATAACGTGGTAGTTCTTCAGTACTTGATGAGAATACAAAAATTCAAAATTTCATTTAATCACTTATAAATAAGTATGATGAGATCAATATTTTTTTTCTCGAATCGTTTTCACTTGGAAGTTATTAAATTCTTTTTAGTAACCCCTAGCGCTTACCAGAGCCCATACTCAACGCTTATAATAGGGAGTTACAAACATAGTGCAATTCCATAGCTCTCGCTCAACACTAAATGCTAGGATGTACTTGTACAATACACCTAGGGATATAATGGCCAAGGATTCGGGGCTCCAGAGCTTATGCTCAGTGTTGGAATATAATCCGTCCGGATTATACGTTATTGTAAATATTAGGAATATGAAGAGACTCTCGGATGTGTGATCCCAAGAGTCATTGTAGATGTATAAATAAAGGCTTTCTATGGAGAAATAACAATAATTCGGGAGTTATTCCACCTGACAGTGGTTTCAGAGCACCACCTGCCATAACTCCTACCTGATGCGTTTCAGTCCTAGCAGCCTGAATGCTTGCCAGTCCATTTCCAGACTCCTATCCAATTAATGTGCCTGCTCTCTGCTCAGGGTTGAATGTTCTAGACATTCTGTACGCACTCAGAATCATTATCATTTTGCTGCCCACCTACTTGTTCCTCATTAGTCTGCATCCGAGCGTTTCTCTTCCAACCTACGTGCATTCATTGTATGTGTTATAGTCACAGACCCGAGTTGAGGAATAACTAGCAGCTAAGGTATGAAACAATCCGTTGGATGATATGTTATTAATTATTTCCTCGAACCTCTGCACATGTTCGATTATTCTTTGCCAGAAAATTAAAGTGCTCAAAACATTGTTATACCTAACCCTAATTACTAGTTGCACTCTCTCTTCTTACCATTCAATTTTTACCCATCGCATCTCCACCCAGAGTTTCACAATAGTAATAGTATTGTGTGTTTTGAGCGTGAGCTGCTTTCCATGGGTGGACAACGATCTACATCTTCTATTATTCCTGTAACTCTCAAAGTTTATGACAGTCTCCCATTAAAACTTTCTTTGTGAATGCACTCTCATAGAGATCTAAGGGATTGTAGCAGTGAAATATTGGTGAAGCCCATGGAGTCCATATATCGCTCTCCCAGGTGCATGGGCACTTCCCAACCTGTAATCTAATTCTGATATCTCTTGTGAAAACTGCGAAAAGGCTGTTGTGATTTGAGGCTCTCAATATATTGTTGCTTGGAGACTGAAGGTTATGCACAAAAGATCATTCTTTTGCTGCTATGAGAGGTTGATACTGAAGCCGTGATGACGCTTGATGTTGTGAGTTCTTTGAAGAATGATAACTGAAGATTGCTGGTGGAAAATCTATAGCTGAAGATTCACATTGTGGAGGAGCTGTTGCGTGAAGAGTTTCTTTTCTGCGAATTGAAGTTGCATATCAGACCTTCAAGAACCATGAAAGTTGATTATTGATGTTGCTGCGATCATTTTGGAGAATGTAGATTCACATCATCATACAATTGTGTGAAGTGTGACTGCGTTGGTTGAAGCTATCATGCTGCTACGAGTCCAGTGAAGACCAGTGACAGAAGGTTCACGCCAGTCCTCATCTGTGTGAAGCTGTTCATATTCTGCAGCTTGTATTCCTGGAGCCTCCAACCCTCTACGTTGTGCTGCTCGTATGTGTTGGTGGAACTTTATGTTTTGGTGCTGCTCAATGACAGTCTTCCATTCCACGACCTGCTCCTTTGCATTGGTGAGAGATTGTTTTCTACTAGTTTGAAAGCCATTGAAAGCATATTTAAAGTTGGTATTGTAGGCTTGAGAGGATTAAGTTTGTATTCCAAAGTTTGTATGACAATAGCAGAGACATTGACATTGTTGTAAAGCTTGAGGAAGGTGGCAGAGACTTAGACCTGCACCTTTACTCTTTCTTCTTTTTCTCCTATTGTTTTAATTGCAAGATTCATCATAGAAGATGCAATCTATAACATCTGTAGTTGGTGCCACTCTCACTGGCAAAGACACTTATCCAGAATGGTGGAGGAAGATCAAATCTGCCTTCATCTACAATGACCTTTGGGACGGTATTTGCGAAGGCACCACAATAGAGACAGAAGCTGGAGGGCCCATAACCAGAGACCCAAAACCTCCAGAATCCGAGAAAGAGAAGGCCATTTGGAAAATAAAAGACAAGAAATCTTTAGCGGTAATCACTGCCACAGTCAGTGAAGAGGTGAGCCAGCACATATTGCCTGCAAAGTCATGTTTTGAAGCACTAAAAACATTAAAAGATCTGTATGATTCACACTCTGAAATGAAAGTTATTCAACTAATGCTAAAACTATTCAGTTTAGAAGTAAAAGACAATGACCCCATGTTAGTTGCCTCTAAAATAAAAGCTATCAT